>JADLZK010008218.1:0-423848 GCA_015847255.1 Hyparrhenia diplandra | reverse complement strand
ATTTAATAAAATGAAAAAATAGATCCTTCAAATTACCTTAAATTAAATAGAACTAGCAAAGAGCCAAAGATGCATGTGGGCATGCACGTGTTTACGAAATTTCAAATGCAATGGGATCGATGCCCTAGCTAAAAACTTGATCTTTTTGATAGTCGATTATTTTGTGTTATTAAGAAATATAAAATCAATTCCTAAAAAGAGTAGCAAATCCAGGTCGATGCGCCGCCGACCGCCGTTTCCCAGCAAGCTGAGCGATGCAGCTTTGCAAGCAACCGGTCTAGCACTTGGCCCTCTCCCTGCAGCCGCATCGGCGCAGAGACACGGCCGTTGGGCTTTCCTTTCCGGGGCCGCCGGCTCCCCGACGGCCGGCGGCGCTCCTCGCTGCTCAATTGGAAGCCTACGCATGCACGTAGCCGTTGAGCCTTCCATTCTTGCCGGCGAGCATGCATATATAACCCGGGAGATCACCCGTATCTGTCCCCAAATCTTTCGACGATCCACTGAGATCTCAAGAACACCTCACACCAAGATCTTTCGTGATCTACGCTAGATTCTCATGTCCGCGGCGGGCGGCGGCGGTATGGAAATGGAGGACCATCATCATCCGGACAGCGGCGGCAGCAGTGCCACTGCGGCGAGGCGGTGCGCCGCGTGCAAGTACCTCCGGCGGAGGTGCGCCCCGACTGCGTCCTCGCTCCCTACTTCCCGGCGTCGCAGCCGCGCCGGTACGCCGACGTGCACGCCGTCTTCGGCACCAGCAACGTCACCAGAGTGCTCCAGGTGCGTGCAGCAGCAGTAGTGCAGTGCGTGTCATGCTCATGCAAGCATGGCATCAGTATCACCGAGATGACATTTTTTTAAGCTACTGTGCTGCATTTCAAATTAAATTAGCTAGAGCGCGATGACGAAGGAACGTTTACGCCATTTCTGTGCTTGCAGAGCCTGCCGGTGCATGAGCGAGGCCAGGCGGCGGACACGATGGCGACGGAGGCGCACTGGCGGGTGCAGGACCCGGTGTACGGCTGCACGGGGATCATCCATCGCCTGCAGCAGGAGATCCGCGACGTGCAGCAACAGCTCGCCACCACGCGGGCGCAGCTCAGCATGCACGTCGTGCACGGCGGCACGGCGCCGCCGCCACTGCTTCCTCCTCCGCCGCCGCCCCAGCCGGCGCCTCTCGCTGCTGCTGCTGCTGATCCTGCTGCTACGGTGGCGGTGACCAGAGGCGGCGGACTTCGCGTCAGCGTGTACGGGGACGACGTCGATGAGCAGGATGAGGAAGAGGAGGCGCCGTTGATGGACCCCGACGAGTTCCTCGACCTCGATGGCCGCCTTTGAGCGATCGAGCGAGCTGTGCTGTGCTGACCGTAGCCTTTTCAAACCGCCAAATCATCCACTTCACCTTTTCGGTCACACGTCGTCGCATTGATTTGTTGTGTATTTATTTATTTATATATATTATATTTTGCCACGTAACGTAAGTAGAAATGTAGAACGACATTTCCAAATATATATGTACTATCGTCGTATCTTGTGTTCGATCGACAAAGTCGCATTATATATACTCCATGCCTGCATATATGGCAACTCTCGGTAGCACGTGCTACTGTCTTGTGTTTTGACATAGCCGAGCTATATGCTTCCCATCTATTTATTATTAAGATGTACACTTACTACCAAGTTCAAAAAAAAAAAATATGCACTCTTATCTTACTAGGAATATTTTAATTAGGAATGGCATTCATGTAAGGTTTTGCGAAGATGATAAGCCTTGTTTAGTTAATTGAAAATATTTTTGGGTTAAATAGCACGTGCTACTTTTTTGTCTTTGATGTATGGGAAAACATATTATAATTTCCATCTAAAATTAGTTTTTTTTTTACCTTGATGTGACTAAAAAAAAAAACAAAGCTTTACTCAATTATCAAGTCTTAAGGAATATTTTAGTTCCAACTAAATCGGTCCAGGTTTTTTTTTACCTTGATGTGACGTGCCAAACAAAGGAAACAAAGCTGTCGGCGCCTGCCTGCCCTTTCGGTCCAGGTTTTTTTTTTTTTTTTTAACGCTCTCTTTTCGGCCCATTATGTACCGTCCTCACTGCCCTTCGTGGGATCGGTCGATTTCGTCGACATTCAACCTCTAGACATGGTATAGTATGTAGGGTTCGACGTTTTTCTTTTACTAAGGTGCAAACTCGTATTATTGGACTCGAGATATACAACGTAGTAGAAAGGCAGTACTTCTAAACAAAAATATACTACCTACTACAGGCACATAATTTCATCAAAATGCTGAACTCTGCGTCGCATCCCCTTTGTTTGGCTCTAGGCTAGGCCTTGTTGGTTTGATTTGGTTTCAGTCTGGTTCTACACCCATTAGCAGGCTGAGCTCTAGCTTAACTATTGATGGTAGATTTCCCTCTCCACCACTCCATAGTGTACATGATTTACGGCAAGACAGCGACGACGAAGCCTATCCGTGGGCGTATAAAGACTAGCTCGTTTGAGTGAACTGAACATAGCTCCCCTAGTTGAGCTTATGGTGAAACTTCTTACCCAGGGGTTTAAATCCTTGACTTGATGCGAGTGCTCGGATTTTATTAGCTTTATTCTAGATTTAGCTCCAATTTTATTAGATTTATTCGAGGATTTACATCATTGTTCTTTTAGTGGTAAATGATGTAGCTATCGACAAAAAGACACCACATTATTCTTTCAGTGATATAGACAGTATATCCGTTGACAACAAGACACAAGTAACGACTTCATCAATACCAACATTTACCGGCCATCTAAGAATCAGTTTTTTTTTTTTTTTTTTTTGAATTTTTAGGAATCAGTTTATGACCATCTAAAAAAAAAAAATCAGTTTTTTTAAGATGGTCATAAAGGAAGGGTTTTTATATATATTTATAGAGATGGATACGTGTATGTACACGGGTCTGTGACTATACTGTGATTGAGGAAAAAAAAGATTAGATTGTTTTATACCTGTTCTTTTGACTTTATTTTCATATAGAAAAAACCGTTCCGTAGAACAGGTGGATGGAAAAATGAGAACATCTTGTAGTCGATAAACATTTACAAATTTACAGTCAGATCATATCGCCAGGCAAAAAAAATTGATGCTACATCGCAAGTTCTGTATACTTTTCCCCCCACTACTTCTAGAAGAAAACTACGAGGCCGATCGACTAGCTACCATATCCATAAGTACATTCCCAAGATGCTGCTACCATGGAACCAATCAGTGCAATTTATCTCATGCCTATTTACACTGCCCACTCGTTGCACCTTAGGTCTGTCCCCCTTCCTCCTCGTCTGCATTACCGTTTAATGAGAAGTTTTGGACCAAAAAAAAAGCAGAGAAGGATCAAGGTTAACTTCATTGAGACTCACCTCGCCGTGACAGTTTCCGACAACAGCGGGGCTTGAAATAGTCTGGGAAGGGTCTTGCGGGCACAGGAATAAATTTACCCAGATAAGCCAGGGGCCAACTGGAAACATCAAAAGAAGGAAAGACGTCAGCAGTCACACCAAAACTGACATCGAAACAAGACTTCACATTCAGTTTTATAAATAAAAGGGGGTTCCATGGAAAAAGTGACTTGTTAGGGTTCATATACGCAATGATCAACTCAAGATGATAAGCAAGTGCATAAAGATGTGATGCATTCAAAGGTTAAAAAGTTTATGGAACCATAATAGGTCGCCAAATTCTGAAGTGCATACCCCACAAGGCCAATAGCAACCGAAACCAACCATAGTCTCCAATCAAGCCTCACTATTTTGAAGAACTTCCCCAGGAACTCAATTATCAGTATCTGCCAAAGACGAGAACTTTGTAACCATGGACAGAGGTCATACCAATGTAGAAAATCTATATTGTCTGTTACCTGAAATACTGTTGTTATACCGATTATTCCCATGAATAGGTGATTCTTTGTTACCCCTTTGAAGACATTCTTCTCCTCGGGTTTTCGCGCATTGAACTCGTTGAAGATCTGGCATAAAAGTAAACATCCAAGTTAATTGAAGCCTTTGTTCCAGATGTACATGGAGTTGGCGAGGTAAGAAATTATCAAGTATTTTTTTTCATGGCAAATCCACTCTGGTATGAATCAATTTCGTACAAGCAAGACAGCAGGCTATGTATGGTCACCAAGGGCCTAGATTCTAGGAGGTTAAAGATGGCCACAATAAATTACTAAAAAAAATGCAAAGAAAAACTAGCAAGTCGCTGAAAATTGATCAAAACATTCCAGGTGAAGCATATAACCTTCCATATAACTTATGGCATACCTGAAACTTGACTATGGTCAAGCAATGAATAGCTTATAACTTCACTATGGTAAAACCAATGAATAGCTTATAACAAGTGCTTACTCGAAGGAAAATATCAATGTAGTATCAAGGCTAGAGAACACACTAGCCCCTTTTGTGAAAAATTAATAACAATTTATAGTCAATTCAACATTGATTCCTTTCTTTTTGAGAATAATCCAATGTTAGTATGCATTTGTTTAAGGTGAAACAAGACTTGTCTGCAGTAATGTTCTGTTATGCTTCTCGAATTATTGAAGAACAAATATTCCACCTGGCAAAATACAAATGTGTTAAAGATGAAGGTATTCGTTATCTTCTCAGCGTCAGATCGGCTTTCATTCTGCAGGCGCAGAATCCTTACTCCAGCAAAATCGAAAATCAGAAGAATTGCTACTTGGTAAAGGGCCTGTACCAAACATATCAGAATAAGAAAGAATTTTAAACAGAATCCAGTATTATAATGAAGGATACTAACCTGAACTAACAAGTTTCTCCACATAATATTTGTAACAAGAGGTTCCCTGCAGTAGAAAAGTATGGGTAAAATATTTCAAAATTCAAGCATATTGGACACAATGTTGTCAACAAGGGAATTTGGATCATTGTACATGCCTTCGACCAACAGGATTTCTCTTCATAAGGTTGTCTGTTGGAGGCTCGGTTGCCAATGCAAGAGCTCCAAGTGTGTCCATGATAAGGTTCACCCAGAGAAGCTGAAAATTGAAAGAACAAAGTATATGATACTGATGAGAAAAAGCCTGGAAATACATGTGTCTCAGGTAAAATGCTGCGTCGTTGTTAAGCTATGTCTCAAGTTCTATACAAATTGTTTACCAGAAATATTTTTTTAAAATGTGTTTACCTAAAATATTTAAAATTTCATATATATATTCTTACACATAATATTAAAATTCAGCAGACGTTTCATGCCACATGACAACTAACTGCTTCAATGTAGAAGCAACAGTGGCAGCAGTCGAAAAAGGAGGAAAATTGTCCCAACCTCAACAGCATTTAGGGGCACGTCACCAGAGGACACAGCAGCAACCACATTAATCACGAGTGCAGCAACATTGACAGTGAGCTGGAACTGAATGAATTTCTGAATATTAGCGTAGACAGATCGTCCCCAACGAACAACCTGAAAGAGGATGTACAAATCCATAAATTCTAACCAAAATCTCACCAGATACACTTCCGCAATAAGAATTATAGCCTAGAAATGCACATCTGAACAAGGATTCATGCATGTTTGCTATGTTCAGGACTTGAATGTGTGAACTCTGAACAAGTGGAATTATTTTTTACAAGGAAAGAAAATCAGTGCCGAGCACAGTTAAGTCCTCTTGTATAATTCTACCAAACAAACCTTGACAACTGACGTGAAGTCATCATCCAAGATTATAATGTCAGAGCTTTCTTTAGCGACTTCTGTCCCTGAAATGCCCATTGAAAGACCTATATCGGCCTAGACAACAAATCAAGAAGCAAGGCAGCAATCAGAAATGGTAAGCCCATCATTGTACAAAAATGCAATATGCTTTGGCTCATCAATGTTTTGAGCTGAACATGTCACCTCGTGCAATGCAGGGGCATCATTTGTGCCATCACCAGTAACAGCTACAACATGGCCTTTTCTTTTTAAAGCTTGGACAAGCAAAAGTTTATCATTTGGCGAGGACCTCCCCATCACCTAAAACAAGTTAATTAGCTCTATGGCATGGAAAAGAATGAAAGGACTTGAAAAATGCTCCAGAGGACAAAGGCTAGAATGACAGATAGCTTTGGCAAAGTAAAAGAAAGCACCAAAGCACCAAACAACTTAGAGAGAGAGAGAGAGAGAGAGTTACAATTATCTTGTCAGCGGCATCTCCTCTTGCACTTTCAGACATCTCACGGAACACTTTTCCCTCAATTACAACTGGCTCTGAAATAACACTATTTGCATCTAGTATTCCACACTCCAGAGCTATAGCTTTAGCTGTTTCAATATTATCCCCAGTAACCATGCGCACCTGAATTACAGACACTATGGTTATCAATAATAGAATACATGCATGTTTCAATATTATCCAAAAAAAAATGCATGCATTCTTGAAAGAAAGAAAGAAAGAAAGAAAGAAATAGAAAGTCTATCCACATAGTAACAGAACAAGATACATCAATGACTCGAAAGATGTACATAATCTAGTGCACAGTATTTGGTTAATAAGCAATTACATGGTGTTCAATAATGTGTAAGCTACCATAAGAATGAACAAGGGATTTTAGGAAGTTATTTGCCATAGGACAAAGGCTAACAATTTCTTCATGCTCAAATATGGTAGACAACATATTGTAATCCATTTTTCTGCTGCTGTTTTTTGAACTTCTATTAGACTTGGATCCTTTCCTCCTGTTAATATTAGTTCCTGTCACTACCATTTTATTTGCTTTCTGAATATTAAAACGCTAAAAAATCCTAGGTCATCCTAAGACTGCACGAAATGTGATGCAGGAAGAATAAAAACAATACAAGTAACACAAACCTTAACACCTGCAGTGGTGCACAGTCGTACAGCATCCCTTACACCTGGGCGACAGGGGTCCTATAGGAGAAACAAGTTGTTGAATGCTATTATCAATTTTGCTTAAAAGCATATGCATGGGGAGACTAAACAGGAGGTATTATGATGCAAAGCTCACAGATATGGCAAAATAAATCATATGAAGATGCACTGGTCAATAATAGTACACATGCCAGTCAGGCCATAAGGGATTGTGCCTAATTATGCATACTGTTTTTTCCTCCATTAAAATAAATCTAAGGCATGCTCATGACACAAGAAAGTAGAGAACAGAATACACAGTACTGTCCTATGCTCAAGTGTTTGAACAATTAACTTGACTCCCTAGTATGCGTCAAGCACAGACACATTCGAACAAAAAAACGAGTCCACAATAACAGCAATCAACCTTTATTCCTATGATGCCAAGCAGGGTCAGGTCATCCTCAGGCAACTCCCAGCTTGCTATGTCTTCCTCTGGGATCATTTCAATGTCAAAGGTACGGTATGCAAAAGCAACACAGCGCAATGAATTCGCTGCCATGTCTTCAATTGATTTCTTGAATTCATCATGCTGCAAATATTAAAAGTCCAAGTGGGTCTCACAGAAACAAACATTTTAAAAAGTCAAGTGAGTCTTAGATTAACCAACAAAAAGCTAGGAGATGGTATTACCTTCTCACTACTCATTGCCTGAACCGAGCCGTCGACAGAAAGCCAGCTTTTGCAAGATGATAACACTATTTCAGCTGCACCTTTCCAGTGGATGTGAACACCATCATCTGACTAAAATTCCAGGAATCAGACACCAAGATAACACTAGCCATATCAAGATAAGATACAGTATGGCACAAATATTTTCATCAGGATAAGGAAGTCACTGGACAAACACTTACAAAATCTTTGCATATCAAAAGACAAGATTATGGAATTCTATCCTGATTCAAGAATGATAAGAAAATGGCAATGGAATATAATGATTAAAACCATGGAGGCAATTGGCTAGTAAGCAGTAATCCTTTTAAGCAGAGGGCTGTCCCAAAACTGGCTAATTTAGAAGTACTCCATTCGTTCCAAATTATAAGCTGCTTTGACTTTTTTTGATTCATCCATTTGCTATATATCTAGATGCGTAGCAAAATGGATGTACCAAAAAAAGTCAAAGCGACTTATAATTTGGAACAGAGGAAGTATAACACTAGTCAAATTATGCTCGAAATCTTGCCCCTCTAGGGGTTGTCGTAGTTGCTGTCATTACTTTGTTGTACTGCTCAATCTGGGTTTTTTTCCTCTTTCTAATATAATCGGCAGCTCTTCTGCTTGGGTTTTTCAAAAAATAAATGCTTGAAACACATGCAGAAGTTTTTTACAAATTACAATTAGTAGCAAGATGGTAAGTGGCAATCATTTGGCAGGTATTTGTTCCAATCCAACAGCAAGCCAATCAGAAGACAGCATCAGCCCGCTGACAGATAGGACATGTTATTTGTAAGTGTTAAAACTTTGATGACATCAACTCCCAACAGAAATTCAATTAATTATGAAATAAATTTTATTTCAAATATAGAAAATTTTGCAAAAAAAAAAAAAAGTAAAAAGCAATAGGATAATTCAGGCACAAATGTTACATTATTTTATGTCCCCACTACAACTAAAGTGTTACATGGTACCAGGAATTCCTAAATATAAAGCTGCCGAGAAGAAGATGAGTCAAAAAGATTAAAAAAGATTCTCAGACACACATTAGTTGCATTAAAGTTTCATATACATAACACTATGTAGTACCTGTACTGCAACAGCGCCACGTTTCTTCTCCGAGTTAAATGGAAAAACATGAATAATTGAAGATTTTGTCCTCACGTCGTGGAAATCCATCCCTATCTGTGAAGGTGGAAAGTCAAGTCAACAGAAAAAGGACTTGTAGAAATACTGAAGAGTAAATCAGAAATAATAATACCTTAAGGCCCCAAGAAAGAATGGCCTTTTCAGTAGGCGAACCTGTAAGTTCAGCTGCTCCCCCATCCTGTATAAAGAAAAAGAATGGATGAACATTTGTCGAACATGGCAATTTGTTGATTGATAAGACGAGTACTATGGATGATTATTAATAGTCCCCTTAGACTGCTTCCAGGAGGATACCCAGTTCATGTGTCCTGTGTGTTAAGGGCGTAATCTGGCTGTTTCCGATCTTAAACTGCTGATGAGCTTGATCCCTCCACGTTTCACACTATTAAAAGATTGTGCTTGAGACTCAATTCAATTTTTCTTTAGTTGGTTTAGTTGAGAAATCATTAGCAGATCCTTTTTGGACACTGAATCTGTGATACTATGAACTACGGAATCTAGCATTGAGTTTCCAAAAATGATATCTGGAATAAACAGGAAACCTTTTTGTACCTCTGGCAGAAATACAGTTCCTGTTGTGTTCTGTGCAATTCCTTCAATAATTAGTGATGCTGCACTGTCCGACATCTGGCTAACATTATCGCATGGATCCAATTTTGTTCCAGCAAAATATGCTTCCACGACTGTCATCTGCAGGCTCAATTCATATGAGTTACAAACAAATTGTGATGCCAGCAATTATTAAATGTCACAACTAAAGCACAAATATCAGAGCATATGCTCATTGTAATAGATAAAGTCGAACATATGCTTGTCTGAGAATTCATTTGACATAAAGTCCTGAACAAGCATTATGTCAGAATAACATCTTGGGAATATATCGTGAAACAATTTAAATGGCAAAATGGGCTGGTAAATGACTCAACAAACCTTATTCAATGTAAGGGTTCCTGTCTTATCACTGCATATTGTAGTAGCTGATCCCATTGTTTCACATGACGAGAGCCGCCTCACCTATTTAAATGAAACAAAATCAAATCATATTTGTCCTCCTGTCGTATCTTTTTTTTTTATATAAAATATATGCATAAACATATTTTTTTTTTTTATTACCAGAGCTTTGTCTCGCATCATCTTTTCATGGAATATGCAAGCCTGAAAAAATGCAGATAGTCATTTACCTGAAAAAAATTAATGAAATTTACATAAGAATTCATACGTCAGTGTTACTGCCAATGGGAGTCCCTCAGGCACAGCGACAACTACAATGGTCACCTGTGGATAAACATGAGAAGAACCATTTAAAATCTGTTCATGGTACTAGTTTTATACTTTTATGTTAACAACATTAGGATTACATACAGCAATAGTCAAAATTCTAATTGCCCCCCATAAATCCTTGCTTCAAACCAGTAGTTCCAGCAACAAATTGAGTTGTCCCATCAGGATTCTCAGTATGTCCAGTAAAATATCTGAAGTTGGTTTCAAAATCAGTCAGAGCGAGAGAGAGGGTTACATTTTTGTTAGTAGCAATATTAAGTAAAAATAAAATACCTTATCCAAAGCACAACAAGTACTGCACCAGCTACAGACAAGCCTACCAAGCCAATAAAAGTTGCAACACCATTCAAGCGAACCTAAAAAGGGTGAAAGCATAAACAAAAGAGAGACTTAAGTATTTGTCCATTCAAGAATTTGCACTATCCTTACAGAGAATAACCTGTAATGGTGTTTCTTCGCCATTATCTTCTGAAAGGTTAGCCATCAACTGGCCCCATTCAGTATTTATACCCACCCCTGTTACCTTAAATTGATAAGCAAAGTGTATAAGAAGTTATAGTTAGTTAGCCATGAAAAATAAAATATCAAAATGATAATAAGGAAATCCTATGGAGCACAGTGACATGGAAAACAAGGGTTCTCAGTTCTAGATGTTGTCGAAATGCTTGAGATTGCTGGACTCACCAACATAGAACCATAGCCATCTGCAACTTTGCAACCAGACATCAAGAATGGCGCCTTTTGATCCTTGTGTACCTAAAATAACACCCAATAATGAAAATCCAATAAACACAAATTTGGGAACAGCAACTGGCTCTTTTTTGATAAACTTACAACTCTTGACTCTCCAGTCATACTTGATTCATCTATTGCAAGAGAATGGCCAGATATCAGGACACCATCAGCAGGAACCTGGAGGTGAAAAAAACGATAAGCAGATGATTCTACACAAAAAATGAAAATAGCAGTTGAAAAATTAATATACCATCTTACTTGATCACCAATTTTGAGAGGAACCACATCGCCAACAACAAGGTCAAAGATTGAAGTTCCAAATCTTTTACCACCTCTAACAACCTAACCAATAGAGATAGCAAATCAGAAATATAGCTAAATGAATGGGAGTTCACACGTGGCATGGCTAAACTCACCTCCACTTGTATGTTCTGTTTCTCCTCATTCAGATGTCGAAACTGTAGAGATTGTCTATAATCACTTGTCGCTGGAGATATGATGATTTGACAAATATTAGAAATAGGTCATTGCTACTGAAAACAAGTTTACTTGTAATCCAAACCCATTACCAGTAACAAGGATCACAAGGAAAACAGCTAAAAAGATGCTTCCACCATCATACCATCCTTCATCAACACCCTGAATGAATAATGGTAAAGAAAAGAAAAGGTAAGGTAATATGTATATAAAGGACAACAGGACTTTTAGTTCACAACATAAGAGTGATAAAAAATGCAAACACAATACCTCTGTGGTCATACCCAATGTCAGTGATATAGCAGCAGCTACCATCAGAATGACAAGAGTTAAATCTTGGCATGCTTCAAATACAAAACGCTGTGAATCAAAGATAATAGAGTTAAATTTTGAAATTGTACAGATTTGAAGCAACGAGATTTTTACAATTAAAAATGTCTTCACTAATTTAAGGATTTATTTCACATTTTCGTTGCTTTTGAAATTTTCTCTCTTTTTTTTTTTTTTTTTTTTTTTTTTGAAAAATATCTCTCTTTCAAATTTTCCCTACTTTCTGCCAGTGAGCTATCTCATTGAAATGTGGTCCAAATTTCCTCCAGTGGCAAAAGGGAGACATGATTTCAATCAAAGTAGCAGAAATTTTGAGCAGAGAAACATAAAGACACAAGTCTGACAAAAGGCTGAAAAACAAAAGGAAAAGAAAAGAAAAATATGTGTAACACTAGGAAATTGCAACCACAGTGTTAATAGTAGGAAGTAGTAACCGGAGGTGATTATTTGCAATGCTTGAAAATATATATGATCTTATGTCTTATGTGTGCTTATAAAATACCAGTATGTTTTTAGTCTTCTTGCGTGGATATGTATTTGACCCATAGACATTTCTCCTTTGTAACAATTCATCATCATGTGGACTAATTCCTTTCTCTAAATTACTCTTCAACAAATCTGACAGTCCCCTAACCTGATCAGATGGACATAATTAGTGACAAAAAAAGCTTAACATGAAAAGGTTGACCAAAAGAAGTGATAATAAAGGTCAGCATTATCTTACTCCTCCAATTTCTTGAAGAAGAACATTTTCCTGATCCCTGTTTAATGTATTAAGCTTTTCCAGTTCAATTGGAAAACTGCGAGAGGCCGTTGCAACATTTATACCAGTATAAGCTTCTGCTTCGTGCAAGGACATTAAACATAACACAAGAACATAAATAAATGGTATGTAAAACAAGCATAAAAGAAAAAACATAAGAAATAATCGGAAGTATAACTTGGCAGAGCAGCAGTAAACTTCCAAGCAGATATAACATCAGGAAATATACTATACAGATAGCTAATTTATGGTAAAAGTGGCAGCCTGGATTTTATAGATGAATCAGATGAAGTTTAACATAATAATGTACAACTTAAAGAACAAAATGTTTTGAAGGAAATATAGTGAAAGGGCAAACTAGTGAAACAAATTATTATGACTGTTATTGTAATCCAAGTGCATTACCACATCATTATTGTTTATATTATTATATAGAACTGTGCTCTCAGGCACATTGCTACAAAGAAAAATTGCTATATTATTTACAAAGGAACAATGAATACATAATTCATTGCCCTTTTGTCACTAGCCTTTAAAAGGATGGAATGATAACTGATGGCACAATAGTAAACATGTTTCTGTGAAAATGGGCACTAAAATAGAGGTTAAAATAACAATATGAAGTAGCAGTCATACCGCTGGTATCTTTTTGGCCAGCTTCTTTGAATAGAAATGCTGCCTGGAGAATACAAATTCAGAATACAAAAAAAAAAAATGGACCAAAAAAAAAAAAGAATACAATATCTCAGTAAGAAAATGATGCAGTACCGAATAACTTGAGCATGGGCCCGGATCTTCCTTCTTATAATCTCTTTCTCTGCCTCCTTTTTAAGGTCAAGAGTATATCTAAAACGTCGTGAAGCATTAAGAACAAGAGCAGCTTGCTGAAATGAAGAGAATAACCATACTTGTCAGAACTCAATACTGGAAACATGTGTCCATTCACTATACACAGCAAACTTCTGTATCGTAAAGGCCACTTCAGCTTTACCATGACAAACGCCACATAAGCAACTTAGACTTATTAATAAGTAATAATAAGTGGAACAACTAGTATCTCGTTGTCATAAAATTGATGTTTGCTTCTTTTAATAATCTCTCAGCACATCTACAGGGTTTGGATATATGCATCAATGTTTGGATTTAAAGGAGATAATTATTAATGTATAAGAGCATCAACATGCGCACAGTAGCAGGAGGATCAGGTACTGTGTGTGCTTGTCAGCAAACAGACCACAATCCACAATGCCTTTGTAGAAATATAGAAAGAAAAGAAGTACAATATCATTAGGATTTAGGAGGAGAAAGAGGCTGCTGAAACCCCGAATCCAGAATCAGCAAAGCATCGGAGGCATGTTCTTCAGTAGGAAAAATGCTCGTCATAAATTCACAATTCCTCTTTTCTACAAGTGGCACAGAGAATCGTGTAGAATGCCCACGCTTGGAGCCTCGAAAATCGAAATGGCACCTCCACAACCACACTCCACACTCCACACTCCAGTCACGATCATGCCTACATTGGATACCTACTTATTTTATTCTCCGAGCACGCGCAAACTTAACAATCAGAGTACGGCGTACGTCACTGATAATCTCCACATCGAAGGGAAACCACACCGACAACGCAAACCCAGATCCCGGACACACACCGGCCAACCGAAGATCCAAATCCGAAGGAAACAGAGTCAGAGGAGGGAGACGATCGATCGCGTACCCTCCACCGGCGCAACCGGTCATGCGGCGCGTTCTTGTGGGGTATATCGAAGGCGTCGTCGAAGACCTCCTCCTCCGCCTCAGCACCAGCCTCAGCCTCGGCGGCCTCCGGCGTCCTCCACCGCGGCCCGCTCCTCCGGCGAGCGGATCTCCGGCGGCGGCGGCGAACTCCCCTCCGCCATGCCCGATCAGACCACCACCCGGCAGCCGGCAGCCAGGGGCACCTTCGCAGGAGAGACGACACCGGCGAGCGCAACCCACCACGGCGCGCCACACAGACGTCACCACGAGATCGCCGGGAACGCCAAGTGGGGGAACCCAGTCAGTCGCGGCTCACACACACACACACACAGCCAGCTGCCTCGCCGTCGCCGCTCCGCCTCTCTCCTCGCTCTCTCCCTCCCTCTCCCTCTGTCTGACTCCCTCTGAATATCCAGGGGCAGGAAGGGAAAAAAAAAAAGCTTCGGGTTTCGTTTTGTTCTCTTCTTCCTCGGCCCGCTTTTGCGGTCGGGAATGGGGACTTGTTCTCGAGGCGGTTGGGGCCATGAAGCTTCCTCGAAGCTTCTTGGGGCGCATTACGCTGCCACATGGGCCCGCGCATGGCCTGGGCTGGGAAGATCGTCACAGACGTGAAGGTGGCCCACCAGTCAGTGGTCCGAGTCCGGCGGGAAGTAACGATCGGATCGGATCGGAGCGCGGTTACTTGAGCTTGGCGCGGCGGGTTTAGCTGACCGGTTTCAAACCGAAACGGAAATTAAATTAAATTAAAAGGTCAGATAGAAATTAATTTAGTGCTACTACTTGTTATTATTATTAATGTTAATAACTACCTAGTGAGATAGTTGTTTGTCGGGTATATTTATAATTAATAATTAAACTATATATTTAGCTAGATCTGTTTGGATTTAAAGGAGATAATTATTATCAACTAACTAGTTAGATCTATTGATCTAAACCGAACCTTGGATCTGTTGGTAACTAATAATTAGGTACCTGATGGTTAATAACTTAAATTAGCAAGGTAACTTAGCTAGATCCATTTGTTAAAAGGTGGATAATAATATCTATAATACCCTTTCTTTTTTTTAATATACTATGTTTTGACTGAGTACATGGTAATGGTAGTTGTCAAGACAAAAGTGTCCTTTTTTACAATATATTCTCTCTGTTCAAAATTATAATTTTTTTTTTTCTTAATATATTTTTTTACTCTTTACTACCTATATCCTAAATTATAAGTCATCCTATGAATCTTAGAGAGTTAAATCATTTCAAGTTTGATCAAAAGTTATAGAAAAATTATAAAAAATTGTGATATCAAATAGGTATACTATGAAAATATAATTAATGAAAATCTAATGATACTTAGTTGATATCTTAAAAGTTATTATCTTATCATTTGACTAAATTTTGGTCAAACTTTGCAAAGATGTTTATTGGAATTCTTTACTTAGAATTTGGGATGGAGAGAAGTATATTTTGTACAAATAAGATCGATGGATTCAAATGAGGGATGGAAAATGGAACTTACTGTTTATTGGAAGCATGAGCATACAACTTGATAGATGGATTCGAACCAAACATGGGGCATACAATTTGATAGATGCGAACCATCATGGCACTGTCATCTTAGTATTAGGGCATGTACAACAGGTCTTTTCACCCTGTCTAAGAATTTGTTTTTCACAAAACCTTCTATCAATACTTAGAGACAAAGACCTCGTCTCTTTCGTGAAGGGACGATCCGCCTCGTGCTCCAATATTTAGAGATGACTTCACCTTGCGTTGTACAAGAGCTGCCGACTTGAAGCGCCTTCACCACCAATCCAAAGTGCGCACGTACATTAAATAGTTTAGAGACAATATCTCGCCTATGAGTTGTATGACCTTTTTTTTATACATGTCTGCATCGATAAATTCGAGCCCATAAATATGGATCTCGTTTATGGGTTCTTCCATGCCCTTAGGAATTCATCTCTCACAAGTAGCTATATAAGAAAAACAGAGAAAGAAAAAATTTGCATGCACCGGCAACAACCACATATGCCATATATCAGGATCGGCCACAGTCGACACAAGGAATGCTGAGGAAGCAGCAGCATCATACGGTCATACGATAGGCACATTATTGGATCCAATTTGTGATCCGTCCAGGATCCCGCTCCGGTCCGGTCCACGTTGCGTGCCTCTCACTTTGCCGCAACTCCTGCTCCGCTCCTACAGCGCCCTGCCACCCAATCATAGTACTCGCCAGTCCCCTTTCGGGCAGTCCACCTCCTCACGCGTCAGGGCTTTGCTTGCACGCCGGGCAGGAGAGCGAGAGCTCCGTCCGGCTCCGGCGGTGGTGGCAGGTGGCCGACAGCGACCACCGCCGGCTGCCGCCGCCAGCAAGCCAGCCAGCAAGGAAGCGGCACGCCCGGTTCGGCGGGTCCCTTCTCAGGGTTTTTCGCGCGCGAAACCCTGCGATCGCAGTCAGCAGTGCTGACTCGGCAGTGTGTTTCCGCATGTTGTCCAGATTGGGTCAGCAGATACAGACAGACTGGACCAGATCGGGGATCCAGCCATCGAGCGCACTCCGTCCAGGTCCAGGGACGGAGCTTCCAAACAGTTTCCGTCCACGAGCTGGACCAACATGCTTTGCCAGCTCCCACGGATCACGTTCACGGGGAAGAACTTCTGGGAACAGCCAGCCCCTGGCACTGGTAGGCAGGCAGCCACAAATAATATAAACTGAGCACAAGCCAGACGGCAACACATGCCGACCCACTTGCCATTTGCATGTGCAGTGGTGAGCATAACACATGCACACAAAGGGCTGACAAAACCCCTATTAGGCAAAAAAAACAAAAATAATCTAGGTAATAAGGATACATACAAAGATTACTTGTATCCAGCCATCTAGAAGATAGTCTCCAAGGAGAAGGAACATAGATGAAAAATCTTTCACATTGCACAAACTGAGGTAACAACACCTTGTTTAATGGTGTGGGGGTAATGTACTTCCTGTGTTTCATTTTACAAACACTAAGAAGCTGACAGCTGAGTTGACACACAAATGCCTGCTGGGGTTCCTCTGCCTGCAGTGATTCTATGTTTTGTTTTCGCACTACAATGTTACCTACAAGTATCTGGAGGCACATGAAGTGGAGTTAGTCTACAAGCTTCGGTAGTCCATGACAGTCACCTCGTCCTCAGGAGCATCGAGGTCTTGGTAGCTGCAAGCACGGTAAGGTCAAAACTGGTGAAAGGTTGTACCAAAAACACCAAATGATTATGCATTGGGAATACGTTTTGGAAATTGATAGTTCACATCAACAGGTATCCAAATCCACTGCATAATGCTGCTTATTCAAAGCACAAAATTTGCATTACTAGTATCTGGTTGTACTTAAACATGGCTGAGAACGACTTGGACTGCAGATAGAGTTCCATAATCAGACCATTCTTCAGCTATGACATTTTTCAGGGTGCATAAATAATAAATAACCCACCGGCAGCAAGCAGGAGTTTCAATAAGCCGATCAGCTTAAATTCTACAGTCAATTGTTTAAATTTGGTAAGACTGATGAGAAATATGCCCCATTATACAAATCAAGTGAAATGTAAAATATAGTGATACCAAAGTTAAATTGGCAACACTCAACAGATAATCAGTTATGCATGCCATGTCATGTCTTACTGTTAGTCTCAGGAATGTTGGAAATGAATTATTTTTTAAGTCTCAGGAATGTTAGAAATGAATTGTTTTTACTTACAGAGTGACAAATTTCTGAGAAACACAGTGCAAACTGCAAAGTGACTTGAGATATAAAACAATACAAACCTTCGTATTCTACGAGGGTCATGCATCTGGTGAGGCGGAGGAGCAGTAAAGATTGGGGCTGGACCACGCATTGGGGGACCAACACCCCTCCCTGATTTCCTAGGATGTGGACCTCCAGTTGGCTCAAAAGGAGGTGGCGCACCCTGATCCCTCAACATATGCATGGCAACTTCCGGTGGTGCAGGAATAAACGGTCCGAGCGGACTGCAAGGAGATGAACTGAATGAGTACATCGTTGATCATTCAAATTTCAAAATCAGCCAGCAGAAGTTCCAGACTTACCCAGCACCAGGCACAGGCATTAGAACCGGAGGAGCAGGAATATCTGGAGGGAAGGCACCATGCATAATTGGATCACCAATCGAATCATAAAGAGGATCGTCCGGGATTTTCACTAGACCCATCATGGGTTGGTGAATCAACATTCCGTCAAACCTATGATTACCACGCTCATCCCTCAGCCGACTCTCTATTGGTGGTCTTTGTCTGCCTTTTCCCCTCTGAACATTGATCAGTACAAACAGTTAGACAACAATGCCACCAATTTGCAAGTGAGTACAAACTTAGTGACGAGGCTTACCGAGCAGGTTGCTGCATGATAGGTGTACCACCAGGCGCCTTTGGGTCACTGCATTCGAGATAAAATTTCTCATAATCATCTTGCAATTTTAAAACCTAGCTAGCTTAATAATTAAAAAGAATAGATTGCAGAAACATACTTCATATAGTTCTCAAAGTAAATATCCTCTCTCGCTTTTGAAGTTAGATCAACCACCAAGTCTGCATGCTTCAGTTTAAGATGCTTCTGGACAAACTCAGCAGCATGGAAAAGTTTTGTGCAGCCCTTGGCTCCACATCCATATTTCCACCCATACTTCTCATCCCTTATTTTCCTCACATATGGATCCAAAACTTCAGTAGCAGCTCCATCAATCTTCTCCTTTGCTTTCAACATTTCTAATGGATCCTGACCATGAATTCTGTCTTGCCAGAATGAATCAAGTTTATTCTCCCATTCGGTGCCATTTGAGCTAGCCCCATTATATGTCCTCGCATCAGCTTTCACATGCCTTAGGCCTTTAGGTTCATTTGTCTCAGACATACCATAATAATCCACGCCATGGATACGCCATAAATAAGTAACAAGAGTGTCCAGCAACTCAGCACCCTCAAGACCCTTCACAGTAGATGATCCTCGTATTATAACAATTGGTCCCATTGAACCATGTGACTTATCCCTGTCTGATTTTTCATGGTCACTACTTGAGAGAACATTGTTTTCAATAGCCTTCTCAGAATCAAGTTTACAAATGAGAGCTTGAGCTTGCTCAATGTCAATTCCTTTCGACGAACCTCAGAACTAACTGGGTGAGCCTTGGGAGCAGCATAATACGAATCATCAGCACCCTTTCCAAGTTTCCCCTTTTTACCATCCCCTTCCACAGCATCTAGATTTTTACTGCTACTATTTCCTGTTTTGTTAATTGCCGAACCAGTCAAACCTGGACCTCTGTACAGTACAAAAATAAGTATAATAATTAATTAATACACACTCTTAATGACTGCATGTGGGCATGCATGTGTGTGAGAGATACAGCCATTTGTGCGTGTATGTGTTGTGTTCATGTGTGTGTGTGTGTGTGAGAGAGAGAGAGAGTCATTGTGTGCCGTGTGTGCGCAGTGTGTGTGTGCGTGTGCGCAGTGTGTGTGTGTGTGTGTGTGTGTGTGTGTGTGTGTGAGTGTGTGAGAGAGAGAGAGAGAGAGAGAGAGAGAGAGGAGGGGAGAGCATCTCACGTGTCTAGACTTCCACTTTGCAATTGAAGGAAGAAATCATTTGCAGTAGTTCTTGCCAGTTCATTCCTTCTGTTTGAATAGATGATAATGCTAGCTAAGATGGCATAAAGAAAAAATATTGCAAAAATGGCAGAATATCATGAAGATGGCAGAAATAGACTAAGAAAGTAGTAAACCTTTCAATGACATTTTCAAGGTTTGTAGGATGGTACTTATTTCTTAACCTACAAGAAAGAGATGGAAATTTAAAAGTTATTGAAGAAGATAAGATGATATATCACATTGTTGTAATATAAAGAACCATTACCAATCTTCATCCTTATGGAGATCAAAGTATGCTTTCTTCTGAGTTGTGATGTACTCTGACTTGTACTCCTCATATCTATAAATAAATAGGATGAACTAAAACGTCAAATTGCATTTCACATCAGCCATAGAAAAAAATTGTACCACATACAGCACAAATGTGCATTTCAGATCAATCAACTATAAAAAAAGTGCAGCGCACACAGCAGAAATGATTCTCTGATTAAAAGGGAGAAATTTTGTTTGCAGTAGAAATATATGCCTGCCAAAAATCTACAGTAAAAAAGAGGGAGATCTAGCGCACACACACCTGCTTTGAGCTTCAACTGGTGAAACGTCATCTTCAAGTTCCTGAATGAACTGCTTGTACGACATCAGTCCTTCCCTGTAGAGCAACAGTGTTGATCACTCTGGTTGTTTACCGTATATAACAGAAGGAAACAAAAGTAACAGTAGCAAATAAAAATAAGGTAAAAAATGTCAATTAGATCCCTTTATTAATTTTTTCCTTCTATTAATAAAAATGCACTAGCAATTTGCAACATCGTTGGTTGCCATGGCCGCACACCCAGATGCTACTCCCATAGGGCCTCCCCTTGAATTCCTTGTGTCATGAATACCACATAAGCGAACCCCAGTTCCAGTGCCTTATGGATGTCATGCCACCAGGAAGCCCTAGGCACGTAAACGTCGTCAACGGAACAAGACACTTGCCATTGCCATCGCTAGGCGAAGCTCATGGAAGCGCTCCCAGACCCACAACTGAATGCATAGGCTGATGTATTGTTTGTGGATTGATTGCAGCGTCGGCGTGAGAGGCATTGTGGACCACATAAAGGTCCTACTCCATGGGCAACCAAAGCTGAAGCATCATTTCAACATGTTCCTACCGCCGCAGTACCAGCTTAGCATTAGGGATGACAACCAGCAAAAATAAGCGCCAACAACTGTTAGCCAATAGGGAAGGCCTGCCCAACATGATTGACTGAATTAAGTGTTATCTTCGCACATAGCAGGTCAATCTATGGTGCCTAGACCGAGGGCGCCATACACAAAGCGGCGGTGGAACACGAGCACGCATGTTGTGGCAGTGCGCCAGGCGGACGGCAATGTGGAGAACCTCCCACGGGAGGATGTCGGGGCCTGAATCGAGTCAGACAGCACAGCCAGGAGCGCAAAGTAAACTAGCCACAAAGACAAACACATCGTGCTCAAGGCACTGCTCCTACTTGCAACAACCGCGTGTGGCTGCCACCAACACCATTGGCTAGTGTTGGTGCTGACGAAGAATGTGCTGTGCACATAAGCGTTAGGTGCAGCCATGTTGATCTAACAATAACACTGTCCTCTCAAAATTGGTCCTCACTGCTTTCTCTTGCACGTTTATGTATTCTAGTACCTACCTAGCGATCGGTAGTGCCAACATGGGGCACGGGCTGCCATGTTTCATGGAGCAAGATCATGCACCGGGCTGATGTGTTATTTGTGGATTGATTGCATTGACGTGAGAGGCATCGTGGACCGCCGCGAAGGTCCTACTCCGTGAGCACCCAGATCTGAAGGCAAGAGACAACTCCTGGAGCGGCGACGAGGCGCACGGACAGCGGCTTGTCACATATTATCTGGAGGGCTGCTAGTTAGGCCAATAGATGGACCGGATTGTTTAAGTGTGTATATGTGTATTGCCCATCTCTTCCCAATCGCTTAAGCTTTTGGGTTGAACTGGTCGGTGCGTGCACCTTAACCTGGTAGAGGCAACTTAAGTCCTCCGCCCCTTTATTTCCACATTTGCGCCTCTGTGGGTGTGATTTGCGCCTCTGTGAGTGTGCAGATTTGCGCCTCTGTGAGTGTGCGCCTCTCTGGGGTGTTAGTGTGTATAAGTGCGCTGCCCACCTCTTCCCAATCTCTTAAGCTTTTGAGTTGAACTGGTCGGTGCGTGTAACTTAATATGGATGAGGGTCATATCATGTCGGAACGATTCTGATCTCAATCGACCCGCATCACTTGTGTGGTTTCTCTTGCAACTTGTATGTGATCGATCCCATGGCACGAGTGCCAAGGGGCAGTTGGGTGGCGAGGAGGTGGGCGCTGGACCGGCTCCGACGCGGTGCGCACACTCGGCGGCCAGCAGGAAACATCCCCAGGGTTGCACGTGGATGGGCGTGCGGAAGCGGGTGTCTGGCCAATGCGCGGTGCAGACCCACGTCCCGGGCACACGTCCCCGGATGTGGATCGAAAGGTTCGACCAGGCCTGGAGGCGGCGCTCACCTACAACACCGCACTCTTCTGCTTCTATGGCGCCCACTACCTGCCCAGCCCGCGCAGGTTCAACTTTTTGGGCGGCGCCGCCAAAAACATCCCAGAGGACGTGCGCGCCAGGCCACCCATGCGGGCATCAAGGGTATCGCGGAGAGCCACACCCGCACCTTGACCAACTTCTACGTCGGTCCACTGCCCGCCATTAACCCTGCAGCAGCTACACAACCACCATCACCGGCAGCGGCGGCAGCAGCAGATGGTGCTGCTGCTGTTGCCAATGAAGCAACTGCTAGTACTGATGGTTGTATGAGTTGTATAGCATCAAGCAACAAAAACATGATGAGATATCATTTGTGGATTGATTGCAGCATCGGCGTGAGAGGCATCGTGGACCGCATGAAGCATCATTTCAACATGTTCCTGCCGGCCGCAGTACAAGCTCAGCCTCAGGGGACGGCGACCAGCACGTAGAAGTGCTGGCATCCGATAGCCTACAGGGAAGGCCCGCCCAGTGTGATTGAGTGTTATATTCGCTCATAGCAGGTCTTGGCATCTTGGTGCGGTGCTGACGAAAGAAAGTGCTATGCACATAAGCCTAGCAAGCAGTAATAGTGTGTGTTACTTTGTTAGCGCTTTGGTCAAGTTGTAATCGTGTATGTGCTCCAAACCACCATCAGTGAAAAATAGCATTGTCCTCCGACAGTTGCGGTTCTCCTCACTACTTCCTCTTGCGTCTTCATGTGTCCTAAGATAGCCCCTATGATCATATTGTTGTGATTTGTGTTACTGACATCAACATAGGCACCTAGCGAGCAGTATTGCCAACATGGGGCACGAGCTGCCATGTTTCATGGAGCGAGATCATGCATCTACGCACAACCCTAGATTTATTTTCTATCAACCAAGATTTGTTTTGAAAAGAGAGGAACTGGATAGGAGAGGGAAAAAAAGGAGATGGTGGTACAAGATGAGGTGGATCAATGTGTCGTCTTACCTAAGCTGCGTGGATCACATAATAGATGTGATGTTGGATGTATGAGTTGTATAGCATCAAGCAACAAAACATGATGAGATACCATTTGTAGATAGATTGCAACATCAGCGTGAGAAGCATCATGGACCGCAAGAAGGTCCTGCTCCGTTGGCACCCACATCTGACACGCGTCGTTTCAACATGTTCCTGCCGCTGCAGTACCAGCTCAGCCTCAGGGACGATGACCATCATGAAGAAGTGTCAGTAGGCGTTTCAACATGTTCCTACCGACGCAGTATGAGCTAAGCCTCAGAAACAACGACCAACATGAAGAAGTGCCAGGGTAGGCCCGTCCAGCGTGATTGAGTGTTATCTTCGCTCATAGCAGGTCTGCTCCTACTGCGCCACGGCCGCATTTGGCAATCACCGCCTGCTGATGAAGAAAGTGCTCTACACATACATGTTGTGCGTGCTCGTCCCACTCCGCCGCCCGGACACCAAACGCCGCCCTCCAATGTAAAGGAAAACATTGCCCTAGCTCCTGTTGCATCGCCTCCCCTCAAATTCTTTTGGTGTTAACACTAGATGAGCGAACCCCAGGTCCAGCGCCTTGTGATGCCGTGCCACCAGGAAGCCATAGGCACATCACCATCGTCAAGGGACGCTTGCCATCACCATCGTGTGGGGATGCTCAGCAAAGCGCTCCCAGACCCACAGATGGAGGATGTGCATCGGTGTCAAGACCTAGTGCGCCTCCGTTTGCTTCGAGTAGACGAAGTAGAGGTGGAACACAGGCGCGCAGGTTGTGGCCACGCACCAGGCAGACAACAATGGGGAGGACCTCCTAGGAGGATGTTGGAGCCAAAGTTGAGTCGGACAGCAACACAGGAGCATGGCGAACTAACCAAAGAGCAAAACGCCCCCTCAAATAAAGTGTGAATCAAAGCAGAAACTCTAAAGCTGCTTTTGATTTGTGTGTTTTGGCATGTTTTTTGTTGAACCAGAAATCCCCTGCACAGGTGAGCAATCAGTTCACCAGCACACACACACCACGGCTAGAGGTAGAAGGTGTGAGAACAGGGAGTGCACAAGTCTGAAACTTAGAATGTTTGCTGCTCTGAACTGAATTTTTTGTTTCCATGTCTAGTATATATAAAACTCTTGAAGCAGCTATAAGGTATACAAGGTATACAAGAGTATGGCTGATATCAGCCCCAACGACTCCCTACATGGCTGTGAACAGATACTACAACTAGTGGCCTATTGCCATACTTCAGCAGTAGTCAGCAGAGCACAGCAGACCAATTTGGGGTAGGCTATTGCAAGTCCATTGCTGCAGCAAAAAATAAGAAAGGGGCCTATTGCCATACTCATTTCTATCTCTAAGCAGAGTCGAGTCTGATGGTATTGATATCTATATACATCAGACGTGTAGGCCGAGATGGAGGATACACTTTGCTAAAAGGGATACTGTAGCATTAACGTTGCATGCACTGAATATTAGATAGAGTATTAGGTGGTTGCATTTTTAACTCCAAAGCACAGTGTCAATGAAGCTAAAACTCAACATTTTGGTCAAAAATAAATCAAAACTACCTTAAATATTTTATAAGCACAAATGAATTACTAATAATACTCCAAAAATATAAGCAGTAATGAACCCAACCATATCTGCATGGTCAAATGTGTTTTTCTTTACTCTTTCTTTCTGTTTTTGGTGGGTGACCCTAAACCCTATTATTATTCCTTCTACTACAATGCAATGAAATGCAGCTCTCTTGCTGTCTTGCATGTTAGAAAGGATCATAGTGAAAACCATGACAATCTTGACAAGAGTTGCTCCTCAGAAAGTAAAAAGGAATACACAGAGCCAATTCAGATTTATATATGTACCTACGACTGTTCCCAGATCCTTCATTCCATCCACCACGTCCAGAATCTGACCAATCTATACATCATATGGAAAATTATAGTTAAAGGAACATCACTACCATGTACCAAGAAATTTCAAACATAAGTAGCTTCAAATGACAAGACATACATATGAATCGATTCCAATGTGTACAGTACATATTATATTGTGTGCTTTGTTAAGGGTATTATTGTTTGGAAGGAGAAGGTACTTCAAAAATGTAACGGATACCCAAAAGAACAGCATCCAGTCGCACCATTGAGGCCCATACAGTCACGCACATCTTTGAGATAGATGACTACAGTCAAAAGAAGGGCCAGCACAGATGTTGGTAAATTCATAAGGTCATCCACCTTCACTGTTGGAGGATTCGATTGGTTCATCCGCTTCAACCCCAACGACAATGATGATGTCACTAGGCATTACATCATTATCCTCTTGGAGTTTCTGAGTAGCGATGTCGAGCTGAGGGCGCACTACAACATTCAATTCATTGGAGGGATGATGCTGTGAAGGACAGCATGATACCATGGTATTCTACAGGAATGCACCTGTTCAACTCCAGCAATCTAATGAAAGGAGGTGAATATAGACCTAGACACAGGAGATTACAATAGTACCCTTAACATGCTTCGCACACTCGAAGAGGGCAAAATAAGGAAAAAAAACATTTGCTATGAATTGTGATCCATTCCAATGTGTACAGTACATATTATGATGTGTGCTTGACACACTCAAAAGACGATCAAGAGAAACATAACAATTACAGGGAAAATGAACTAGATCGCGTCACTTATCTTTTCAATCTGTTGTCCAACTTAAAACTAATAATATCTTTACAAAAAAATGACAATTTGACAAGGAGCAGGTAATGGCAATCCTGGCACACTAATTCAATAATTCATACCTGGTGCACGATTCAGATATCGACCATCACCACCTCTTCCTCCTACGCCACCAAGACCATTTCCATACCTAGGAAACAAATCACAGAAACTTCAAAACTGACACAACACTCAAAATATGTGGAAGAAAAAGAACTGGGGACTAAGTTTTTAAAAAACTGTCACATAATCTCCTTCCTTTCTGCTCATAGTTATAGCACTGCCTAGAGTTCCCTAAATTCCCAAAAAAACAGCAAACCCATGCATATATAGAAGTAAAACCTTGAACAGCTTCAAAAAAAAAAAAAGGGCAGACCCAGTGCCAGGCGGCTCCCACTTGAGTGGGGTTCTGGGGAAGGGTTTAACCGAGGCTAGTCTTACCCCAAATATGCAGGGAGACGGCATCGAACCCAGGACCTGGTGCTCCGTGGGTGAGCTTCTCACCAACTGCACCAAGCCTGCCCTTCCTTGAACAGCTTCAAAGCATCAAAATATATTTTCTGAATGTAGAAAAAGTAACACTACAAGTTTCTGAATACACAAATTTAATACCACATTCTCATGCAGAAGAAACTGTAAAGTGATGCCAAAATCAACAATAGTAGGAAAGCATCAGGAAATATATTTGTTTAATGTACAAGCCACAAGTGTTTATATATATGCAAGTTATTAATAGCCAATTTAGTTGAATAGCAAGCATTAGCAGGAAAGCTTCCACCATTGATGGCGTTGCAGGGCAGTGTTATCAAGTCATCCAAGATCATGACAAATCATCCATACCGGTCCCTTGGCCTCAATTAGGTGTACCAATTAGCACAACTAGGTTCCTAATCATCCGACTAGTCATTGACTTACCACAAATAATCGTCCAATCAGGGAGGAGGAAAACTAAGCTTCATGTTGCGTTTAGAATATTATTAGGCTAGCAATTTGGCCCACCAGTCTAGGATCCAGAGTTCACAGCAATTCACAAGTGACTCAGAAACCATGGTGAAACTTTAATTCTTGAATCAATGATCAGCCCGACTAATTGCGACTACTAGTAGTGCATAACATATCACCATGGCAACGATAAGCCTGACTAATTGTGATTATTCGAACGACTTGATAACATTATTACCAATTAATGGTGGTGAATACTTCATAGCAGTATGTCACATACAACCAACCTGATACAGTTATACCATAGAGCATATACACCCTTGATACAAGTACAATTACAAGGACACGGGAAGACTAACTGGTCTATCAGTCATCTGGTTGGTCCCCTTACAACTAGGTGACTTGATAATACTGCTGCAGGGGTTCAGTATAAAAAGCTACGGAACAGTTTCCTAATTTAATGAAACAATTTTCTTACATAGCCAAATACATTATAATAAATCTTATAAAATTCAAACAAGCCTCATATCTTACTTTATTCCATGTTAACACTTAAGACCACCATTACAGCAAATAGCATGCACTGAAACCTCGTGTCGCAGTGTGACACTGGAACCTATGACCTCTCATCGATATAGCTAAACGAAACAAAAACTGTAATTTCCATTACAAACCAACTGATTTCAATAGACAGCACCTAGACAGCATTTTCTTTTTTCTTGTTTAAACTACCACGATAAACTCCCCATTCCGTCCACTCCCTCGTATGCCACTGCCACCATGATCAATTTCCAACCAAGGAGACTAATCTCAACAGCTTCAAAAACTGCCGCAGCATTCAAGTCGACATGCAAGAATAAATGGATAAATAAACATCCGACAACAAAACCCTCGCATGTTTTACCTCCTTTCAGCTCACAGCTATTTAACCACTTAGAGTTCTCAGATGGGGACAACAAAGCCCAAGCATATATAAAAATGCTAGCTTCACATGGAAAAGGGACATCACAAAACTTTAAATATAACAAGTCATTAATGGCACATAAGCACAGTCACTGCAGGAAGCTCACTAGCTAAACAGAAGAACTGGGCTAGTTTGGATATCCTTAATGTGATGAAATCTCATTTGCAGTGCCGCACAATCGCAAGACACAACCTCTCTAATCACCATTGATAGACCAATCCAAAATAGAATTGCTGATAAGCAATACTCCTATCAGCTCCAAGCTAAACTCCTGATTCTGACGCTTTTACTTTATCGCCCCTGCTCATTCCCACATAAAAGTTCTCAGATAGGTTCAACAAATCCGCACAGAGAAATAGTGACAAGATATTACAGTTCGACACATCATCAACCGATAAGCTAGCTTGAGATAAAAAAAAAAAAAGGAACATCATAAGGACTTTGGAGGTACAGATTATCAATGGCACATTGGGTCGAATAGTAAGCACAGTCACTGGAGGAATGTCAGGTCATTGGCAGTGATGGTATTCAGAAGCTAAACAGGGGAACTAAGAACGCTCAGATATCATCCTTAAAATGTGATGAACCGAACCTAAGACTGAAGTATTGCACAGGTAACAATCTCTAATCTACACAGCTAGAAAAAGCCAAAAACAGACTGAACCTCAGACTGAAGTATTGCACACTGTAGGTCACAATCTCTAACCAACACAGCTAGACCAAGCCAAAAAAAAAACAGATATGTCCAGTAACCACATACACTTTCCACTGACAGCAACAAGCAGAGCACCTAGCGAGCTCCGATCTGCTCCTCTTCTCAGTTGTCAACCATAGATAGATACATACAGTAAGCTAAACTCCTGTAACGCCACGCCCACTCACCTCCTGTCGTCCTGGTCGTGCCCTCCTCCGCCGACTGGGCCGAGCCGACGCCGGTCGAAGCCGCCACCGCCCTCCTCCCTACGCCTCTTGTGCGGGCCGGGCGGCGGGGGGCCCGGCGGCGGTGGCGGGAGCACGGGCGAGGCGCGGCCCCGCTTGCGGTCTCTGCCGCCGCCTGTGGATGGAGGGGAGGGACGCGTCGGCGACCTCGGCCATGGCTGGGGCCCGGCGAGATCCTTGCTAGGACAGGACACCCTGCCCGCGCCTGCCTCTATCAGTCGATCTGGACTGGAGGATCGATCTCGTCTCGGAAAACGGGACGGGACGGACGGGTCCGGTTGGGATTTGGGGAGGGCGAGGAGAAATCAATCGGACGGAAACGAAGCGCCGCCGAAGAGGTGCGTCGGGAGGAAGAGAGGGGAGGAGGGAGAGCCCGTCGGCCCGAGAGGTGGGTAGGGACGTGCAGCGGAGAGTCTCGTGACGTGGAGAAGGAGAACGGCGTGTGGGGTCGGGATTGACTTGCCGCGTGAGGCTGATCGGTGGGGCCGATTCAGTGTGGCCCAGGTAGCATGAAATTGCTTGGTTGGCGGCTGCTTGGCTTTTTTTTCTTTTTTTTTGTTTTTTTGACAAAAGCTTGGCTTGGCTTGGCTTTGCTTGAAAGGGTAAAGGACAGCTTGAAGATCTTTCCCCATAAACTTTGAAAATCTGGTGGCTTTATTTTATTTATACTATATCTCAGTCTGTAGTACATTCCGTAGTGGTAAAGTGTCTTTAAGACGATTTATTATGCAATCTAGATAATTTCTGGATTAATTAAAGTTTTTCATTTCAACTTTGAGGCCTTTTGGTTTAGAATCGTAAACTCTTTCAAAATTGTGCTGAGAAGCTTCAGCCTTCACGTTCATTTCCATTTAATTTGTTGTCTTACTTCCTCTTTTCTTTTCGAGGGATGCGTTCCAATCTCCAGACAACCAAAACGTGAATAGCATTTGTCAATAGCAACCATATTCTTCTTTTTTTCTTTTTTGGAAGTCCATCGCACCACACCCAAATCACCAGACACTCAGACAGGCAAACGCTGCACGCTCCAAACATGCAGTACGGTCGTCTAGCACTCGGACAATGACAAGTTTCCACATGCAGCTCAACTCTTAGTCCCAGGTGGGTAAGGCGCTGTTTGGATCAGCTAAATTTGTTTATATAAGTTGGGAGTAGTAGCAAAGTTGTTTTATCTAACCGAAACTAAGTGTAGCAAATATACCAAATAAGGCAACAATGGCATTGTCAATAAGATTGAGCGTTCGCTAGAAAACAAATTTGTTGCACAAATAGCAGTACTGCCATTCGTTGCCCACGGGTGGTGTGTGTGTGCATCAATGCTTTATTATGCTCAAAGATCCACTGATGTCTTGCATTATTGCAAGTTGGGTACATTTCAGAAAGTGTACATGCAGCAGTATTTGCAACCTTGCCATTCGAACATGCACACTGACAACTAGTGCCAACTTCACCAGACATCACTACGTACCTCTCACATAATGATACAATCCAAGTATCATCATAATCAAGGCGTGCAATTAGGTTCACTAAAAATATCTATGCTGATACCCAGGTTACCAGGTACCCAGAAGCCAGAAATACTGACAACAAGGTCCGATTAGCTCGAGCAGCAACCGCACAATGATCATTATTAATTATTAATAACATAATAACATGGCAACACGAGCGTACGTATATACAAATCTTCACCACATGTGGAGAGATTCTCATTATTAAAGACAGCCATCGTTTTCACTTGTTCGTGCTACCTGCTACGTTACATTATCCTCCGTCCGGTTGCAATCAAACCTTGCACCATTAGAATATTGAGTAAAGCCAGCTTCTGCAACCTTCCTCACTTTATTTGCAGCTTTGTCTTTGTTTATCTTGTGGACTGCTTTCTTGGCTTCCTCCGGAGTCTCAACCTCGTGAGGGGCATCATCAAATGCTAGCCTCTGAATATTGAACTACACAGAAGAACAAATTCAAGAACTTAGCGAAAAAGAAATCTCTCTTGTCAATAATCAATAGCCTTGTGGTTGATCGTAAGCAATTAAGCAAATATTTTACCAGCACCCTGACGAACCCGTATATCTATGCCTTTGCTATCAACTGATATAAGAGCAGCGGCATCAACCTCCCCTTCTGATAAAAGGACCTCTCGAAATGGTTTAGAGAAAATAGCATTCAACTCCTGCATGAAGTGCATCAGAATCTTGTAATATAGAAACCTGAGTGGCATGTAGTTAACCAAATGACACAGCTAGCCTGTTGTGGTCATTGTACCATAAACAAGGTATCAGTGATCTTGTATTGTTGCTTACCTTTAAACTTTGCAGGTCACCACCATCAACTGCTATCTTCTCAAGTTGAATAGTTTTGTACTCCTTAACATCTATCCATGCAACAGTTCAAAGCCCCCGATAAAGTATATGTCACTGTAATTAGTGAGATAGTTTGTCACAACTCCTAATTTACACAAGACTAATGACAAGAAATCCAGTAATCAACAGAAAACTTGTTACCTAACTGATTTTAGTATCTAACAACAAAAGGTAGTAAAAAAGCCTTTTGTTCAGCTGGCAAAGGGTAACATCACCAAATATGGTGACTCTCAAGGCGTCCGACAGTCCACTCCATCCAGGAACCTGCGAAGAAGATACACATGGTATCACCAAGAATGAAAATTATATTCCACAACTCCAGAAGGAAATATTAAGAACCTTCATACCTGGACAAAAAGCGTGCATCTTGGGTCAGCGAGTATGTTCCTCATGTGGATTCCTAAGGGTGACAGTGAAAATATTGGATCTGAAACAAGATATCAACAGCGACAGTTGGAAACAGTGGCCCAACAGAGTTTAGCATTATTTCCAAAAACGGTACCAATAAGGAGCTAACTCGCAGCCCATTGAAAAATTAGCAAAGCCGACACGTGAACCAAACGGATGTCCAGCTCAGGCAGCTCACCAGCTCACTCGGGGCTAGAGTCAGAAGAAAAGGGTTGAGCACAACACACACACTCAGCCGAGCGGCAACTATGCAGCTCTTAAAGTGGCTTCAACTGAACTGAGTACACCAACTACTTAATCTAAGGTACAAGGCTTGGCTCAGCCATGTTCTACTCTACGGGTGTGTTTGGTTGCCTGTGTTAGGGCCTACCCAGGCTTCCATAATGCAGCTTCGACTGTTTGGTTGCCTGGGTAGCCTGCCTCTAAGCCAGGCTTGTGGATGCCAAAAGGGGGGGAGAAAGGTTGCATTGCTGGAGATATTCAACCCTGGCGTTTTAGCTAAGCCTGGCTTGTACAAGCATGTGGCCCACCAGTTAGAGCTCCTCGCCGCCGCCGGAAGGAACTGGAAGGGGAGAGAAGGCAGCAATGATCTCAGCTTCAGCCACTGCCGTCAACTCCGCCGCGTTCATCTCCCATCAATATACTTGATGAAAAGTGGAGAGCCACGCCTGGAGCACAAAGCAAACTAGCCAGAGACAAACGCATTGTGCTCAAGGCGCTGCTCTTGCTCACCACGCCATGTGGCTGCCGCCGCCTCCACTGACTGTTGTTGGTGCTGACGAAGAAAGTGCTCTACACATACATCTTCGGTGCGTCGCGCCGCTTAATCCCGCAAGACTGACAGCATTCGGTTCTGACGAAGAAAGTGTTATGCACATAAGCCTAGGGAGCAGTAATAGTGTGTGTTACTTTGTTAGCGCTTTGGTCAAGTTGTAATCGTGTATGTGCTCAAAACCACCATTAGCGAAAGAGAGAATTATCTCTATGGCCCTGGAAAAAATGCCTCTCAGGTATATGGCTCTTTTTCCGAACTTGGCTCTATGGCCTTGAGACAAAATTTATTTGGCTTAGGGTTCCCTGTTAGTTTGTGCACAGTTTGACACGGGAAAGACGAAAATACCCTTCTTTTTGATACTGCTACTAGCGAAACAGTCGAGGCGGCGCACCAGTCCACTTGTCCGCCATCGTATCAGAAAAGAAAAACACTGCAGCAGATCCTTGCAGTAGATCCTCTACCAGGGGGCGCCGCCGCCGTTCAGGGCGGCCGCGGTGAGCGCTCGGCTCCGATGGCCTCCAGCCCCGGATCCACGGATTCACCTCTTGCCCCTGCTACCTTCCTACTCTGCCGTGGGGAGGTTCTGCCGCCCGCCTTGTGTGGAGAGCGCGTCCAGGTGCTGGTCCGCGCGCTGGCTTCCCCTCGACGGCAGCGCCTCCAGATGGCCCTCCCGTGGACGCAGCCCCTCCCTAAGCCCATTCCATGGCCACTCCAGGGTTGCACGTGCGCAGGTTCAACTTCCCGGCGATGCCGCGCCCCAATATCCCTGAGAACGTGCGCGCCAGGCTCACCCATGCCGACGTCAAGGGCATCGCAGAGAGCCACGCCCGCACCTTGGCCAACTTCTACGCCGGGTCCACTACCCGCCGTTAACCCTGCAGCAACTAAACCACCACCGGCAGCGGCGACGGCACCAGCTTTTGATGTTGCTGACGAAGCAACTGCTAGTACTGATGGTAGCAACTCAACACCTAATGCATTGGTTAACAAGACATCTTGACCGCTACTGGGCTCATCAGCTACTGACTGGCTACTATATACAATACTTTCTAGTTTCAAGTGTACTAATCGATCGGTCATTGATCTTTAGCATCATCGTCCTGGTGCCTAGCTCTTGTGTCTCTGTGTGTGTGGTTATACAATGAACAAGTACAAGTTTAATGATCTGCGGTGTAAGATGTATAGAGCAAGATGAAAATCTGTACATCATAAGGAAAATTATAGTTAAAGGAACATCACTACCATATACCAGGAAATTTCAAACATAAGTAGATTGAAATGACAAGACATACATATGTATCAATTCCAATGTGTACAGTAGATACTATATTGTGTGCTTTGTTAAAGGTATTATCATTTGGAAGAAGGTACTTCAAGGATGTCACGGATACCCAAAATAACAGCATCAAGTCACACCATTGAGGCCCATACAGGCACGCACATCTTCGAGATAGATGACTACAGTCAAAAGAAGGCCAAAACAGATTGTGTGTGTCTGTGTGTGTGTGTGCGTGTGCTCTTGCCCATTTCTCTCTTCTAAATATAATGAAGCGCAGCTCTCCTGCGTTAAAAAAAAAGTTGGTAAATCTAACTTCACTGTTGGAGGCTTCGATTGGTTCATCCGCTTCTACCCCAATGGCAATGATGATGTCACTAGGCACTACATCATTATCTTCTTGGAGTTGATGAGTAGTGTCGAGCTGAGGGCGCACTACAACATTCAATTCATTGGAGGGGATGCTGCTGTGAAGGACAGCATGATATCATGGTATTCTACAGGAATGCGCCTGTTCAACTTCAGCAATCTCATGAAAAGAGGTGAATATAGGCCTAGAGTTCCCAAATTGAAACAGCAAACCCATATGCATATATAGAAGTAAAACCTTGAATAGCTTCAAAACATCAAAATATATTCTTAATTTAGAAAAAGTAACACTACAAGCTTTTGAATACACAAATTTAATACCACATCCTCATACAGAAAAAGAGAGACCTTAAGGAGTGGAATATTTCCAAGGATTTAGCTATAGATAGAAGCGCATGGAGGCTAGCTATCAGTGTGCCTGAACCGTGACCTTTGTTTTCTTTTTCTATCTACCTTCTTTACCTTTTGTCTTATGCCTTTGTGTGTGTGTGGTCTTTTTTACTTGTTTTTATGGGTTTCATCTCTAGCCTACCCCAACTAGCTTGGGACTAAAGGCTATGTTGTGGTTGTTGTTGTATCCTCATACAGAAAAAACTGTAAAGTGATACCAAAATCAATAACAGTAGGAAAGCATCAGGAAATATATTTGTTTAATGTACAAGCCACAAGCGTTGAGATATAGAGTATTAGGTGGTTGCATTTTTTTTTTAAATCCAAAGCACTGTCAGTGAAGCTAAAACTCCACATTTTGGTCAAAAAATAAATCAACATGGTCAAATGTGTCGAATGTGTTTTTCTTCATCTCTTATTTCTATTTTGGGGCTTTTTGCATTTTACCCCCTGTTTTGTAATGAAATTGTGATTTTACCCCTGTTTATTTAACTTTATGAATTTACCCCTATAATTTCAAAACGGCACCAGTTTGCCCCTATTCTGTTATCTTCTCCTAACTGCATTAAGTTTTGTACAAAAGGACATAAATGCCCATGTAGTCTTGTCTAACAGCTCCAACGCCGCCCGCCAGTTAGTTACACCCCGTCGTGCGCATGATGAGAGCCGCCAAACCCCTTGCGCATGTAAGCGTGCCCTCGCCTGACAGAGCTGCCACCGCGCAGAAGCCCAAGGCCGGGAGGCCTGGAATTTCCCCGTCCCAGAAGGCCAAGAAGCCTCTTCATCAAGAGAAGTCCCTTGGGCTGAGAAGCTAATCACCCCTCCCGGACAGAAAGATAAGAAGAACAGCAAGGTGGGACCTGATTCAGTGAGCAGTCATGTGCAACAAAAGAAAGTGAAGGGCTTCGCTGGCCGCGCTGCTAATACCCATGTTTCTAGCTCAAGGCCTGCCCCTGCTTTTATCCCCCAAGCATATCAAGCCGACCCAGACATCTTTTTATCAGCACACACACATAACCTCTGCACCTGATCAGCCCTTCTGCTTTTGGTTATGGGTTGTGTTTGATACAGTACATATTATGTTGTGTGTTTGACACACTAGAAGAAGATCAAGAGAATCATATCAATAACTGGGGAAACGAACTAGATCGGCACTACTCCGAATCTCTGCCTCCAAAGGCCAACTAGGAATATCTTTACAAAATGACAATTTGATAAGTAGCAGATAATGGCATTCCAGGCTCACTAATTCATACCTGGTGCACGATTTGTTAATCGACCATCACCACCTCTTCCTCCATCCAACGACCGCCTAAAGTAGGGGTAAACGGGCACAGAGACTTCAATATAACTGGTAAAAAACACAAAGTTGAAAAAAAAGGGTAAAATCACAATTATCTTACGAAATAAGGGTAAGAACACAATTTTTCCCTTCTATTTTTTGTGTGTTAGTGCTTGTCATAGTAATTAACCCAGTAACTAATCCCTGAGAAAAACCTTCCTGAGGAATGGTTTAATCCAAATAAGACAAGCACTAACCCTATTGAAAGGCCCTTGAGCAGGGATAAACTAGTCATATCTCTTGGTCTGCTCAGATGGTAAGAAGCCCCTTGATCAGGAGAGGTCAGTTAGTTCACCCATTCAGAAAGAAACTAAAAGACCAAACCCCTTGACCAGGATAAGCTAGTCATTTCTCCTGGACAGAAAGATGACAAGAAGAAGCCCCTTGTGCAGGATAAGACAGTAATTTCCCCATCCAGAAGGATAACAAGAAGCCTCTTCATCAAGAGAAGTCCCTTGGGCTGGAGAAGCTAATCATCCCTCCCGGACAGAAAGATAAGAAGAGCAGAAAGCTGGGACCTGATTCAGTGAGCAGTCATGTGCAACAAAAGAAAGTGAAGGCTACCATTGGCCGTGCTGCTAATACCCATGTTTCTAGCTCAAGGCCTCGTCCTGCTTTTTATCCCCCAAGCATATTGGCCGACCCAGACATTTTTTATCAGTTCGCACATATACCTCCGCACCTGATCAGCCCTTCTGCTTTTGGTTATGGGTTGTGTTTGATACAGTACATATTATGTTGTGTGTTTGACACACTAGAAGAAGATCAAGAGAATCATATCAATAACTGGGGAAATGAACTAGATCGGCACTACCTTTTCAATCTCTTGTAAAACTTTACATTAATAATATCTTTACAAAATGACAATTAGATAAGTAGCAGATAATGGCAATCCAGGCTCACTAATTCATACCTGGTGCACGATTTGTATATCGACCATCACCACCTCTTCCTCCTGTACCAAGACCATTTCCATACCTAGGAAACAAATCACAGAGACTTCAAAAAACTAGCGCAGCGCTCAAAAAGAAATCAAAGTATGATTTGCTCATCTCATGCGTCCAGTCATAGTATGCCACCTTATTACGGGTTCTTTGTTCTTTGACAATTGAGATGCGTTTAGTAGCCAGGAAAAAAATACCTATCATATTCTTGCTGTGTGAATGGTTTGATGAGTCTATCAACTTTTCTTTTAAAAACTGAATTTGGCCAGGGACTGAGTTCTAAAACTTGTCACACAATCTCCTTTTCTGCTCATATCTATAGCACGGCATATAGTTCCCAAACTGAAACAGCAAACCCATGCATATAAAACTAAAACCTACAACAGTTTCAAAGGATCAAAATATATTTGCTTAATGTAGAACTGTAGAAGAAGTTAACACAACGAGCTTTTGAACGCACAAATTTAGTAACACACGAGGATGATGCGGCGGCGCCGCCGGCGATGGGTGGGCGGCGGCGTGTCCTCGGACTGGAGTGCATCGGTGACGACGCGAAAACTACCATGAAGGTCATGGCCTTGTTTGTCTTATAAGTAGGCGGCGGTCTTTGTTCTGCGTCGTCCGAAGCGGAAGGTGGCCAGCAAACAGCTAACTGGCCTTTAATTTTCACAAAGCTTTTGCTGTTGCCGTTTTCACGCTTTTTCCGATGCTTGTGGCTAGCGAGCAAAGACCACATTTTTATTAAATATAATATTATATTATAATAACTCCAAGTAAGCTAGTCACTTTACCCAAACTTTATAGTCCTTTCTGTTTCAAAAACTCCATATTTAAAATGATTACTTAGTGTATATATATCTAATTATCTATATCTTTATCTCTGCCTCTACCTAATATAACTCTATATTTAAATTTATTTTTTTTTACTATATCTCTATCTTTAGCTCTACCTTTACCTAGCTAATATTAAACTCTATATTTCTAAAAATGATTCTTTAGTATATAATATCTCTATTTTTATCTAATATTAAAGATTAAACTTTTTCTTACAATTCATTTTCTTTTGTCTTGCTTTTTTTTTTACTTGCTGATTCTCACGAGAAAACAGTGAAGTGATACCAAAATCTACGACAGTAGCAAAGCATCAAGAAAAATAATTGCTTAATGTACAAGCCACAAGTGTTTAAATACACAAGTTATTAATAGCACATTTAGTCGAATAGCAAGCATTCGCAGGAAAGCTTCCACCATTGATGGCGTTGCAAGGCAAAGTTATCAATTTATCAGAAGAATGTGATAAGTCTTCCTTATCGGTCCCATGACCTCAATTAGGTCCACCAACCAATTAGCTAAACTAGGTTTCTAGTTGTCCGACTAGTCATTGACTAAACACGAATAGTCATCCAATCAGGGAGGATGAAAACTAGGCTACATGTTGCATTTAGGATATTACTAGGCTAGCAATTTGACCCACCAGTCTAGGATCCAGAGTTCACAGCAATTCACAAGTGAGTTCACAGCAATTCAAAGTGATTTAGAAACCATGGTTGAAACTTGAATTCCTGATGCTGGGCTGTTTTCTTTCTTTACCAATCAATGTTATCAAATCATCTAATCGATCCTAGCAACCATGGCACGGATCAGCCCGACTATCTACGACTAATCGTGCGTAGCGCCGAACCACTCGCCACAGCACCTATAAATAAATGTATATCTGTCAACAAAACCATCACATGTTTTACCTTGTTTCTGCTCACAGCTATAAACCACTTTTCTCAGATGAGGACAAAAAGCCCATGCAGATAAAACTTTGAGAAGCTATTATAGATGCAATGTACCAACAATTGGACAAGCTTCACATGGTCACAAGACTAAAAATGTGCAAGCCACTAATGGCACATGGTCATTGATAGTGTTGAAGGGATTCAGGAGCTAAACAGAAGAAATAGGATATCCCAGATATCCATGTGATGAAATCCCATTTGCAGTGCCGCCCACGACAACCTCTCTAGTCCCCATAGCTAGACCTATCTAAAATAGCAATTTCTGATAAGCAAAGCCCATATCAGTTCCAAGGCTCCAAGCTAAACTTCTGATTCTGATGCCCACTCGATGCCCTGCTCGCTCCCATGCAACCTTCTCAAATAATCCACAGAAAACTGTGAAAAGCTATTACAGCTCTGACACGCCATCAAGAGACATGCTATAGCTTGAGATAAACACAAAAAAGGAACATCATAAGACTTTGAAGGTACAGATTATCAATGGCACATTCGGTCGAATAGTAAGCAGTCACTGGAGAAATGTCAGGTCATTGACAGTGTTAAAAAATGTTCAGAAGCTAAATAGGGGAAATAGGAACGCTCAGATATCATCCTTAATGTGATGAACCGAACCTCAGACTGAAGTATTGCACACTGCAGGTCACAATTTCTAATCTACACAGCTATACAAAGCCAAAAACAGACTGAAGTACCGCACACTGTAGGTCACAATCTCTACTCTACACAGCTAGACCAAGCCAAAATCAGCGATGTCCAGTAAGCAGAGTGATACAGTTCCAACTGACAGCAACAAGCAGAACACCTAGCAAGCTCCGATCGGCTCCTCTCATCCATACAGTAAGCCAATCGATCAGCACGACTATCTACGACTAATCGTAGTGCATAACCACTCGCCACGGCACCTATAAGCCGACTAATCGATTAGTCAGACAATTTGATAACATTATTACCAATTAATGGTGGCGAAAACTACATAGCAGTGTAGCACATACAACAAGATACAGTTATTATGTTATATAGCACATACACCCTTGATACAAGTGCACTAACAAGGACATGAAGTGAGGATAACTACACACACCTAGCAAGATCCGATCTGCTCCTTCCATCCACACGGTAAGCTAAGCACCTGTAACGCCCACTCGCCACGCCAGCGAGCAGGTGGGCGCTGGACCGGCTCCGCCGCGGCAGCGCACACTCGACAGCCAGCAAGAACCATCCCCAGGGTTGCACGTGGATGGGCATGCAGGAGCGGGTGCCTGGCCAGTGGGCAGCGCAAATCCGCGTCCCGGGCACCCGCCCCGGCTGTGGATCGGAAGGTTCGATCAGGCCCTGGAGGCGGCGCTCGCCTCACGACACTGCACTCTTCTGCTTCTATGGCGCCCACCGACTGCCCAGCCTGCGCAGGTTCAACTTCCCGGCGACGCCGCACCCCAACATCCCCGAGGACGTGCGCGCCAGGCTCACCCATGCCGACGTCAAGGGCATTGCAGAGAGCCACGCCCGCACCTTGGCCAACTTCTACGTTGGTCCACTGCCCGCTGCTAACCCTGCAGCAACTACACCACCACCGGCAGCGGCGACAGCACCAGCTGTTGATGTTGCTGACGAAGCAACTGCTAGTACTGATGGTAGCAACTCAACAACTAATGCATTGGTTAACAAGACATTGACCGCTACTGACTGCCTACTATATACAATACTTTCTAGTTTCAAGTGTACTAATCGATCGGTCATCGATCTTTAGCATCATCATCCTGGTGCCTAGCTCTTGTGTCTTTGTGTGTGTGGTTATACAATGAATAAGTTACAAGTTTAATGATCTGCGGTTGTAAGATGCATAGAGCAAGATGAAAATCATGAAATGAAAATTGTTTTAAGTGTTGCTCAAAGTGTGTGTGGCTACCGGCGGACCCATCAATATACTTGATGCAAAGTGGAGAGCCACGCCCAAAGCCCAAAGCAAATTAGCCACAGAGACAAATGCATTGTGCTCAAGGCGCTGCTCCTGCTCACCACGACCGTTGTTGGTGCTGACAAAGAAAGTGCTCTACACATACACCTTCGGTGCGGTCGCGCTGATCCATCAAGAGGACACCGCGGACGGCATGCAGTGCTGACGAAGAAAGTGCTATGCACATAAACCTAGCGAGCAGTAATAGTGTGTGTTACTTTGTCAGCGCTTTGGTCAAGTTATAATCGTGCATGTGCTCCAAACCACCACCGATAAAAAATAGCATTGTCCTACAACAATTACGGTTTTCCTCACTGCTTTCTCTTGCGCCTTCAAGTGTTCTAGGATAGCCACCGTGATCATATTGTTGTGATTTGTGTTCCTGATATCAACATAGGCACCTAGAGAGCAGTAGTGCCAGCATGGGGCATGACCTGCCATGCTTTATGGAGCGAGATCATGCATCTATATACACACAACCCTAGATTTATTTTTTATCAACTAAGATTTGTTTTGAAAAGAGAGGAACTGGATATGAGAGGGAAAACAGGAGATGGTAGGCAAAGGATGAGGTGGGTCAATGTGTCGTCTTACCTAAGCCACGTGGATCACATAATAGATGTGATGTAGGTTGTATGAGTTGTATAGCATCAAGCAACAAAACATGATGAGATATCATGTGTGGATAGATTGCAACATCGGCATGAGAGGCATCATGGACCAATGGTCATGCTCCGTGGGCACCCAGATCTGAAGCATCGTTTCAACATGCTCCTGCAGCCGCAGTACGAGCTCAGCCTCAGGGATGACGACCAACATGAGGAAGTGGCAGTAGGCGTTTCAACATGTTCCCTGCCGACGCAATACGAGCTAAGCCTCAGGGGGGCGGCGACCAGCACGAAGAAGTGCCAACACCCAATAGCCTACAGGGAAGGCTCGTCCATCGTGATTGAGTGTTATCTTTACTCATACATGTTGTCTGCGCTCGTCCCACTCCGCACTGGCAAAGAACCCGGTGCTCCACGACAGGAGCAAGCACATCGACGTGAAGTTCCATTTCCTTCGGGATTGCGTCGATGGAAGACAACTTGTCATCGAGTTCGTCGAGACCGGGCGACAACTTGCTGATATCCTCACCAAGTCGCTCGGACGCCTCAGGTTCATGGGGCTAAGAGGTTTGATTGGCATGGTGGAGGTCAAAGGTTAACAACAAGGATTAGGGGAAGAATATTAGAAGTAATCCTTGTGCTAGTAGAATATTATGGAAGTCTCCAGCAGCAAGTCTCTAGCTGCTGCTGCTGTACAGTAGTGGTAGTCAAATTGGACTTTGCTATTAGCTGTTTTGACAGCATGTAATGGTAGACAATTTAGTTTTTGTAACACAGCTGTTAGGTCGGTTTGTAAGGCTATATATATGTACCCATGGTCAAGGCAATAAAGTTAGCTCATTGCCTCAAACTTTCAGCCAACATCAGACCTGTTCAGTTCAGCCAGCGGTGTGTGAGAGAAGAGAGGGAAAAGAGCTCTTGCTCTTCTTCTACCTGGATCAGGGAGGAGGGAGAGAGCAGCGGTGAGCAGGTTGCTCACCTTAGTTGCTGGTCCAGAGACTAACAGTCTTCGGAGGGGAATGCCGCCGGCTAAGCGGTGCCATTTTGAGATCATTTTCAAAGGAGCATTCGACCTCTCCACTCTGGACCTGAACACCGAGGGGCTGGCTGAGGAGATCACCTAACCCTGCTTGCGTCAGGTTGTTTTGTCGCAAATTTGTCAAAATGTAATCCCTTCAACGGTATCCAATAGTTGCTAGGTGTGGCTTCGGTAATTGTTTGGTTACCGTTGCATCTTGTTGTTTGAACTTTACTCTGCTTAATGAAAAACACACAACGGCGTGGTCTCCAAAAAAAAGGGTATTATCATTTGGAAGGAGAAGGTACTTCAAGGATGTCACGGATACCCAAAATAACAGCATCAAGTCACACCATCAAGCCACAGGCACACACATCTTTGAGATAGATGACTACAGTCAAAAGAAGGGCAGCACAGGTGTTGGTAAATCCTAGAATCTGTGTGTTTGTTGTATGGGCTCTTGCCCTTTTCTCTCTTCTAAATATAATGAAGCGCAGCTCTCCTGCGTTTAAAAAAAAGATGTTGGAAAATCCAACTTCACTGTTGGAGGCTTCGATTGATTCATCCGCTTCTACCCCAATGGCAATGATGAGGTCACTAGGCACTACATAATTATCTTCTTGGAGTTGATGAGTAGTGTTGAGCTGAAGGCGCACTACAACATTCAATTCATTGGAGGGGATGATGCTGTAAAGGACAGCAGGATATCATGGTATTCTACAGGAATGTGTCTGTTCAACTTCAGCAATCTCATGAAAGGAGGTGAATATAGACCTAGACACAGGAGATTACAATAATACCCTTAACATGCTTGGTACACTCGAAGACTTGAGAAAATAAGAAAAAAAACATTTTCTTTGAATTGTGATCCATTCCAACGTGTACAGTACATATTATGTTGTGTGCTTGACACACTCAAAAGACGCGATCAAGAGAAACATATCAATTACGGGGAAAATGAACAAGATCGGCACTTACTTTCAATCTGATGTCCAACTTACAACTAATAAAATCTTTACAAAAATGACAATTTCAAAAGGAGCAAGTAATGGCAATCCTGGCTCACTAATTCAATAATTCATACCTGGTGCACAATTCATAAATCGACCATCACCACCTCTTCCTCCTACGCCAACAAGACCATTTCCATACCTAGGAAACAAATCACGGAAACTTCAAAAACTGACACACCACTCAAATATGTGGAAGAAAAAAGAACTGGGGACTAAGTCTTAAAAAAACTATCAAATAATCTCCATCCTTTCTGCTCACAGTTATAGCTTTCTGCTCATAGTTATAGCACTGCCTAGAGTTCCAAAATTGAAACAGCAAACCCATGCATATATAGAAGTAAAACCTTGAATAATTTCAAAGCATCAAAATATATCCTTAATTTAGAAAAATTAATACTGCAAGCTTTTGAATACACAAATTTAATGCCACATCCTCATACAGAAAAAACTGTAAAGTGATACCAAAATCAACAACAGTAGGAAAGCATCAGGAAATATATTTGTTTAATGTACAAGCCACAAGCGTTTAGATATAGAGTATTAGGTGGTTGCGCTTTTAAATCCAGAGCACTGTCAGTGAAGCTAAAACTCCACATTTTGATCAAAAAAAAGAAATCAAAACTACCTTAAATATTTTGTAAGCACAAATGAAATACTAAGTAGTACTCACAAAAATATAAGCATTAATTAACCCAACCATATCCACATGGTCAAATGTGTTTTTCTTCATCCCTTCTTTCTATTTTTGGTGGGTTAGTGCTTGTCATAGTAATTAACCCAGTAACTAATCCCTGTGAGAAAACTGTTAAGAGGAAGCGTGGTAATCCAAATAAGACAAGCACTAACCCTATTCAGAAAAACGCTAAGAAGATGAAGGCACTTGAGCAGGATAAACTAGTCATATCTCCTGGTCAGAAAGATGGTAAGAAGCCCCTTGATCAGGAGAGGTCAGTTAGTTCACCCATTCAGAAAGAGGCTAAGAAGACCAAACCCCTTGACCAGGATAAGCTAGTCATTTCTCCTGGACAGAAAGATGACAAGAAAAAGCCCCTTGTGCAAGATAAGACAGTAATTTCCCCATCCAGAAGGATAACAAGAAGCCTCTTCATCAAGAGAAGTCCCTTGGGCTGGAGAAGCTAATCATCCCGCCGGACAGAAAGATAAGAGCAGCAAGGTGAAGGCTTCCACTGGCCATGCTGCTAATACCCATGTTTCTAGCTCAAGGCCCCGTCCTGTTTTTATCCCGCAAGCATCTCGGCCAACCCAGACATTTTTTATCAGTTCGCGCATATACCTCCGCACCTGATCAGCCCTTCTGCTTTTGGTTATGGGTTGTGTGTTTGATACAGTACATATTATGTTGTGTGTGTTTGACAAACTAGAAGAAGATCAAGAGAATCATATCAATAACTGGGGAAACGAACTAGATCGGCACTACCTTTTCAAACTCTTGTCCAACTTACAACTCATAATATCTTTACAAAAATGACAATTTGATAAGTAACAGGTAATGGCAATCCAGGCTCACTAATTCATACCTGATAAGCGATTTGTATATCGACCATCACCACCTCCTCCTCCTACATCAACAAGACCATTTCCATACCTAGGAAACAAATTACAGAGACTTCAAATACTGGCGCAGCACTCAAAAGAAATCAAAGTATGATTTGCTCGTCTCATGCGTCGAATCATAGTATGCCACCTTATTACGGGTTCTTTGTTCTTTGACAATTGGAGTACATTTAGTAACCAGGAAAAAATACCCATCATATTCTTCCTGTGTGAATGGTTTGATGAGAAACTCAACTTTTCTTTAAAAACTGAATTTGGCCGGGGACTAAGTTCTAAAGACTTGTCACACAATCTCCTTTTCTGCTCACATCTATAGCATTGCATATAGTTCCCAAATTGAAACAGCAAACCATGCATATAAAACTAAAACCTACAACAGTTTCAAAGGATCAAAATATATTTGCTTAATGTACAAAAAGATAACACTACGAGCTTTTGAACACACAAATTTAGTAACACATTCTCATGAGAAAACAGTAAAGTGATACCAAAATCTAGCAAAGCATCAAGAAATATAATTGCTTAATGTACAAGCCACAAGTGTTTAAATACACAAGTTATTAATAGCACATTTTGTCGAATAGCAAGCATTTGCAGGAAAGCTTCCAACATTGATGGCGTAGCAAGGCAAAGTTATCAATTCATCCAAGATCGTGATAAGGCATCCTTATCAGTCCCATGACCTCAATTAGGTCCACCGACCAATTAATTCAACCAGGTTTCTAGTTGTTCGACTAGTCATTGACTAAACATGAATAATCATCCAATCAGGGAGGATGAAAACTAGGCTACATGTTGCGTTTAGGATATTATTAGGCTAGCAATTTGGCCCACCAGTCTAGGATCCAGAGTTCATAGCAATTCACAAGTGATTTAGAAACCATGGTTGAAACTTGAATTCTTGATGCTGGCCTGTTTGCATTCTTTACCAATCAATGTTATCAAATCATCTAATCTATCCTAATCGCCATGACGCCGATCAGCTTGACCAACTACGACTAATTGTAGTGCATAATAACAACTCACCGTGTCACCTATAAGCCCGACTAATCGTGATTAGTTGGACGACTTGATAACATTATTACCAATTAATGGTGGTGAATACTGCATAGCACACATACAACCTGATACAGTTATATTATATAGCACCCTTGATACATGTACAATACAATAACAAAGACATGAAGCGAGGATGACTACATGTCTGACTAGGGAAGACTAACAGGGCTATTAGTCGTCTGATCGGTCCCCTTACGACTAGGCGACTTGATAATATTGCAGCAGGGTTCAGTATAGAAGCTACAGCACAGTTTCCTAATGTAATGAAGCAATTTTCTTATAGAAAAATAACGTTTAATAAATCTTATAAAATTCAAACAAGCCTCATATCTTACTTTATTCCATGTTAACACTTTAACACCGCCATTACAACGAATAGCATGCATTGAAACCACGTGTCAGTGACAGTGTCACACGGCAACCTACGACCACTCATCGATATAGCTAAACGAAACAAAACTGTAATTTCAAGTATGCACCAACTGATTTCCATTGACAGCACCTAGACTCCCTATGTGTTTTGTCTTGTTTAAACTACCACAATAAAATCCCGTTCTGTCCACTCCCTCATATGCCACCATGATCAATTTCCAACCCAGGAGACTAATCTCAACAGCTTCAAAAACTGCAGCAGCATTCAAATCAACGAGCAAGAATAAAAAATGAATATCTTTCAACAAAACCATCACATGCTTTACCTCATTTCTGCTCATAGCTATAAACCACTTTTTCTCAGATGGGGACAACAAGCCCATGTAGATAAAACTGTGAGAAGCTATTATAGATGCAATGTACCAACAAATATGCTAGCTTCACATGGAAAAGGAACATCACAACACTAAATTGTACAAGCCATTAATGGCACATAAGAACAGTCACTGCAGAAAGTTGTTTAAGGGATTCAGGAGCTAAACAGAAGAACTAGGATATCCCAGATGAAATCCCATTTGCAGTTCCGCCCACTGCAACCTCTCTAATCCCCCATAGCTAGACCTATCTAAAATAGCAATTTCTGATAAGCAATGCCCGTATCAGCTCCAAGGCTCCAAGCTAAACACCTGATTCCGATGCCCCCACTCTCGTAAGCCCTGCTCGCTCCCATGCAAAGTTCTCAAATAATCCAGAGAAAACTGTGAAAAGCTATTACAGCTGTGACACGTCATCAAGAGACATGCTATAGCTTAAGATAAAGGAACATCATAAGACTTTGGAGGTACAGATTATCAATGGCAAATTCAGTAATAGTAAGCACAGTGACCGGAGGAAGGTCTAGATCATCGACGGTGTTAAAGCCTTAAAAGGTATTGGGAAGCTACACAGAGGAACTAAGAACGCTCACATATCATCATTAATGTGATGAACCGAACCAGAGACTGAAGCATTGCACACTGCAGGTCACAATTTCAGCTAGACAAAGCCAAAAACAGACTGAAGTACTGCACACTGTAGGTCACAATCTCTACTCTACACAGCTAGACCAAGCCAAAAACAGCGATGTCCAGTAAGCGGAGCACCATACAGTTCCAACTGACAGCAACAAACAGAACACCTAGCAAAGCAAGCTCCAATCTGCTCCTCTCATCCATACGGTAAGCTAAACTCCTGTAACGCACTCACCTCCTGTCGTCCTGCTCATACCCTCCGCCGCCGGTCGAAGCCACCACAGAACTCCTCCCTACCTACGCCCCCGGGCGGCGGGGGCGGGAGCACGAGCGAGGCGCGACCCCCGCTTGCGGTCTCCATCGCCGGGTGGTGGGAGGCGGCGGCGACGCGTCGCGACCTCCGTCATGACATGACTGGGCCCCCGGCGAGATCCCTTACCGCCGACCTCGGTCTGGAGGATCTCCGCCAATGTTATCTGCCGACCAGTCGGCAGATAAGCGTGCGCCGACCACCCCTGTGAATTCGGCCCATTGACTGTTTCGGCCCAACAAGCCCAACAACTGTTCCTCTGTTTCCGACTGTTTCTCTCGTGCGGGCATGGGCGGTGTTCCTCTCTGTGGCGGCGGCGGCGGCGGCGATTTACCGCTGATTCTCATTCTCCCTCGCCGTGCCAGGTCTTTGCCACGCTGGTCGCCGGCGACGAGCACCTTCAAGGTACGCCCGCCCCTTGTCTCACCTTCCTGCCTTGCAAAACTGAGCGCCCAAACCCTAGCTTACGTTATGGTGGTGGCCGCGAACGTCGGCTTCCTCGCCGCGAACGTCGCGGTGGCACTGAGGAGATTCCCGCACGGCACGCTGAGGAGGAAAAACGCGGTTGAATGAGTTGGTTCCGTCGCCGGAGCTGCCGCCATCCGAACGCCTGTGTGTCGGTCGTTTGCACTGCCTGCTGCCCTGTGCATTCGATCTGTAGCCGTCATGTTGGTAGTAAATTCCTTCACAGTGCAAGCATGAATCTCTTTTGTGTCTTGGTTTTTTCCTTGCTCGATCTCCATGGTCCTCAACTGGCTGATATGTTTCCGGCCACTGCATGACGAACCTTGCTGTTATGTGTGTCTGAACTCTGAAACATGAAGTGTTTTGAGTTCAGTACATAGCAACTTACTGATTCCTTCAGAGTGCAAGCATGATCTTATAAGATCATAAGCATTTGTTTATTTGTAGAATTAAGTCTATTTTACAAGTACTATCCTATGGTTAGAAACTAGTAGTAAATTCAATAAAAGGGTGTTTCAGTATTCTCTCTTGAAACTGTAGTTATTCTTCTCTTGTTCCTTGGTTGTTCAGACAACACCAAGAAAAGTGCAGTTGCTTTTACGACATTCAGATGAGCAGTGCTGCAGCAAGTTAGTATGATTTTTATTGGTCCAATAATGTTACTGTGGTACATCCTTAATTATTACTACATGTGTCCTAGTTAAAATGTCAACTAATAACATGTTCTGCTATATGTCATAAGAAATATGTTCTATGTTTGTTTATTAGAATATTCTTTTGAGAAGATTCAGATTCTTGGATGTTGAAATGTGCAATAGGGGTAGAGTTAACAAGCAAATTTTAGTGTCTCAATATCTAACTTTTGGATTTGGCTGTGCACAAATTTCTGTTGGAGAAACACTTATTGTGCAATTGTTTGTTTATGGTGTGAAGCAATTTTTTTTGGCACAGCTGCATTGGTTGATTGATCAATGCAATGCTTATTGACGAGTTTGCCTAACAATCAGTCAACATATATGGATTAGTGATCAGATTCGTCATTGTTACCGGTGAATTGATGACATGTGTATTGGCTTCCCATTCCAATTGAATTTCGAGAGCAATGCGAGGCTGTTTGATAAGACAAATTTGCACTTCAGGACCAGTATTGAAAATTGAGCCTAATAATATTAGGAGATAATTATCTCTTTTATGTGCTTTTCTTAAATAAACTCGTGGCATTAGCACGAGCATTATACTAGTTATTGCTAAAAGGTCACAGTAGTGTTGGGTTGTGGTTTTCCTGTTTCTGAATTTGTAGCTTGCTCCCTCATAAACCTGGGAAGCGTGATGTTCTTTCCTTTTTTCTTCCCAAGGATTCCTTTGGGTGGATGTAACCTGGACAATGTAATTTTAGTGTGACATTCATATTTCCTTTTCTTTGCTTCCTTTTTCTCCCCAAGGGATTTCATGGGAAGATCTTCACAACTACTTGAAATTTCAGTGTGCACTTTTCTTCTCTCTCTGCCACTGATATGATTTCTCTTGACACAACATGGCGGCATTTTATCACGATAACCTAAGATCAAATATCAAAACCTTCTAAGGAGTAGTATTTGTAGTACTTAGTTGTCCTTCTAAGGAGCAAGTTCATCCCTAGAAACTATATTAATTTTTGGAAGAGTTGCTTACTAAAAAGCACTTCCCAACTCTTGCCACACTTATAAAAATTCTTGTCTTTTTTATGGTTTTGTGCTGCTAAGTATATATATTTTTTTTCATTTCCTATCATTCTTACTGAAGCACTTGTACATACCATCTATTTTACACTTACTTATACTAAATAACTTTGTGCCAGCAGGAGTGCACCTGATAGTTTACTGAATGTTGTTGCTTCTCATTTTTCACTTGCTGCAAGCCTCAGACCTGCTACTGATTTTTTGACTTACTGAATGTGTTAGCCTCCATTGCAGTCCCTGTCCCCATCCCCGTTCCCCTCTCCCGGAGCTGCCTCCTCCCTCTGGTCCTCTCCTGATTTGCTTCGTGAAACCCTAGCATCTATTCTTTCCTTCGGCGCTGACCTTTCTCAGCTTCCCAGGTAATCAGACCTCCCCTAAATTTAGTTTCGATTTTCTGATTTTTTTCCTCTAATTTGACTGGTTCATACTCTAGGTTTTGGAGTTGGAGTTTTGATATCCTCTAAGATGTTGGCCAGGAGATTTGTTCTTTTCCCCTCATACTGAGCAGCTGTTGGGAATGACTATTTGGTAGTAGGGTAGTGCAGTCACATTTTCCCACCTTGTTTATGCATCTGTCTATTCAAGCTTTGATAAAAGTTGTGTTCATTGCCTTTTTGCCTTTCTTCCTGAATTTACTGGAGATATGCATGTATGATTCTTCCCATGATTAGACCCTGGTGCCCCTAGTCTGATCAATCGATTTGCCTCCTCCCGTTGTGCTTCTCAGGTCAGCAAACAGCCAAGACTGTAGCCATTGTGCTCGGGGGAGCCGCAGGCCTGGGTTTCATGGTCATCTGCTTGCTTTTCGCTAGGAGCTTGGTCAAGAAGAAGGATGGTGAGTTAGTGGAAACTTGAGCACGAGCAGCACCATGGTTCTCTTTGGGCTGCCACTAATTTGTAGTTCCCACTGCTATTTGTTTCACCATATGGCTGACTGTTCCTCCTTACCAAACTTGTGTTTTGTGTTTTGCTTGCAGATTACTGATGGGAGAGCACGGAAGGAGAATCTGGACAAAGGCATTGGTGGGCATGGTATGGCATTTTGATGGTAGGATTGTGTATGTTTGTTTCTTCAAGGTGGTGACTGGCGAGTGGAATACGGGGGTGTTTTTGGCTCTTCTTCCTCTGGCCATGTGAGGGTGCTACCCATCCATCCATGATGGCAGAGGGGAAAAGAGGTGGCAAACTGTTCAGGAAAGAAGCTGTCCACTTCTGGGGGCTATTTTGATTCTCAATTAAAATTGGTAGATGAGCTCAGGGCTGTCTCCAGCTTAGGGTTCTTAGGAGTACATTCATTCTCTTGTTTTTCTTTTTTTGCTAAATGAAAATAATGTGTTAGGCCTAGGCTGAATGCATTTAGTCTCTTGTTTAAGGTTCCATGCAGGAGCAGGTTGAGTGTCAATTTGGTTGGTTGGTTATGGGAGATTATTTTCCATATGCACTAGAACCAGATTTAACTCTATATAATTGCCATGTTCTATCACTTTTGCTTCGATGTTCTATTATAATTAAATTGATGTTCTCATTGAATATTTCCAATTTATGCTTCTATGTTCTTAGTCATGGTTCCTATGTTCTATCATGTGTGCTTCGATGTTCTATTATTAATAAATTGATGTTCACAGTGAATTTTTTTTTGTGAATGTTCCCAATTCATGGCTTTATGTTCTTAGTCATTATTCGCATGTTCTATCATGCATGCTTCATGTTCTATTATAAATGTATTAATATTCTTAGAAAATATTTCTAGTGAATGTTCCCAGTTGATGCCTCTATATTCTCAGTCTTTATTATCATGTTCTATCATATGTAGTTCGATGTTCTATTATAAATAAATCGATGTTCTTAGTGAATGTTTTTTTTAGTCATTATTCCATGTTCTAAAAACATTTTTCAATGTTCTACAGTTCATAATTGGATTACAGGAAATAATAGTTTATTCATATAACATATAGTGTTTTATGATGTATCTTTTTCTTGGCTCAATGTTTTCTTATTATGTTTGCTTGTGTCATATAGGATACTTCAGACAAATAAATCATTATTTGGAGAAATAATATTTTACATCAAAATTCTTGTGCTACTATTTTTAAATTTGAGTCACCTTGAGAGAAATTTACTGTGCACCTCCTCCAAAATTAGTGTTCTCTTTATTATTATTTGGAGAACATTCAAGTTTACTACGTAGAACATCACATTCAGTTATTATTCACATGTCCTATCATGTGTATTTCGATGTTTCTATTATAAATAAATCCATGTTCTCAGTGAATGTTTCTTGTGAATAAATCAATGCGTACTTGATTTTTAAGAATGTTGAAGGCTCTCTTTAGTTTTTATTAAAAGCTAGGGAACTACACCTTCAGTTAGTTCTTTCTAAACTGTCATGAATTTGCATACTAATATTATTGAGTAGTCTAGATTGCACCTTCAGTTAGTAAATTTTGTTACGGTTCACTGAATTTGAAGCGACATGGGTTCTTAAGGTCTGTAACTTCAGCGCACAATGCAACATCATATAGGTTTAAATTGAACTGTTATAGTGCAGCTGCCTTGACCTCAAAACATTTTATTACCATCAACTATGACAACTATGCAATCTTATGTGATCATTCCTCACCTTTGGGTTTTGGTTCCCATTTATATATACGGTAGTAGTCTATCTGTCTTTCCCATTTAGCTTATTTGTAACTTTGTTTTACATTATTTGTTTTTTTTTTCATTGGCAGGGCCTCCAAGTTTCAGCCATTGGTGTTCGACATATTGCATATGGTAACGCTTTGGTAATTACTCAGATGCTTCCTATTTGTTTAGTGCACAGCTACAGCCAAAGGCATATAATTGGTTGGTTTTAGCCTTTTCTTCCTTGCTTGCTCTGTGACACCGACACGGTTTCTGCCATTGGTGTTCGACATATTGCATATTGCAACGCTTTGATTATTATTCTGATGCTTCCTATTTGTTTACTATGTAGCTACAGCCAGAACCATATAATTGGCTGGTTTTAGCCTTTTCCTTCCTTGACTGCTTTGTGACACCGAGACCCAAATCTTAGCTTAATCCATTTCTACTGGAACTACTCCAATTCTTGGTGTTATAAGATTTGATTAATTACCCTTCTTTAACTATGGTGTAAACAAAGATACAATACCTATTTTGAGTGTTGAATGATCTTTATCAGAGGCCAGAGCAGATAGTGTACTAATGTTACTGTTGCTTGTCATCTTATCCAACCGCATTTGCAAGGTGGTGCTCACTTATTTCCCTTGTCAATAGAGCACATATCCATGTTATCAAATTTTTTTGCTGTCATGTGATCCCAGTTTCACCTTTGAGGGAAGTAGGAAATTTTCCTTGCAATGCTTTTTGTAATTCTCTACATGATTAAGCCAAGGTATAATGTATTGTTTCTCTCAGATGCAGATGCATTTTCTATTATATTAGATTAAGTTAAAAATGTTCTTAGTTCTGTGAATGTTGAGACACAAATACTAGGAGGAGCCAAATAGTTTTCGTTGTATTATGACTATTGAGACCTGAATTCTACAGAGTAAAAACCAGCAGCATATCCGTTTGCATCTCTTGAACATGCTATATTCTGTTGCCTTCTGCTCTTTTTTAAAAAAATAAAACCAGCTGTCATTTGTATATTCACAGTGAGAAAATCACTCTTAATTCTTTTCAGGACTCTTGGAGACCCCTCATTCTTGTCATGGAATATGTGTACCCTGGACTATCCAAACTAATACATTAGAACCTTCTCTTTATAGAAATAGAAGAGCACTCTAATGGTAAGTAAACTGCACTTGCATGGGTGTGCTATTGATTCCAGAGCAATAACATGGTGCATGGTGGAAAACATATTGGTACTAATTTTACCTGGCAATGCGATATTTTTGCTATAACACCTTGACCTCATAAGCTTTGAGAACTAGACCTAGGTCATAGTGGGCTGGTTTGATGAGTTTTTAGGTCGGGTTGTTATTTTTATTTCTATTTCCCAAGTGATTGTGTTTTGTCATGTATTGTGCGGCAACCCCTCCGCTTTGCCTAGGTGAGGCAGAGTGGTTGCTTGTAAGATTGCTTTGAGTTAGCATAGACTCCTAATAAAATAATCATTTTTTTTTGAGGGATGCCTTAGCAGTTAGCACTATGTGATCTAATACTGTTGATCAATCTACTCCATTTGAAGTTTCCTTCTGTTCCATCTGAACTCGTTGGTTCCCAGTTTGCCACCAAACAAACTTCAGCTCCACTTTTTATGATCTCATCTTTGAGCTAGCTTTCTCTTTTCTTTTTTTTTTTTTTTTTTTTTTGCGGAAAATACAGCAGGGGAGACCCCACTGTAAGTTCTTTTTCTCTTATTAAGAAAAAGATGAAAGCTAATCAGCGATGTGGTGGTTCTTTTTCCCAGCAGTTTTATAGTCTCCTATTGAGTTATGGTTTAATGGGGTGAAGTGGTGGGGTAGCTGCACTTCTGTCTACTGTTGTTTTTTTTAGCTTTTGTCAGTTCTAGTATTCAATAATTCCCCATGTGAATACATCGATATTCTGATATGCCTCTTTTGCTGCAGGAACTTGCATTGTTTGTTTCATTGTGCAACTAAGACTGCTTGAAGGGGCTGCACACTGTGCATTTCACCTCAGTAGATGAGCAGGTGAACAAGGCCGTCATGGCTGCAAACATGGGCAGGTGCCCCGGTACAGCCTTTCACTTGTAAGCTATTAGAGAAGGCCACCGGAGCAACAATAACTAGCTGCTGAGCTAAGGTTCACAACCGGAGCAGCGCAATCGCATGCTACGTATTTTAATTTGTATGAAAAAAGTTTCTGTAACGTTTTTGAATTGCCCAGCCTGAATTCATAGAAGCAAAAAAAAAAGTTTTGATTCCCGCCAAAATAGTTGAAATCAAAACAGCTGAAATTTATGATTTTGTTTTGTTTTCCCAAAACTAACGAAATAATGTGAAATAATAACCAATAACATGTGGGTTTTTTTTTTTTTGAATTTGTAGGTTTTGGATATCCATGTGAAAACAATCTAAACGTTCAAAAAATAATTTCTTTGTCAAAAAAATTTATGTAATGTTTTATTGTTATTAACAGTAAATAGTCTAAAGATTTTATTGTAAAAAAAGTCTGAAGTGACGGCACGGCAAAAAAAAAAAAAAAAAAAAAAACAGTCAAAGAAGGAGCAACAATCAGTAATGGTCCATCAGTAAAAAAAAAACAATCAAAGAAGGAGCCCAAGGTGGAGCGGGCCGCGCCTGGTCGGCGCACGCATCCGCGCCGACCAGGTCGGCACCTAACACGCCCCGAGGATCTCGTCTCGGGTTGGGATTTGGGCCGGAGGGACTGAGGCTTGTTGATTGGGCCGTGCTGCAGCGTGGCCCGTAGCAGAGCATGGCATTTTTTTTTTTTTTTTTTTTTGAACACGATACGTGGTTTGGTTGATCATGAAAGGGTAATAAAAAGAAGAAATAATGAAGAAGATACTTTTTTTTTTTTCGCATAGTATGGAAAATCTCATGTTTGCCTCATTCTGTACTCCGTAGTGATAAAGGTGTCTTGACAAGCCATGTACTTCAAAAAAAATAAACTTACGCAGTGTAGACAAATCTGGATCTAAAGTTTCCATTTCAACTTTGAGGCCTTTAGGTTTGGTTGCTGCGAGCTTTCACGTTCTTTTCCAAAGTGCTGTCTGAATCTACACAAATACGCCCAGATGTTCCCGTTTCTTCCTTCCTGTTTCCTTTTTGAAGGACGCGTTCAAAATTTCCAATCTCCGAACAAGCAAAACGTGAATATATATTAGCCGATTCTCAGGCATTTCTCAATAGGCAATGGCATGCACATTCTTTCTCTTTCAAAGTCCGTCACACCAAAGCACACTCCATCACTACACTCACTAGTCACCACTCACCAGGCAGACAGGCAAATGCTGCACGTTCGAACATACGGCGGCGTTTGGATCAGTTAATTGTTGAGTTGCAGCCCAGAGTCAGCTAACAGCTTTTTATAAGCTAGTAGGAGTACTAGTCTATTTGGACTTGCATCAATTGGACCCTTTTTCAGCAGCTAGCAAGTTGTTTTTGTCTAATCAAACTAAACATGACCAAAGTGCAACAAACACCAAATAAGGCAACATTGTCATTTTCACCAATAAAGAAGAGCGTTCGCTGGAAAACAAATTTGTTGCACAAATAGCAGTACTGACATTCGTTGTTCACGGGTAGTGGGTTCATTGTCCTGCTCAAAGATCCACTGAGGTCCATTTCAGAAAGTGTACATGCATCAGTATAGCAAGCTTGCCATTTCGAACATGCAAACTGACAACTCGTGCCAATTTCACCAGTCATCAGTACAGCTCACATAATGATACAATCAAACTATCACCATCATCAAGGCGTGCAATTATCTTCACGTTGAAAATATATGCTAACACCCAGGTTACTAGGTACCCACAACCACAAGCCAGAAATAGACCAACAAAAAGGCCCGATTTCCTCGAGCAGCAACCGCACAATGATCATTATTAACATGGCAACACGAGCATATATACAATCTTCACCACAGGCACAGGTGGTGAGAGATTCTAATTATTAAAAGACAGCCATCGTTTTCACTTGTTCATGCTACCCGCTACATTGCGTTATCTTCGCTCGCCCGGTTGCAACGAAACCTTACACCCATTAGAAAAATGAGTAGAGCCACAGCTTCTGCAGCCTTCCTCACTTTATTTGCTGCTGCTTGTCTTTGATTATCTTGTGGAGTGCTTTCTTGGCTTCCTCCAGAGTCTCAACCTTGTGAGGGACATCAAATGCTAGCCTCTGAATATTGAACTGCACAGAAGAACAAATTCAAGAACTTAGCAAAAAAGAAATCTCCTTTGTCAAGAATCAATAGCCTTGTGGCTGATCAAAAGCACTTAAGCATATATTTTACCTGCGCACCCTGTCGAACCCGTATATCTATGCCTTTGCTATCTACTGATATAAGAGCAGCATCATCGACCTCCCCTTCTGATGATAGGACCTCTCGAAGTGGTTTAGAAAAAATAGCATTCAACTCCTGCATGAAAAGGCATCAGAATCTTTTATGGTAGAAACCTATGAGTGGCATGTAGCTAGCCAAATGACCCAGTTAATCCGTTGCAATCATTATACTATATAAATAAGGTATCAGTTATCTGGTATGGTTCATTACCTTTAAACTTTGCAAGTCACCGCCATCAACTGCTATCTTGTCAGGTTGAATAGTTTCGTACTCCTTAACATCTATCCATGCAACAGTTCCAAAGCCCCCAATGAAGTATATGTCACTGTAATTGGTGAGATAGTCTGTCACAACTCCTAATTTACACAAGACCAATGACAGGCAAAACACTGCTTTTCCATGAACAAGGAAGCACATATTATAAATAAATTACAGAGCTGAACTCCAATGATAAACAGATAGGAAAACAAAGGATGATAAAGGAACATAACCAATCAGAAGTCCAGACCTTATGTTCTGCATCCTGTAATAGTAAAATTTCCCCACTGCTGTGATGCCCACTGCTGATGTTTTGCTACATATTGCTTATGTGCCCATTCCTAATAAACATGGACAATCAGTTTGTTCACCAAAGTTCTAAAACCAAGAATGGAAGAAAAAAACATGACCCAACACTTCATATTAACAGTTCTGAAGATACATCACACATTCTGAATTCTAAACATGCCTCAAGAGAATGACATAAAAAACTAGCCCCTTTAAAAATCTCTGTCCAGAAAAGACTACCAAACAACAGTCATTGTCAAAGTAGCATTCAGAAGTCAGAAGTGACTATCACATGACAAGAAATGCCAGTAATCAACAGAAAACTAATTACCTAACTGATTGCAGTATCTAACAAAAAAAGGCAGTTAAAAAGAAACCTGTTGTTCAGCTGGCAAAGGGTAAACATCACCAAATATGGTGACTCGCGTTCGACAGTCCACTCCATCCAGGCACCTGTGAAGAAGATACAAATGGCATTACCAAGAATGAAACTTATGTTCCACAACTCCAGAAGGAAATATTAAGAAACTTCATACCTGGACAACAAGTGTGCATCTTGGGTCAGCGAGTAAGTTCCTGGTATGGATTGCTAAGGGTGACAGTGAAAAAATTGGGTCTGCACAAGACATCAACAGCCACAGTTGGAAACAGTGGTCCGACATAGTTAAGCATTATTTTCCAAAAAAAAAAAAAAAAAGTACCAATAAGAAGCTAACTCACGGCCCATTGAATCATTAGCAAAGTCGACAAGTGAACCAAACGGATATCCAGTTCGGCGGTGATGCATGCCAGACATGACAGAGCACAGGTGGGCAAACCGCGCCTGGTACACACATATGTTAGGCACTCAGGAAGACGAGAGATATGAGATTTTGTTTCACAGACAGGAAGCCTCAAGAGGGCAGGTAGAAGAAGCTACCTGTTCCATCAAATTGCGAACAGCCAAAGCCGGCGGAGGCAGACCATGGGCGAAAGTTGCACTCTGCACACCACCTGATATGGGTGTTCTAAACAGGCCAGCTCTGGATCCACTAGAGTCTGTACTAACACTGGTTGATGAAGCCTTCTGCGACTTGTCAGCCACGATCGGTAGGACTCCATTTTGGCCGGAATCGCTCTTCAGCTGTTAAAAAACAGTTAGCATAACCTACTATGCACGGGGCCAAAAGGTGGGGTAGAATAAACTGTGGCATATACTGTTCTTGTAGCAATAAAAAGTAAGATACTAATCGAAATCCTGAGACACGACTCTAAATAAATCTTAGATAGTGGAAGTGCTACACCAATAGATAACACATGACCCGTAGTCCTCAATTGACTGGCACATAACAAAATTTTTGGCCGTCTCATAAACCCTCCTAAACCAGTTGCAGTTGCAACCACACCAATCTATCCAGCCATCGCAGCATGCACCATACCTCGCATCCAGTCTAGAATCTAACATAACATCCTATTAATAAGCCAATCGAACCCAGATTCATCCCATACAGGCCGCCGCTCTATCTCTACTCTCACTCACATCAAACGCGTACACCCCGGGAAACCACTGGCTAGGCCTTGAGGGAGGCTATGACAGAAACTGTTACCTTGAGGACGGGAGACCCGTTGGCGGCGGGGGCGGCCTGGGCGTCGTCCTTGCCACCGCCACCGCCGGCCCCGGCCGCGCGGAGGGGAGCGCAGCGGCTAGGGCGGAGAGCGCAGGACTGCGCGGCCACGCGGGAAGGTGGGTGGCGCACGGGGAGAATGGAGGAGGATGCGGTCCCCGCGAGAGCTTCCATTGGTTGGTTTGGTGTAGGAGAGAGAAAGAGAGGGGAGGGGTGGTGGAGCGAAAGTGCGGCGAGGCGAGCGATGCAGGAGACTCCAGAGAGAGAGAGTTGGGCGAGGCGGCTAGAGGACGGGGAAAGGGGTTTTGGCATGGTGGGGATTTTTGGAGGGCGGGCGTGTGGGGTGGAGATTGGAGAAAGAGTGACGTGTCTCATCTTCAAGCGTTGGATTGGATGGGACCCTGCTTTTCATTTTGACATTTTTTTTCTTTTTCGAAAAGGATCTTTTCAACATTCTTCGTCTATAGAGATTCTCACGTGTGGAGAAGATAAGCAAGCGGACTGCAAGTTGAAAGTGGAAACCTCAAAAAAGAATGGACATGCAAGTTGAAAGTGGAAACCTCAAAAAGAATGGACATTGCCCGTCGCCACATCAAGTCAAGTCATCTCCACTCTAGTGTCTTTTCAAACTATAATAATCCTTCGAATAGAAGTTTACAAACTCAGAAGAATTTTTATTCCAACAAAACATACATACAACAGCAAGAATTGTAATACACGCGGTTCATTAGACAGAATTCAACGGCGCACAGCAGACTCCGGTCCTACTTTGGCGAAAGTACAAGTCAACATCATTGACAGCGTCAATCGAATTCAGGAAACATTGAAACAACAACAATTAGAGGTACAACATCTGTTCTACATTATTCACACACTGGTTTTATTCAATGAAGCAGCAATGATTTGAGGTACACCATCTGTTCTAGTTCTACATTATTTGCTACACGCTCGTCTGTTCAGAGCACGTCAATGTTTTAAAGGCGGCTAGGCGTCGAGGCGAGTCCTGGGTACGCCTGGAGGACGCCTATGGTGACAAGGCGCCATTGTTTTCCAAGGCGTGCTGGGTACGCCTGAACACCTAGGCGTCGCCTAGGCGACACCTTTTAAAAACACTGGAGCAGGTTATAGGAGAAATCAACTGACAGCTTCTCAATTTTAGAACCCACACTGGCGCCACCGCTGCCCTGATATGATGCATCCATTAGCAAAATATGGATGAGTTAGATGATGCGGAGGAAAAGTTTGAACTTTCTGAAAAATTATTCAAGGCTAACCTTTACACAGACATAGATGTAGTGGACATCAGGTTTCGGGCCAAGAAGTGCAATTACTGATGTGCTATCTTCGTCCAAAGGCAATGGTTTTGTCAGTTCCCATTTATTCTGATTTGAACTTTTCTCCCATCTATCTGCAGTAGTCCCAGTACACTTACAGTTGTAAGCACAAGCACTTTACCATGACGAAATGAAAACAGAGCTACTCTGGTATGAATTCACAAATCTAATCACGACTACTTTGGATATGGAAAAAGGTCAATGAGACCAGAAAGTGCAGTTGAATTGACCTGATGGTGGGTAACTAACCTATGACATGGAGCTTCACTGTCCAATTTTCCATGTCCTTCAAGAGACGGCGGTAACTTGGATCCCCATAAGTGATCTAGGGCATTATGGGACTCAGAAAATTGTTACAAATACACCACAAGCACACAAAATAATTACATCTGTCAAAATCAAACAGTTCAGGTTACCAGCATGTAGACACCATTTTCCTTGAGGATTCTGCGTACATGAGGGCAAATAGAAACTGTTTTCAATAAAGCAATATATCATCAGTAAATATGAATGTGTTCGTTACCTGTTGACCTCTTCTAGCATCTTGGTTGCATTCTCTTGGGAATTTTGGCCACACTGAAATAAAAGAACTGTTGAGTATCACACTGAGGGAATATCAAAGTGTCCTGGCAACAATTCACTCACCATAAGAGAATCTAGTGTTCCTGCAAATAATAAAAGGGGTTAGAAATTGATGCCATGTTGTTTATCCATGTACATATGCTAGCAGTTGCTTCCATAATGCTGTCAGGTACTGCAATGGTAATGATACCTTTGTCAATAACAGCATCGAATGAGCCAGACTCAAAATCTGACATGTTCTTTACATCCATCTTCATGTCTTGCCAATCAAGGGAAATAAATGATATCAGATTATGTTGGATATATTGCAGAGGTATTCAAGAACAGAAGGTTGAGGTTGGGAACAAAGATCATACATTTAAGTCGAGGCTTATCATGGTATTTTTTCTTCATTTGCTCAATAACCACAGAAGATATATCAATGTTGACAACATCTTGATAACCATCATCTATCATGTTTTCACCAAATACTGCAACAATCAAAAGAAGATAAACCACATAAGTAATCCCGCTATACCTGAAGTAATGTAGACATCTTGTGGTTAGTATTTGTGGCTAAATTGATCATTAAATCCACTATACCTGAAGTAATCTAGACATCTTGTGGTTAGTATTTGTGGTTAAATTGATCATTATAATTAATAAATGAAAGCATGTCTATGCTTGTGACTAATGACAACATGAATCTTCAAGCAAAGCAAGAATTGATGGACATATGATCATGCATTGCAACTTCAACAGGAGTGACTGAGTGAGAATGACATATCTTATTAGAATAACCTATGGTCCACCGAGAAAAAATAACTACAGAACCCAGCCATTTCCATACCTAGGAATGTAAGCTTGGTTAAAAAAAGTGATTGAAGAAGATGAATAATTCTCAGGCAATTGAAGTCATTCGATATTTTGATCCCATATTACTTTCTCGACTTATTCTTGAGGCACTCTCAGGTGAATTAATTCAATAAATCAATCAAAGATCACTAGCTGGATTCAAACATTAATGCTATGGTTAAAATAATACTAGTACAGTTTTGCTTAGTGTTATTGAGGATGAGGTTTCATGAATGTACACGTGCCATCTTTATTACCGTTTAGAACTTCGGTATACCTCTATGTGTGATACCACTTACCAGCAAAGTTCACATTTCAGTTTCACGTGGAATATAACGTTCAAATACACAGAATTAATTAATTTGTCCAACAAATGTATAAAATCATAAGAAAACTTGCAGCTTCATATCATGTGGGTGAAAACCCTAGGTTCATTAAGTTTGAGAGATGTGAAGTACAATGCACTAGCTGCGCTCTCAGTTTGCTAAATTACCATAACCAAAACATTGTCAATGCTTAAAAACAAGCCACGCTGAAGGTCTGGTTTGGTAGAGGGTAAGGAATATACTTATATACAGGATGTACGCGAGCAAATTAGGGCCGGCTCATTGTATTTCTTCTTCGATTAAGACATAATATGGTGGTCAAATCAAATGCCATCCAATCAGACCCTTCCAATAGAAATGGTTAGTGCAGAGTTATTCGAGAACGGGAAGAGCTCTAGTTTGTACAGGACAGCGACATTGCGCACAACGCTGATCTAACCGACACATCCACCATCTCCAAATCGCACATCCGTCTCATCGACATCAGAGACCCGGGAGAGGAGGAAAGGAACAATGTATGAACTAGCGCCGCCGACCGACCATTCATTCAGGTCACGGCCTCCCTACTTCCCTTCCCAGTTCCCCGCGAGCAATCCAATCCCGCTGGCCCACGCACAGAGGAAGAGCGACACTCACCAGAGTTGCCACACCCGACGAGGAGGAGGCGGTGGTGCGGCGCGACGTAGAGTCGGAGCAGCGGCGCGAGGGCCGGGTACTTCTGGTACCAGTCGAAGGGTCCGGCCTCCTTGCGGTAGCGCTCGTCCCAGTACCAGGCCTCGCCGTACGCCTGCGACGCCGCCGCCGCCGCGCCGCCACCCGTCATCCCGCCCGTCGCCGTCGCCGCCGTACTCGGATCTGGGCCGGCCTCCGCCCGGGAATGTTCGCCCGCTGTTTCCGGAGCCAGAAGCCTAGAGGGTTCCCCGGAGACCGCGACGAGACGGGGTGTGGGTGGGCCACAGGAGGTGGAAGCGGTTTTAAAACTGGATAAGAAATCGTGGCCTGGGGCCCGGCCTGCTAGGCGGAAAACGAGAAGTGTTGGGCCCTGGCCGCGTATCTGGGCTTTTGCCTTTCCTAAGAAAAACATCTGGGCTTTTGCCTTTGGGCGCACTGCTCTTCCACTGCCCGCCTGCAGGATTGTTTGAAAGATTCTTAAAATCCATTGGGATCCATACAAGCCTTAGCCATGTGTCAGGATCCTAAGAACTTGCTGGCCTAGAAAAGCTTGTTGAATTGCAACTTGACAAGTGATGTATTGATGTTATGAGATAAGATGATATGTTTAATGGGCTAGAGAACCTTGTTGGCGGCCTCTTGTCTTAGTTAAGCTAGTGAAAACCAATAGACATAAAGTTTAGGATTTCCGCGCGCCTTCTTCCTTCTCGAATTGGTATTGCTTCTGCCGGCACATCCGTTGTGAGAGGGAGACGTACGTTTTGGATGAAGTGCACGAAGATGGGATAATCAGGACTAGCTTTCACATTTTGGGGATGGAGTGAATGAAGACGACATGATGAGAACTTTTTATGGCAATTGGAAATTGCAAAACACAGGTCGCCGACCTCCCACTTAGGCCGTGTACGTGCTAGGCAGAAGTCTCCACGTGTAGTGTGGGCTAGCTAACACGTTCCCGTCGGCACACGGAAGCTGGCACGAAACCTTCGACGACCCTATGGAAGGCGAGAGAAGCTGCTGGTTCCGAGTTTCTAGTTGTGCTACTACTACCTCCGTGCACAAAAAGGTCAAAAAGCTCTCGCTCGATGCGATCGGTCGATGACGGTCCTGTTTGTTTGTTTGGGCAATCTGGAGCGGAAACACATCTCGGCCACGGTACGCGTGGAGTGGTAGCCGCCATAGTTCGCCGCCACGCACGCTTTTTCATCGGTTGCTTGCATCGCGTTCGTTCTCACGCGTGCGTGTGGCCTTTACAAGCGATATTTCGTGCAACGCGCTATATATATGCCGTAGTAGCGAAGTATATATATGCAGGGCTAGCAAGAAGCGATCGAGAAGAGCGAAAAACACGTACCTGACGGCCGCTGAGAAGCCGATAGGTACCTGTCGGCTATCGACTGGCCGACACGCCTCAACTACACGCTTCACAGTTCACAGGACCTGTAAGCACGGCACGTGACGGACGGTACGAGAGCGCGTCGCTATCTGCTGGTTGCCTCGATTGCTCCTCTTCCTCTCCTCCGTTGAACAAATTAATTAAGCCTCGTGGCGATCGCCGGCACCGTATAATTCACGACGAAGCTAAATAAGGCAGCTGTCGCGCGATCCTAGTCAAATAAATACTTAGTTATAGTCGACAGTGAGTGAACTTATCACTAGTATAATGCCCGTCTTAACGCCACGATTTCATTTATGGATGCAAATGAAAATCAGACATTCAGATGGCTATCAAAACATATTATTTGCACAATTCTTAGAAAACAGAATTCAAAAAGCATATAAAATTTGGATCACGGCATTAATATTTTTTTCTATGAATGGTATCTCAGTGAATACCAAACAGAAACCTACTCTATTTATCCAGAAACAATTAAACAAAAATATGGACAAATGCAGTTGAGGGCTTGTGGCAAAATTCACACAAAAACAGCTTCAGGCAGTCACTCCATCCGTTAAAAAAAAAAAAAAAAAAAGGCAACACAAACAAAAAAAAGGGACAGAGAGATGTGTCAAGTCCTCCTTTCAATACTGACAGTCATACCTTGAACGATTTTCTATTCACCACCACTACATGTTTTTGGGAACAAGTCCAGAAGGAAGATCGTACAGAGTATACACCCATGGAAACAAATGTTCCCTACCAAAAAAAAAAAAAAAAAAAGGAATTGAAGACGTTGATACAAGTTCACAATTGAAACTGAAAGAATCAAAAAGGAGCAAAGAACTGAAGCTGACCTCAGGGGTTCCAAGAACCCAATCACAAATATGGTCACGAGCAGAGCTAGCAGCCGAGATACAAATTGAAGAGCTTTCTCGCTTTGATGATTGCAGCATTGCAGCACCACACTGTTGGACATTTGTGATAAACTCGCCATTAAGCCTGTTAAAAACAAAGGGTGAAACCATTAGTTTAGACTTCGAACCTGCAAGGAAAAATAGAAATAAACAGTGATATCCAAGTATTTTTTTCCATGAAAACATAAAATAAACGTTCTTCTCTGGAATATATGGAGTGATTCAAGATATGAGCATTGGTGTTTACTGGGTTGGCCACCACCACAACCTGCAGAGCACAGAACAGGTATTTCCAAGACCCATACAATCACCTTTCCCTACCAAAGCATATGTATAACTGAAATTGATACCATTGCATCTACTGTCAATCCATGAAGAACATGACTCCTAAGATCAATTCAGGTTGACAAAAATTCTGAATCTAAGAGGCAACAGACTTGGATTTTAGCTTACAACAAACTGAATAAATGAGTGAGACTGAGACTGAGATGTTGGGCATGCAACAGTGGTAGAAAATAATGCAGAATAGTGCCTTTGGGATTTGACAATAATTTAAAATAATTTAGAATTCTCCGATACGGCGATTCATGGTTAGTGTTAGATGCACCTTCCACACGAAATTGCCTAGCTTCTTCATCCTCGCTGTCATCTCCGCCGTCATTGAGGTGATCTGTTACATGGTGCATGGCATCATTACACAGTACCTTATTTTCTTATGAAGTAATATAGGGTGAGTGGCAGTTAAAAGTACCTTCTTCTTCATCATAATCTTCTCCTACAGGGTGTGCAGGTTCGAACAAGGCGGTGTCATATTCATCCTCTCGCTGCTTGCTTATGTTTGTTGTTTGTAGAGGCGGTCTTGCATCTGTTCAAAATTTGGGCTGTCAATATGCATGGCCTTCTCTTAAAAAAATGTTAGAAGGGATGTAAACTATGAGGAAACCTGTTGCTTGTGCAGGACTGTGTAGATTATGATGCATGGCCTCATGTGCACTAATTCTCTTATCCCTTGCAAAGTCCCGTTTTTTCTGCAATAATTCCAGCCTTTTTGATTGCTCCATATTGTTGTACCTCTCTCTCATTATTAGGTTGTTTTCTTTTGAACTTGCCCCTGCCGAGTAAAGTTTCTTTATTATTAGTAGGTTGTTCTCATTAGTAGATTCAACCACAGATATGTAAGATTAACATCTAGTGCGACGTACCTGCATTTTGATTTCCTGACAATTGCACAAATGTACCCACAGAAGCCATCTGATGACTTATTCGGACGTAGTTATCATTTCGATGCAACCATTTCGGAGAACTATCCGGGTGTTGGTTTTCTTTGTCCAGAACTGATGAAGATGGCCCATTATTAACTACTGAACAACCCGTCAAGAATGGTGATCGTCCAGGCAGGCATCCTGTCATACTTTTGTCAGTACAATTCAAGGTTGGGGCGGAGATGCATCCCTCGCCCAATGGATGCAGCACGACTGAAGAATTCGTGCCATAATATGGTGTTAGGATCGCTCCAATGGGGGTAGTCTGCGGGCGTTGCAGCCCTGCTCCAGCGTTAGAGTCTGCTCACATTGCAGCCCTGTGCAAGGAATAGTTGAACAACCATGAACATAAGAAACAACTTTTCAGGAAGATGTTCAGAAATCAGAATATTTCAGGAAGCAACCAATACGCATGTACTGATCCACGTTCAAATGGTAAAAATCAGAATATTTCAGGAAGCAACCAATATTTCAGAATATTTCACGTTCAGATGGTTACAGGAAGCAAGCAAACACATGGTACGATTTAACTAAACATGTACTGCTCCACGGCAATCGTTGCAGGAAGCAAGCAAAGTTATTCTAATTGAATATTGTATTGATCAAATGAAATTGATATTGAGAAAGCCAAACGCAATTTTTCATGGTGTGCGTACCAGGCTGGCTTTCGTTCACGAGACTCCGTGATTTTGTACAGGGAACGACGGCGGCGCGGACGGACCTGCTTGCTTTCTTCTGTGCTGGACGCCTGGACCTGCTCGCCTGAGGAGTCAACGACGGCGGCGCGGACGGACCTGCTTGCGTCGGGAGACAACTCTGGCGGCGACCTGGAGACCGATGCTCTCGGCGATGGCCGGTTCGGGATCGAGGATGTTGGCCCCTCCCACACCACCGCGGCACGACGGCAGCGAGAGAGGAGGAGGATTAGCGCGTGGTAGGGAAGTCTGATTTTGGCGCGTCAATCACGGCGACGTCCGGCGGTGGGAGGGGATTAGCGCGTGGGAGGAAGGATTACCTTGACACAACCAACCATGACCCTTGGATTACGAGTGAGTAAAGAGAGAGAAAGGTGAGATTAAATCTGGAATGTCCGTTTTGAAAGATTTTGAATTTTTGTTTCCATTTATAGCCTGGCTAAATTGGTGCATTAGTAGGATAGATTGTTCCTCATTTGACTGTATAATTGTGTATATATACGCGACAGCCAAAAAAGAACGCGACTGTTCCGGCCGGCGACGTTGGTGATTTACACAGCTTGCCATTAAGCTGGATAGTTATAATTATTACTAGGAAGGTAGGCGCGCTTCGCCGCGCCCGTAGCGAACATAGTTTCGAAAACGACAATACATTCAGTAGGGTGAAGTAGGTGAAGCTTGGAAAAAAAATACATATTCAGTATAGCGAAACGCACGGAAAGTATTCATAGATTCACTAATCTATACATGTACAATAGAGTGAAACGCCACTCACTAAAACATACAGTAGGTTTTTTTAGAGGAAAATATACATTAGTTACATCAGTTATGGCTACACAAATGTACATGCTTCAATAGGCAGAGCATAGATCTGAACATCATACATCATGGTAAAGAGAGGACGGCCATAAAGAAGTGTCTGGTAGAAGGATACATTCATTACTCATGCGTCAACAAAAAACCAATTTGAGGACTACATTCTTCCAGGAACACATCGCTAGTACACGGTTCATACCCACTAATAAAGGCATTTTTCTTCTTGAAATGCCAAATGTGCAGACTTTCATGTTGCCAAACACCGCCTGTTGGAGACTAAAAACAATTAAAGAAAAATGTAAAGCGAATATCAAATGAATAAACTTTATGGAACTGCAGTGCAGACATCAAAAAAGAAAACCTTAGAAGCGCAAAGCTATCCAGCATCCGTGATTAGGTACCTCTCAATCACTGCAGTTTTGAGCAGTCTACTGCAGTGTTTCCATAGTTGATAAGCACAAAAAACAGGCAATTGTTTTTTTTTTCAGTATGATGTGTATCTGCTCCTCTTGGAGTATAGTTCATAGAGTAACAGATCGTACTAACCTAGAAATAAAAAATTGGTATGTGCATAAGCTTGAAGATCTCGATTCTAGTTGACAGCCTATAAAAGCAGACAATGCCATGAGACCAGGGCATGTGGTCCTCTCCTATGTAAGTTGACAAATATATCAACAATTGTATGTGAACTATTACGAAACAGAAACTTGGTGCATAAACCTAGAAACATATATGAACTGCAGTGTAGTAGACACACCAATTAATTTGAAACAACAGTCTAGAGACACATTTTAAAATGTATCTTGCATCTATTATCCCACTATAGCTTCATGTGAAGGCATCATATTTAAGACCAAAATTCAGGAGTGCAAATTCAGAAGAGAAAACATATATGATTCTCAGGTTGATCTCCTAATTTTTTATAGGAACAAAGAATGTAAAGACGATGTTCATCCATATCAATAAAAAACTGAAAAGCCTAAGTGCTTTGTTTACGTATTTATTTCCAATACGCCATCATACTTTCGAGGACCTTTGTTGCATGTAAAAAGTAAGTAAACCACACTATAATTTCAGGTAATCTTTATCTAGACTAACTAAACCATACTATAAGGTCAGCATAAGACCATTTCATCTGATCTTTAGGGCATACATTGCTTGTAGAAACTACTTCAATTTATAAGTGAACAAATGCAAGGTTTATGTAAAGGAAGCAGTAAGTGTGTGTAATAAACAGATCAGATGTAAATGGCATCATGGAGGAGCATCCACAGAGTACACATTTTATATAATTTTGTATATGTGTCTGCTGGTACAAATAGCTACAATTCATAACTTGGTGATTCAGTAAGTGGTAAAGTAGTTTCACTAAGGTCAATTTATTAAGCATAACTCATGGAGAACAATTGAAGTGGCTTCATATCAGCATGGTTGCAGGGTAGAGCTATATTATGTATGTAAATGGCGAAGAAAACATAGCTAGCTGATTGTAGTAAAGAAATCAAACAAAAACAATCAAATTGAAATGAGTAACTAAAACTGGTGTGCATAGCGATAAACTAAGATGGGATCTTTTGTGTTATGTGCTGCAAAGTTTTTCACAGTGTTCGCTTTTTGGTCCAAGGCGGGGTGCCAACCTTTTTTGGCTATAACGAATTAAACCATCTTTTGCCATTAGTTCAAACACTCTGGACCCTAAAACTGAAAAAAAGCCTAAAATAAAGCCACTAAATTGCTATTGTGCTCCCTTTAAAATCCCGATGAAGACTGGACCAAGATAATTAAGAATGTGTCCAAGATCACCAATGGCATGCAGAATGGGCCAAACTATGGGCAATGGTCACATAAGGATCAGATTGTTTTTAACTGAACCAAAACAATTAATAAACTAAGACTCAAGTAAAGAAGAAGGCACAAACTGGAGCATTGGTGGGTAGATGCAGAACTTAATTTGTTGTAATCAGCGAACCAAAGCATGTGGTCATTTGGAAATCCTTGCTGTTAAAGGCACAAAGGGTTGTGGCCAAGGAGATCTCCCGGCCATGGGCTGGAGGAGATGCGCTTCTTCCTAGGTAGATCTCCGGCGATGGGCAGCCTGCATAACATGTTAGAAGCGGATGATGGAGGCAGAATAGATCCCATAGCACACGCTTGCCTGTGATTTAGTGAAAAGACATGTGACCGGACTGGGAAATCACAGTAGTGAGCGCAGGGGAAGTGAAGGATCAAGCAGGAGGAAGACACGCGACGGGTTGCAAGAAATGACCTGTGCTCTGGTGCCTCTGTCCGTTCTCACCTCCGAGCTCGCCTGCGCACATCGAGGATTTATTTAGGGTTTGGGATTGGGGATTTTTCGAAGAACGGAGGCGGCTGCCATGACCTGAGTGAGGGAGAAGGGAGGGGCGAAAGGCGGCACCGGCGGTGGATCTCGTCGTGCTGCCGCCGTGATGCAGGATGAGCAGTTGGGCGGAGGCATCCGTTGCGGCCGTAGCTGGGGAGACGAAGAGGAGGACGAAACGCTGACGGAGGAGGCGAGGTGCGATGCCGGCCGCGTTATTTTTTATTTATTTATTTACTCTCGACGGGGAGAGGGATAGCAGGCGCAGGGACCGATTAACCAGGCAACGCGAAATTGAGGATGAGACACGCACGACTCCACGTGTTTGCAAAGGATTCGACAACAATATTGAAACAGTAAGAGCAACTCCAACCCACCCCTTACTTGGCCCCCTACCCTAAATTCTAGGGCACGGACAAAAATCAACTCTAATGGTCTTTTCTAAAAGGCGCCAAAATTTTATAAAACCCCAAATTTTAGTTTGAACCCCCAGATCTGGATCCCCCTATTCCCGTGGGTCCCACCTCTTTTTTTTTTTTTTTTTCCGGTCAAGATCCGTCGGGGGACTGTGTTCGCGGTCGAGCGCCGCCTGCCGCCGCCGCCAGCGTCTTCTCCGCTGCCGGCGCATCTCCACCCCACCGCCCTCACCAGTCCGCGCCGCCCTCGCCTCCCCACGCAGAGCCCTCGCCATCACGTCAGTCGCCGCCACCACGCAATCCGGTCAGCCGCCAGCGGCGCTCTCCTCTCCGCCGGTCAGCTGCCGCCGCCGCATCTCCTCCCCGCCGGTCTCCAGCCTAGGTGAGTACATGCTCTTGCACTCATCAGTTCAGTTCAGTTCGCCGGTCTGCCGGTCTGTTGCATCTGCCGGTCTGCTGCATCGTCTTCTGTCCTTGACCGAATTCAATGCAATGCATGGCGTGTCTTGAATAAAACTGAAGCAAGCTGCTGAGGTGCAGTTGTCAAGAAAACTAGCTTCAGCATCATGTAGCCATATGAATTTCGTTTCACAATAACATGAGCCTGTTCAATGCTGTTAACTAGCTTCTCTTTACAATCTGGGAAAGGTAAAGGTTGCAGGGACTTGTGCTGTTAACTGAATGATTCTGAATGACATGTGTTGTTGATCCTTCTGTTCTGAAACAATGTGTATGATTTCGAATGACATGTTGTGTTAGCTGAATAATGTTGAATGGCATGCTCTGTTAGTTGAATACTAGAGCCTAGGACACGTCCTGTTCCTTGCTTCCATGTACATCCTGGATCATTAGCAGTGATGATTCGAACTATCTGTATGTACTACTAATGTTGAATGGCATGCTCGATGCTTAGTAGGTAGTCGGTCTCCATTGGGTAGCCTAGTTTAGGTTCTAGCGTTTTAAGTTTTGCAAGATCGATGAGCTAGCTGACCCTGCCGTCTGGTAATGTTTTGTCCTGTTAGTACAAGGGTCAAGTGATTTTCCAAAGATAGAATCACTTCAAAAAAAAACTGTGTGTTTTGAAAAGATGTCCACTGATTATTCAATTTACTAAGCTAGCACAGCAGTTTTGGGGATTATTAAATTATAAACACAAGGAAGGTCTGCATTTAGTGTTTTCAGTCACTCTAGTCTCTTCCTAGTTTTCCTAGTTTCTTCCTAGTTTTCCTAGTTTCATCATTCTTGCACAAGAAAAGAGTTGTTCCATACTAACCTATCTACAATGGTCCTAGCAGGCACATGGCGGCGCCGGGATCCTCGCGGAGGCGGACTGCCTCCCGTCCGACAGTTGGTGCCACGCCGACGTCGTGACGCTTCATTGTGCCTCATCGCCAAGCTACCTCAATTCCTCTCAACAGTGGTGGCAGCAACTTACCTCGCCGCCAAGAAGGTTCTTCTATCGGCAGTAGCAGCGGCAAGATGCCAGCTCCCGCAGTGGCAGCGGCGGCTTGCCTCGTCGGCTCCCCAATGACCAGCCTCCACTTGGCCCTCGCGACGCTGACTTTCACCGAGCCTCATAATCAATATGGATTCAGGTTTGATCTATCTATGCCTCGCCTGTATGTGGCTTTGAACTGAACCGACAAATAATGTTTAAGTTTTGATGTAAATAATGAGCTTCAGATTGTAACAGGAAGAAGTATAGTGAACCTGATACATGCATGTTTAAGTACAGCTCTTTTGCTTTTCAGTGGATGTTCCTGCTTCCTTTGTTCGCTTTAACTAGCACAGCCATGTTTAATCAACTGCAGATTTCTATAATCATGTTCTGTGATGTATCAGGGTTCACTATCACAGCCATGTTTAACTAGCACAGCATCTATACCACAATCTGAATTGACTGAATGTTTTACATTGTCTATATATTAATGTGTACAGCCAACTTTGTCTATATATTAATGGCTGATTTTGAATTGTTTGCAGCAACCAAGGTCTTCAAGTTCACAATACTTCACGGATATGATGACACAAGAAGGTGCCGATGATTTCGAACTGTTGAGGCAGCCGGATGCCACCCCAAGTTACGGCGGCAAAGCGTCGCCAAAGCGAGGAAGCAACTACACGTATCTTGAAGATCTACACTATGCAAATCTTGGATCCATATCAGCAATGACCCTATCATAGGCAATGATCGGCAGAAAAAAACTTCTGGGCAAAGGATCGCAAATGATTTCCACATCAACAGAGACTTTGATTCGGCGAAATGCCAATTCACTTGAGCATCGCTTCTCAACCATACTAAAGGAGTGCATGAAGTTTCAAGGTTACTATGAGGAGGTCGAGCGTCGTCATCCAAGCGGCGTTCCCTATCAAGAACATGTAATTTATCTTGCACTTGGTCCTTGCAATTATATTTATTCTTGTCATCGGTATATATATAATAATGAATTGAATCTTTGTTGTAGATTCGGAAGCCCAAGCAAGATATGCCGAAAAGGCGAAGGGCAAAAATTGTCGGTTTGAACAATGTTAGTTGACCTTGAGGCATACTCAAAAGTTTCAAGCAACGCTTGAGGGCAACAAGAGGCCGACCAAGTCCGAGACCCTGAACCTCCCTACAGGAAGTGAACAAGACACTTTCGATCAAGTGCCCAAGGCCAAGAGAGCTCGGGACCTTACGCCAAGATAACCCGACCTCGGGTAGAAAGCGATCTAAAGAAAAGCTCAAAAGAAATGAAGGAGATGACGACTACAAGAACATGATGCAAACTTTGATGGAAATGAAGACCGAGGAGCACGAGAATGAAGAAAGAAAGGTGGGACAAGGAAGAGATGCTCGAGAAACGCAGGCTTGAGATGGAGCAAGAACGGCTTCGTGGGAGCAGGAACAAAAAATCATGTTCTGTGATATGAGCACAATGGACGAATTTCAAAGGACATACGTGATGGCGAAAAAGAGCAAAAATTGTGAAGTCAATAAATGCTAGTGTAGGAGATACGACTAGTGGTGAGAGCGGAGTGTAAATTATGTTGGGCGCCTCTAAATTATGTTGGACACCCCTAAATTATGTTTTCTGGATCAATGTATTCTCTACTGAGCACAATAAATACAGTGAATAAATGTCTGGAATGTTATATCAGGTGAAACTTGACTGTTACATGATGTATCAGCTGGTATTATGGAATGAATGAAAACCATTTCCTTCATGTTGATGCTTCTGTGTTCTTGTCGATTTGAATGTGTTTTGCCTGTGGTATACCAGGCAATAGAACCATTTTTAGGTCCCAGAGGTTATGTTGTATTCAGTTGAAAGCTCTTCTCTATATTTTTCATATTTGTCAGAATGTTTGTCATATATCTGAATATGCAAAGACCCAAGTTCAATCCAACCTGAGGCACAATTCAGTCACTCAGCTATTTCAGGTTCTCTGAATATGCTTCAGCAGTTGCAGTATCTGCTGTTGTGTTTAAGGACAGTGGCTGCACTTATAGGAAGATTACAAGACCAACTCTTAGATGAAACAAAAGATTACAGCTGAACTGACACAAAACAAAAGATGTTAATTCACTGCATTCAGTCATTTCAGGTTCTCTATTGCATTACATAATCTATGTTTAGAAAATAGCATTCAGAAATCAAATGGACATGCAGCTCTTGCATTCCAAAAAGGTGGTACTGTCATTTATAAGCTGATGATTCCAAAATACAGTGAAGGTACTCTACAAGGTGCTTGATTATACAATGATGACAGACGACATAAAAACATCATATGCCTGCTTGCATCTGCCGGTTGTGTGCATGCCTGCAAATAAAAGCATCACATGCCTGCTTACATCTGCCTGACAGTTCTACATGCTATACATCTTGGCAACAAGGACAGGCACCAAACAACAAGGATAAAAATCGCAACCAAGATTCATATGAAATCTTGCTTTCGGCCTAGCTGCATCTATGCACAATTTCAGTATCCCCACAATCTCATCACGGCACAGCACTCTGCACAATTTCAGGAAATATTTTCATCCATTTTCATTCTCAGTACACAAGTTCACTACACATCAGGAGCACCTACGAAATTCAGAAGCCTCCTGCAAGTTCAATTGCAAGCCTATCTGAATACTCACTACTGAAACAACAGCATTCAATTGCACTACTGAATTCAACAACATTCAGAGAGCTGGCGAGGCGTCCTTATTAGTAGACAGCAGGGCCGGCGGGGAGTTGAGGGCGTCCTCATTAGCCGGCAGTGCATGTCCACTCTGCTGTACTCCAGTCGGCCGTCCTCCGGCGAGGCGTCTCCAGTAGCAGGCGTCGAGGTTCAGGTGGAGGCGGCGCTGGGCGGAGGAAGTGGAGGCAGAGGCGGCGCTGGGCGGAGGAGGTGGAGCAGCTGCGGCGGCGGGCAGAACGGGGGCCGGCCGGCCGGGCCGGCGGCGGGCAGCAGGAACGCCTGCGAGCGGACGTCGCGTGGGGAGAGCGACGGGAATTGTTTAGGGGCCGGGTTCTCGGGAACGATTGGAGTTGGACCAAAATTCTAGCCCGCAAAAAATTTACAAGCCGGGGCCCAAATAGAAAAATAAAAATGATTTGAGGCTTGAAATACGGAAAACTTTAACACGAGCGCTCTCCTTGCGCCGATTCTACGCAGTATATGGAGTTGCGGTATATGGAGTTGTATATTAGGCCGGCCTAGTTACCAGTCAGTGTTTAACCTTGATCTCTGAATGTGATCACTGTCAATGGTCACGTTTATTTGGCCGGACCCCTGCTTGTCGGTCAACAGAAACTGGGATATATTTTGTACGTTCGACAACAATTTGTTCAATGCGAGGCTGTGGCTAGTTCATTCATTATTATTGATATCACAAGGACTAGAGGTGATCATTGGGATATAGCTAGACAGTAGAGACACCGATGTCATAACCAAAGATCCCTTTCATCATTAGTACTCGCTTCCAACCATCGACCAGGATTTTAAATTGCGAGCTATGTAAATAACGTGCGAGTATTTATTTATTTTCCTCGAATATGCAAAAGATTTGTGTATAATTGCAATAAGAAGAAAAGAGGCATTTATTCTTTCTCAATAGCTATAAAGAAACCACTTTGAAATGATCAATGAGGTTTTTTTTGTCTAGTTTCAAAAGTTGAGGTGTACATGTCGTCTAGTATTCGCTAGCCAACTGGCTAGAACAGCGGGCCCTGTTAAACGGCTTATCAGTAAATGCGGTCAGTGATATTTTCTCTCACAAAGATCGGTAGGCCCGGTGAAAGGCCCGGAGATTTCTCTCAAAAGATCGGTAGGCCAGATACCCCGGCCGAACAGGGCTCTAGTCGTGGTCGAAGCCACGAGGGTCCAGGTTCGAACCCTGCACCCCTTAATGAAAAAATTCGCCCTTCCAATTTCATTTTTTTTAATTGAAGTTCGAGGGTGTCTTAGAAATTCATTGACTGGTTCAAGGGGATTAATTGAACTTTACTCTTTCAAGAAATACTGAAAAAACGATGAACTCGAATATGTTAACAAGGTTGTAGGAAACTAACTTGCATTACTTAATCTAACATTATATATAGCATGAAAAAATAGTCTAAGAGCATGTTTTGGTACACATGTCTAAACTACCTATATGGTTGTCTAGCTAGTTTGGATAACAACTAGCTGAAGATTTAGGTAAAAATTTGCTTTTTCTGTTAGGCTTCTAGTTTGGATGCATTAGGTATGTATAATTTGAGCTAAAATTAGCTAGCTAACAATAATAAACCCGTGGTGGTATCTATCGAGACCTGCCCTTAATACAAGGAAATCGATAAAATGTATTAAAAAAAAACGGGGTCAACAACACGGAGAGCTTACTTGTTGTAGCAGTAGCCGAAAGCCGCGAGTAGTAGTAGTTGGAAATGGAAATGGAACAAAGGAATATGTATACTACGTTTATATAGCAAGCTGCGAAGACCCTTTTATATATTCGTTCACACATGTGGAAATGGGGAAAGACGCGGCCCTGCCCCGGCGACCGACGATGCTTGCAGATAGAGGGGCTGCTGCCTGCTGCTGGGGCATTTCCAAATGGATGCTGGATCCAGCATCCGCATCCGTGCACCACGCATGATCGAGTCCAAGCATGGGGCCGCTCCGGGAGCGAGCGATACGTGTGTGCCAATCGGCAGAGTAGCAAGATGCCAAGATATATCTAATAATAATCTATATGTGGTGTGTTTCAGACACAGGGTTCCAGCAGCCCAAAGGCAACAGACGGGGTTTCACACCACACGCACCCACGGCCGTTGGCCACACGGAGGATCGTACTAGGTGTGACCTGACGTCGTCACGCGCTGCTGGGCAGGCAGGCTGGAGCGAGCGGACAGGGACGGCGCGCGATCCATAGGATGCGTGGCGGATATAAATAGGATGGACGACGCCCTGGCAAACCCAACACGACGGTGCGTGGATCGAGCTGCTGCCAAAGAAAAGCAAAGGAGAGGAGAAGCGGAGCTGAATATTTTTCCTGGAGCGTCGTCGGAGAGGGGATCGATTGATCGGTCGTCATCGATCTACCCGCTTCCGTCCCCGGCGGTAGCTCGTGCTCGATTCCGAAATCCTCTCTTTCTCGCCGGCGGCCGGCGCGCCCGCCCACATGGTACGTTCTCGGTCCGAATCGATCGATGTCCTCTCCAGTCTGCCCCTGCCTTGCTTGTCTCTTGGATTGATTCTAGCGCCGCCGTTTACGTGCTTTCCCTCCCCATGCATGCCACTCCGTCGCCGGCCGGCCGGGCGGCGGCGGTGGATCATCCGGGCCGGCCGTCGTGTTGGTCGATCGGTCGTATAAGATAAAGCTAAGATAGATGTGATTCTCAGCCAGAGCCGGACGTCACTTGGCAACTTGTGTGTGTGGGTGTGGCCTTGAGTTTCCTCTCCATCGCTAGCTTGCTTAGCTTTTAAGACTTTGGCGCAAGCTAATCAGATAGACAGGGAAAGGAAAAGGTTCCGTTTACACAAGAAGCGCTTGCTAATGCGTTCTGTGTGCTCCCATATCATGCCCGCCGGCGTCTCTCTCTGCATCCGTCCATGCACCTTTCCACCGCACTGTCGCGTTGTCCTTTCTCTACCGCATGCTCTCTGCTCGCCGCCGTCGCCGTCGCATGCACGCACCCAGACTCTGCCATTTCTTGCCCGTGATTGCTGCCGCGGCCAAGCAAAGGAACAAGCTTGCAAGGTTTCTTTTCTTGCCGTGTCGGTCACCGCACCCAGCCGGCCGGGAGCGGTGGCGGGGGCGGGGGCGCCGCGGGCGGAGCGTTTCTTGTGGAACGGACGGCGCGGCGCCCGGGCCAGCGGTCGGTCCCTTTCTACCTCGGGAGGTCCGAGCAACAGACAACGTGACCACCCATTCTGTTTTGTTTATGCCTGCCATTTGGAACCTTCGCACGCAGTCACGCACTGCCAAATCTGAGGAAACGCCGCCCCCGGCCCGCCGTCCTACTAGCTCCGTTCCAAAACCTCCTCGTTCTGGCTGCACTCGCTCGCCAGCATCGTCTCGATCAGCGGCGCGCCGGCACGGCACGCTGTCTGCGCTCTGCAGACTGCAGGCGTGCGGCAGCGTGCCGGCCTCGTGGCCTCCGTTCCGCTGCGTGCCGTCGTCGCGTTCGATCGTCACCACCCTCCTCAGTACGTCCTGACAAAATGTTGGTGGCCCACGTTACCGTCCAGTCCATTTGCTTGTGTACTATAAAAAAAGATTATTATTATTAATGAACCTTGTCTTCTTTTTTTTTTTAAAAAAAAGATGTTATTTAACCTGACGAATTGGACGCTGCCGTGTCTGACTGGTATGTGATGTGATGCAGGTGGAGTCGGAGGCTGCGTGCGCGGCGGTGCTGACGCCGCCGCTGTCGCTGGAGGGCGGGCTCGCGGCGGAGCTCCGCCCGGCCAACCTCGTCCAGCGGGTCCTCAGCCTCTTCCGCAACGTCCGCCCGGGCTCCGACCTCTCCCACTTCCAGGTACGTCATCATACCAACCAACAACTTTTTTTGGTTATATAAAGCACTGCAGTAAAGAGTACTTAACAATAGCTAGCTACCGCCGACCAGTCTCCAAGGAGCACTAAACAATCAGCATATATAATTTTTAAGTGACGTGTCCACGCCAAAATTTAAGTCCTGGTCAGCTAGTTAGTAGAACATATAACCAATAACAAGCACAAGTAGGAGTTTCCGTGTCTCTGACTTTGAATTCATTCTGTTGTTAATTTGTATGTCAAGTGATCATTGTTCCTCCATTTCCATCCATCTGATTCACCTACTTCGGTTTCGGACAAGGACTTCTCAACCCCGAACGTTACATTCAAATTTTCTATTTCTATAAAAACAAAGTACACACCCAATTCAAGACGTGATTTTTTTTAAATTTTAAATTAATCAGCGTTATTGATTAAAGTAAAACATTATTATCAAAATCAAACATCAGCAACATAACATGTGTCTGAATGAGACTCAAACCGTGTTCGAATCAATTTATTTGCAGCTGCCGGCGACGTTCAACCTGCCCAAGTCACAACTCCAGCTCTACGGCGAGGGCGTGTACTGCGCTGCCGGCGGCGAGGACCTGCTAGGCCGGTGCGCGCGTGGGTCCGACAGCCTTGAACGCCTCGCCGCCGTGGTGGCGTGGAGCATCTCCACGACGCGGCCGCCCATCTTCGGCTTCGCGCCCTACAACCCGGTGCTCGGAGAGACGCACCACGTCTCCACCACCACCTCCACCTCCGGCGGCAGCCAACTCAACGTCCTCCTCGAGCAGGTCTCGCACCGGCCTCCCGTGACGGCTCTGCACGCGACGGACGCCCTTGGCGAGGTCCGTCTGGTGTGGTGCCAGAGCCCGGCGCCCAAGTTCCACGGCGCGAGCGTGGAGGCGACGGTGCGTGGGGCGAGGGCTGCGGCTGCCACGGCACGCCGAGACGTACGTCGTGGGGTGTCCCAACCTGGTGATCCGACTCCTCCCGTCTCCCGGCGTCGAGTGGGCCGGCGACGTCCGTGTCGTCTGCGCCGAGTCCGGGCTCGAGGCGCAGCTCACCTACTGCCGGACACGGCGATCGTTCCTCGGCTTCGGCGGCGGCGACGCGCGCTGCGTCAGGGGAAGGATCTTCCGGTCCAACGCGCCGGAGGAGACGTTGTGTGAGGTCGATGGGTTCTGGGATCGGCAGGTCTCGATTAAGGACGTTGCCACTGGTGAGGTCTCCGTGCTCTATGACGCACAGCGCGCCATTGGTGACCTCGCCACGCCCGTCGTGCAAGACCCAAAGGTACGAGAGGACATGGCTGCTAACTATAGGATCATCTGATGCTGATTATTGATGCATGTTATTGATCGATCGGTCGATCGTGTCACTGTCGTCACAGGGCGTGTCGGCGTCGGAGTCGGCGGTGGTGTGGGGCGAGGTGAGCGACGCGATCTTGAAGAAGGACTGGGAGACGGCGCGGCAGGCGAAGCGGCGGGTGGAGGACACGGCGAGGAGGCTCGCCAAGGAGAGGAACGAGAGAGGGGAGGTGTGGACGCCCAAACACTTCTCGCTGTCGCAGAACAAAGACGGCGACTGGGAGTGCTGGCCGCTGGAGGAGACGGTGCCGCCGGCGCCTATTCTTGTCCCCTCTTCCTCCTCATCATGACATTGCTAGTAGATCACTACATGTTGACACTTCACTGATGAATGATGATATACAACCAACGAATTATATACAGTATGTATCTTTGTTCTTCGTCGATCGGTCTCAGAATCGTGGATTTGTTCAGGGCCTTCTTTCTGAATTCTGACGACAAACCACCGGTGGGTGGTAAACGAATGAACATTCAGTGAAGGAAACAAAGTGGGCTTCGAAACAAAAATCTATGAATCCACAGTCCACACAAAAAGTAACAAAATAACGCACATTTTTTTCACAATTTTCATAGGACAAATGATGGAAAGCGTATTTTATTTTCCATAATCTACATAAATGGATCCAGTCTGTACATGTTTCCATCCCAATTGCAGTTGGGTACTATGGATGATTTTACCACTGCTACAGGGATCACTGTCAGCGAATCCTGCCCTGTAGGTAACTACTACTAGTGTCAGTGAATCCTACAAGAGCTTCGTCTTCTTGGTGAGGGATGAATCGGATGATGATGGTCAGACTTCAGATGAAGAACAAGAGCACTGCAGGCAGAGGCAGCAGAAGCCACAGCTGATCCTGCAGCGTGCTCGCTACTGACATCGTCATCCACGGCTGCTCATAGGTACCTCCAGCACCTGCACCGTCGTTGTTGTCAGTCGGAGGCGGCCGCAGATAGGTGGTTCCGACTCCACCGCTGTCTGTAGTAGGAGGCGCCTCGCCGGTGGCACCGTCGCCACCATTGTCAGTAGCAGGAGGCGCCTGGCCGGTGCTTCCGTCGCCACCGTTGTCAGTGGAAGGGGCGCCTGGTTGGTGCTTCCGATGCCATTGCCAACCGTGGGAGGAGGCGGCGGCGGCGCCGGCGTGCTATCAGCACCGCCAATGCTGCCGCCACTTGTGCTTTGCCCAGATGACGACGGCGGCGAAATGAGGGGAGTGGCGTCAGAGTCGTGCAACCTGCGCAATCGAACAGACAAGAATATGAATTCTGAACTTTTTGGCAGCCATCTCATCAGGCATGCGATCGCCGAGCAAAACACAATTCAGTGCGTGTGGATTCCGATCGGTGATTACCCGGCGGGAGGGAGGCAGAAGGCGATGGTGTAGTCGGCGGCGCTGTGGCAGGTGAAGGTGCTGGAGCGGTCGTCGTAGGCGTAGCTGTACGCGCGCGGGCACGCCGACTTGAACACGGACGAGTAGGCCGTCGGGCGGCACGCCGTGGGCGTCGCGTACGCGCCACTGCAGCAGTACTGGTCCTGCCCGAACGCCTCGCACGCGCTCCGGCACGCCACCGTGCCGCCGTCGCACTCCACCTGCAGCTCCCTGGGGCACGCTGTCACACAAAGCTTCACGCGTCAGAGCAGCTAGCCGACACTAGGTAGCACACGACATGGGTGCACTGCACACGTTACGTACAGCGGTTGAGGTCGGCCATGCAGCCGGTGGCGTTGCACCTGCCGCCGGCGTCGCCGGCGCCCGGCCGCGCCCGCGGGACGGCGACGACAGGCAGGTTGTACCCGTCGACGAGGCTGACGTCGTAGTAGTCCAGGTCGGCGGCGGCCGCGGTCCCTTTACCCAGCGTGACCTCGAACAGCGTCGCGGGCGGCGTCGCGCCTGTGCCGGCACACTCGAGCCGCCCGCCGCAGTCGCCGGTCTGGCACGTGCCCTTGCCGTCCGCGTCGAACACGCAGCCCGTGCGCGCCCATAGCCGGCCGGACCACCCCGTCGGTGCCGGGACCTGCACGCTCTGCCCCGGGTCCAGCCTGAACCCCGTCGTCGGCAGCTGCGGCGTGCCCGCGCCGGCGAGCGTCGCCGGCCATATCGTCTGGGAGCAGTAGTTGGATACGGTGAAGGTGGAGCTCGCCGTTGCGATGACGTACCAGTGGGCCAGTGCTAGCACGAAGATCAGCGAGTATGGTGAGCTGCAGCCTCTTGATGCTTCTTCCATGGTGTGCAGCTGGTCTTTCAAGTGCTGTTCACTTGGCTACAAAATCATGTAAGTTCTTGATGGCATTCAGCTTAACTGAGAAGAGATTTGGGACGTGCGGTTGCAGGCTTTATAATGTTTTGGGTTGCAGACGCCAAATAAAAGGTTTCTTGGTGAGACCGCTTTAGCATTTCTCGAGCATTGGGTGGCCTCGGTTAGAAGAAATACCTTATGTAACAATGCAAGGGATAAAAGTGAAATTGGGCTACTACTACTAGCTAGGAGTCTACTGATAGTACTTGTTAGTAGAATGTATATACCTTGTTATCAACCTTGAACAATCCTCAGTGTGCACAACTAACTATATGACCTGAAAGAGCTCTGGACTAATTTGAACTGGCACTCAGTCAGAACTAATTTGAACTGGCACAGGAACATATTCCATATACAGACTAATGAAAGAAACATCCTATTTGCTCCACAACATATGATTCACTGAACATTTGCTTCCAGGTGGGTAAACTTGTCTTGCAGTAGTAAGACCAAGACAAGAAAAGTATCAATCCCTCACATACAATGAAAATGATTCTACTGCAAATAACTGAATCATGCACTAGTACAAACAAGCAGCAGGGATTGTAAACAGATGCAAGCTGCTACCATTGTAGATACCAAAGAAACAAAAATATCATTTTGCCTATCAGATTGGGTAAATACATTGCTTCTGATTGGGTATGACAAGAAAGCATAACCATCGATGAACAACTACATTTGTGCTCCAAAGAAACTAATCATGATGCAGCTACAAACCTGGTATCTAACTCATAACAAAAGTAAGGGTCTGTCACATCCTCACACTCAACATAAGCCTTGCTCAGCCATCACTCCACCCCGGAAGAGGCAAGAACAAGGTCAGCACAATCAAGAAAAAACATACAACTTTCAAAGTCTCACATACTTCTACAGCTTATGAATTCAACAAAGATATACTTCTAAATCTTCAGGTCCATTTTCCACAGAGATATAGTGAAGAATATTAGAAACTTAGAAGTATTAAAATTAGGAGCATACTAAAAAAAGCAAACTTTGGATCACAAAGTAATCACCAGATGTCTTCTGCTACAAAAGTTCTCACATTGCGCAAACAATAACAAGCTCCCAGTCCAATCTGAAGGGCATAAAGAGGCCCTATCGTCCATATTAATTATACTAAAGCATAAAACTATCATGCCTCATTCATGCCACCTCTTTGATAGAGGCTCCATTTTCACCATGTGGAGTATTAGGATCATCAACAATTGTGAGGCCTTCGATGTCCAGAGGGCGTCCAGTCATTGGATCAATAGGATGTCTATCGCGAGGCCCACCCTTGTGTGCCATAGCTAGCACCGGAGGTGGAGGTAGAATCCTGCACGAAAGAGTATGCGCTCCACAGGATCTGATGGTTGTGCACCAATTGACAACCAATATCTGCAGCGGGATGAAAGTTATGAGTGAGTAAACCTAGTAGCAGCGCCAATATCTTGTAGCTTCATTTACTTTTTTTAAGATACTGCTTATTCTTAAATCGTGGTCATGCATCTGAATTCTACACATATACATGTTATACAAATGGTCGCTCTCTACAGTAAAACAGTAGGCTTGTTTTGATACACTCTAACTAGTAATAGTAGCCAGTAGGTACCACAATAATATAAATCCACCACAAAACTATCTGTCTATAAAGGGACACCATTGAGAGGGTTACTTGTGGCCAATATATCATCATTCGTGTTGAACAATGGGAACAGATACTAAATTTTTATAACAATTCCATTGTATCTCTTGAAATGAATTATAAAAATACAGTTTTTCCATGTCATGCCTGTTATGTGTGTAGTAGAACAGTGGACCCATTTGGAACACAGTAATTTCACAGGAATGGTGTAGGAGTTTCACATGGATCAGTTCATTTCCATAGAAATATGCAGGAATCAAAAACCCCTCATTCCAAAGGGGCAATTCACATGATGCTACTATGCTCCACATATTACTGAGCACCAAGATAAAAAGGGTAATCTGAAAATTGGGCTAAATTTTCAAGTTGGCTTCTACCGGCCAATTTCAATTTGATGGGGTTTAAAGAGGGTACAGAATTATATCGTGTAAAATAACTACTCCCCGCATATACCCGTTAGAGGATGCACAACATGTCAGATTGTCAGGTGAAATGCACTATGTAAATCATTTGACATGTACTCACTTGACTCGGTCAAATTTTAAACCCATTCTCTTGCCACCATCCTTCCCTGTAAAACAAAAACAACACAAAGAACACTTTCATTACTCATCATCGCATGGATAAGCTAGTATTTGCCTTCAGAAGTTAAAGCAAGGAAACACCACTGTTTATTTTTTTTTAAAAAAACGAAGAAAAGAAACTCTACTCTCAGTACAACACCATGAAGCATACTCGAATCATCTGGACAGTGTATTTAAACGAAATCGTCCAATCCAACCACCGGAACAGGGAACAGGTAATACAAGGAACGAACTGATGTGAGGAGTAATGATTAAACTAAGCTCGGGCGATACCGGGGATTGGGTTGTAGTATCCGAGGACCTCGAGGTGCTTGCCGTCACGCGGGGAGCAGCTGTCGGCGGCCATCAGCCTGTAAAGGGCCTGTTCCGACAGCCGAACCGCGCCAGCCGGATCCTCACCACCATCTCCGCTCCCAGCTTTTGGTATGCGATGCGACGGGTGAGGGGATCGGGAACGCCAAGGTGGGAGTGGATAGTGAGAAGAAATGGGGAGAGCCGGAGATGTAGACGAAGGGACGAAACCCATGGGCCGGTGAGTTATATGGGCCCTCGGCCCATGTTTATTTATTACCTCTTGTCAAAAGAGCCCAATAATGGACGCGCGTAACAACCGAAGATCCTCCTATGCGCCGTCCCCGCCATTCGGCCAGTCCTTGCCGCGCTCGGCTACTTCGTCGTTCGCCGCCCCGTCCGCCGCCGTCGCCCACATCCCCCGCCGACCTCGCCCACCACCCTTCAGGGAGCACTCGCCGGAGCCATCGCCGAACGCCCCGTCCGCCGCCACCCTCCCCGCCTTTATGACAGCGCCCGCCTCGCTCGCCGTCGTCACCGTGGCCCGCGGCCTTCGGCCTCGCACTCCTCGCTAAACACTGCGCCCCGTCCGCCGCCGCCCTTAGAACTGCGCCAGCCTCGCTCACCGTCGTCACCGTGGCTCGCGGCGTTCGCGGTTCTCTTCTCATCCCGGCTAGATGCTCTGGCCGCGGCTCGTCTCCTCCCAGCAACCCCACTCGTATGTTCTAGTTTTCCATTTTTCGTAGGCCTTCTGAGTTTCAGCAAAATAGCAGAAGTACCTTTTGTGCTTTATTAAGCAGGTCTGTGTGCTGTTATCCTGATAGGGAACTTCAAGTGTTTACAACATTCACAGGATGATCGTCTCTGCAGCACCAGCATAAAAAGATGGAGCCATTACATCGTCATCATCAAACTCTTACAACCTTCAGAGACTTGGCGTTGTTCTCCCAGGCTGCTGTGAGAAGTTGCCGAGCCTCTGCTCTCCTTGTTCCAGCTCCTCTACCATTACTCTTGTAGTTGAAGGCAGACATCCAGATCAGCTGGAGGTACTGAAAACATTTCATTCCTTCGTTTTGACAGCCCCCATAAGGCTGCCAAACTAATCATACTCACAACTGCCTATTATTGCAAAGCCACAATTCCACTACATATTTAGAGTTCTAAAACTACCCTAGATCCAAGAAAATGTGGGCTTAGATTCTACTTCAGGTCTTGAGCACAAAACAACCATGATCCATGTCTTACTCAAATTGTCTCTACTGAGCAGTGCAATACATGTTCAACTAATTCAGCTTTACACACACAATGAAAAGATGGGTTGTCTAATTTAGAGATTGACATGAAACACATATCAACCGTAGAAGGAATGCAAGCTTTCCAGATAGCAGGTAAGTACATTGACATTACTTCTGCAATTAACAATACTGTATAACGACCTGAAGAGAAGGCGAAAGGCTCTCTCGTCGTCTCGCTCATGAGAGGCGACTCGAGGGCGACTTCGGCAGCGCCGCCCACAGCCCCCCACCCGCCACCTCTCCGGCCGCCGCCGCCCCCTCCGGCGCGGCGGCGGCGGCGCCGGCGCCCGCACAAAGTGGAAACCGTCGCGGCGCCTCCACCCCCTTCTCCCGCCCTCTTCCACCCCTCCTCCACCTCTCCCTTCTCGGCGGACCCGGCTTCTCCGAAACGGCCGTGGATCCGTCCCTCCCACGGCCGGATCTCTACCCTCCTCCCACGGATCCATGGCGGGCGCTGGGGCGCCGATTTCGGCTGCTGGCGGTTCGGTCGGCCCGGCGGCGGCGCCCTGTCCGCCTCGCGGTCGTGCCGCGTGCCGGATCCGCCTTACCGCCCACTGGATCCGCCGCCTGCCTGTCGCCGTCCCCCGGCGCCACTCCTCCCCGCGCCCCGGACTTGGTCGGGATCCGCGGACGGGCGTCACCGGGTCGCCAGGTGGCGGCCGGCTCTCCCATCCCGGCGCCACCGGATCTGCTCTCTCGCAGCCAACCACTCCCTCCCTCCTCCCGGGCGCGCAGTTCTCGTCGCTCCTCGACGCGCCCCGGATGGCCATGGCGCCCAGGGCCCCTTCGCGTTGCTCCCCGGCGGTGGAGCTTTGCGGTGGTGGTCCATTGCGCCGCATGCTCCCGAGCGGCGGAGCCTCTCAGACGGCCATCTTGGTGCCTTTGCTACGTGTGCTTCGCCGCCGGCCCGACAAGACCCTTGGGTTTTCAAAGATCTTGGCGATGCGGGTCGGCGGCGCCTCCCACCGCGTGCTGGCGAGTCCGGGCCGCGGGCTCGTGGCGTGGAGGCGGCCGCGCCGCCTCCCTCGTCCGTCCGCCTTGATGTGTCGGTCGCGCCGCCTCCCTCCATGCGATCAGGGAGCGGCTCCGGCGCGGTGTGGCGGCGGCAAGTCTGGGGATCGCTTACCCGCGCGCCTCCCACCATCTCGAGGGCGAGTCCGAACGCGCTCCGCTTGGTGTGGCGGCCAACAACCCTCTGCTAGCGACGAAGACGCTGGTCGGTCGCGTGCCTCCCTGCGTCGCGGCGAGCCCATAATTGGCTCAGCGAAGTGGAGGCGGCCGACAACCCCCTCTTTCGTCTAGGTGCGGGCGTTTGCCGGTCGCGAAGCCTCCCATCCTCGCGGGCGAGTCCATAATGGCTCCGCGTGTGGCGGCTCGCGGTGTGGCGCCATCGGCTACCTCCTTAGTTCGGGAGCGAAGCTTAGGGCTTCGGCTCGGATCTTTCTCGAGCCGGCGGCGAGACTCTCCTTCTTGAAGGCGTCGCTGAAGTTCCTTTACAGACTTCTTCACCTCGGCTCAAGGATCGGGCGAAAGCCTTGCCATGTCCTCGCTTGGCTAACGATGATGATGTTCTGGCGTCATACACCTTCCTGAAGGCATCGTTGAAGAACTCTTGTGTCTTGGTGTAGTAGTCTTTGCTCTCGCTATTGTATTCTTTGTGGTTGTGCCTCTCTGCCCCCCCCCCCCCACCTTCTACCTTGGCGCTTCGGCGTCATTTGTGTTGTTTATTTTGTGGGTTAGCCACATCCCGGCCTCAGGCGGCGAGTCGTTGTTTATGCGGTTTTAGTCCGGTTTCCCATAATTAACGGGACGACGAGGGTTTGGCCTCGTTTTCCCCAAAACGAGGTTATCCGCCATTTTGGGCACTTGAATATATTCAGGTGGGGAACGCCCCCCGGTGAAAATTCAAAAAAAAAAAAAAATACTGTATAACATTTGAACTGTACGCTCCTTTGGATGAAAATCCAAATAAGTCAATCATCATCAGCTGTTAGAACAATATTCTCTTGGGCCTCTAAGGCTCTACCCACATTTGCAAGCAACAGTTGCAGGAAGGATTTTAATTACCGTAGCAAATGCAGATTGCTTAAAATAATATTTTCAGTAAAAGATGCCCTTTTATATATATTTTAGATTTCTTTACATTTCTATGGACAGTAGCTTCTATTTCCTGAACACACAAAATTGTTACCTTCTAAAGGTCTCTTCCCTTATCGTTCTAATATCATCTCTTCATCTTTATAAAGGAAAATCACTACAGGTGAAGGCTACATGGTGGTGTTAGAACTGCTAGTAGCAGTAAATGTGCTCTCTGCTAATGAACAAACAAAACTATAGTTAAATGACTGGTGTCTCTTTCAGAAGTACCCTCTGCAAGAACACCTGCCTCCTTCAAAATGATGGAACCTGCTTGAATCTCTCAGAATGATCTCTCTGTTGCACATCTTGGATATGAACTTGGCAGCCTCATGGCAGTGACTGCAGACTTTTGAGTTCTTTGTCACACGGATTGGCCGCCCTTCCGGTAAATTCAGCAAACCGAATGCGACAGCGAGCTTTGAGCTGTGCCCACATAGTGCCTCGTCATGCACTGCATCATTGGCACCCATTAGAGCATATTTTTTCTTAGGATCATGGCCTTCTTCCCGCATCCTTGTGGCAACATCATCCAGAAAATCTGCAATCCTGTCCCATTGTGGGTGATTCCGGTTATGTGCGACAAAGACATGAACCTTGCCCCTGACCTCAATCCAGCTGCAGCCAGTGTTCTCGCGGAGCCCTCGACCACCAATCTTGTTCTTGAGCTTCTTGACAGCCTCCCATCTCTCAGCCTCAGCATATATGTTGGCAAGAAGAACATAGTACCCTGTGTTCTCAGGTTCCATCTTGAAGACCCTGTCTGCTACCTTCTCTGCAAGCTTGACATCCCTGTAAATTCTGCATCCGTGCAGCAATGATACCCAAATGCTTGAATCAGGTTCAATCGGCATTGACTTGATGAACTCAAAAGCCTCTTTCAGATTTCCAGTACGGCTAAGCAGGTCTACAATGCAGGTGTAGTGCTTCAGTTTGGGCTCTATTTTGTATTCCTTTCGCATGGCATTGAAGAATCTCCATCCTTCAGCTGTAAGACCAGAATGGCAGCAAGCATACAATATGGCACTGAAAGAGGCCACGTCTGGCTCAACACCACTGCCTCTCATCTGCTCAAAGAGGGCAATAGCATCTTTCCCACAACCATGGATGCCATATCCAGCAATCATGATGGTCCATGATATGAGATTCTTGTTAGTCAACCGGTCAAACAAAACTCGAGCTACCAGTAACGCACCACATTTGACATACATGTCCACAAGTGCATTGGACATATAACTATCTTCCAGAAATCCTCTTCGAAGTGCATAAGCATGTATCTCCTTACCTCGCTCCAAGGATGAAATGCTTGCAACAGCAGGAAGGATGCATGTCATGGTCACTGCATTTGGTCTGCATTGGAGCAACATGTCATTGAACAAACTGAAGGATTCATTGGCAAAATTATTTCTGGAGTAACCTCCTATCAGTGTATTCCATGAGATTATATCCTTATTCGTCACATGGTCAAAAACCAACTGCGCTTCTTCCATATTCCTGCATTCTACATACATTTCCATAAGTGCATTTGCAATAGGAAGAAGCTTCTCCATTCCATTTCTGATTGCGTAACCATGAACAGATTTGCCTTGTTTCAAAGATTCGTCACCAGCAAAAGCATGAAGGGCACTCGTGACTGCAAAGACATCAGGTCTGATACCATCTAATACCATCTCTTGCAGTAACCCAGCCACTTTGCCAAACAGCCCAGCCCTCGTATAACTTGTGATCATCGATGTCCAGGACACCACATTTTTTTGACCCATGCTTCTGAATATCTGATTGGTGCTATGCCAATCTGAGCAATTTGAGTACATATCAAGAAGAGCATTTGCAAGGGGCGTCTCCTCGAACAATCCAGTTTTGACAGAGTAACCATGAATCACCCTTCCTACAAACCAATAGCGTGACTGTGCACAAGATGGCAAAACACTTAGCAACGTAGCTGAGTTCAGCTCGTGTCCTTGGATCCACATTTTGACGAACAACTCAACAGCTTCAATATTTAATCCATTGGAAGTGCATCCACTAATCATAGAATTCCAAGAAATGGTATCTCGATGAGGCATTCTATTGAACACCAAGACTGCATCGTCAATCATGTTGGATTTTGCATAGAATGATATCAGTGCATTGCAAACTGCACACTGTGCCCTGAAACCCAATTTGACTAGATATCCATGAGCCACCAAGCCATCCCTGACACAAGACAAACTAGTGATACACTTCAGAAGGCAAGAAATGGCATGTTCATCTGGGGTAATTCCAAGTTCATGCATTTTCTCAAAAAAGAGAGACTTTCTTCAAATTCACCAGCCTTTGCATACCCACCCATTATCAGATTCCATACATGCACATTACCTTTCGACGACATTGCATCAAACACCCTTCTTGCAGAGCCCATGTCACCACATTTCACATACATGAATACCAATTTGGATTCAAGAGCATCATCTATTCCACTCTGTACAGATTCAAGGTCCCAAAGCAATCCAGATTTCACGGAGTATCCATGCACCGCTTTTCCAACAAGCTCATAACCTAATTCTCCACAAGCAGGCAAAACACTCAGCACTGTCACCGAACTGATCTCTGTACCTTCAGACCACATCTTGCTGAAAAGATCAACAGCTCTATCATGCCATCCGTTTGAAAAGCATCCACTGATCATAGAATTCCAAGAGATGGCATCCCGGGATAGCATACTGTCAAATGCCTGAACAGCATCCTCCATCTGCCCACACCTTGAGTACAATGCAATCAGAGCATTAGCAACCGCACACGCTTCCCCAAGACCCAACTTCTCAAGTAACCCATGAATCATCTCGCCTTCCGTAATGCTGCCCAAACTGGCAATGCACTTGAGTACACAGGAAACAGCATGTGCATCCGGACTAACCCCGCAACACTGCATCTGCTTGAACAGAGAAACGCCTTCATGGAAATCACCAGCCTTCGCGTACGCGCTCATCAGCGAAGTCCAGACACGGACATCAGCGACTCGAGGAGGCATTTCATCAAACACCGTCCTTGCCCCGCCCAGGTCGCTGCATTTCAGGTACGCAAGCACTAACCTCTTCCCAAGGACGCTCCCGATTCCACCCGTTCCAGCACGAACCAAGGCATGTGCTCTCTTCGCAGCCTCCAACGACCGCTCCTCCCCGCAGAGCTGGACGACCGCGCAGTAGCTCCGCACATCGACGCCGCCGTCAGAGGCCAGCAACCTCAGAGCGGCCGCGAGGTCACCCGCCTGACAGAGGCGCTGGATTTGCAGGTTCACGTCGGAGCTCAGGACCCGACTGGGCATCGGGTTCTTTGTGTTCCTTGAACTTGGAGCGGCGGTGGCCGGCGCCACTAGAACTTGAATGGCCGGTGGCGCCATCACGCCACAGCGGAAGCTTGTTTGCGGGATGGTAGCAGTCTTGGGAGGCGGCCATGGTGGTGGGGCGCGGTGCTGTGTGGAAACGGAGGCGAGCGGAGGCGTCACCATGGGGAAGACGGTGGCTGGGAGGAGGAGAGTTCAAATTCTGCCGCGAAATGCGGTGTTTTCTTTCGTTGTGTCTTTGTTTGATGGGAGACGGAGTCGAGGCGACCGGCGCGCCGTATCGAGCTCCTTCACCCTGACAGGCGGCGGGTAGCGCGCGCGGCGGCGGCGGCGGCGGCGGGCGGACGGGAGTGGGACGAGGGAAAGAACAATAGATAACGGGAGGGGATAAGCTATCACCCTGGCAAGTGGGACCTACACGTGTATTGAGTCAAATCTAATTATTTGGTTAAAATAGTACTCGCGTGTAACTTGCTGTACTCGTTTTTCTTTAAAATATTATTAAACCTTCGTTGCATCACAAACATGTTTCAAACATATTATAAAGATTCACAGTGAGGTTTATATTTAAAGTAGAAAATCTAAAGCAACTCAAAAAAACAGAAAACCATTTAAGGTTTTAAAAAATAGAAATATCATTTTAAAGTTAATCATTATTGCTGTCACGTGCGACCAAGCAAGGAGCAGAAAAAGATATACTCCTAAGATCGCTGTGGCTGCTCCGCCACCAAACCTAGATGGGCGCCGTCGACAGCTCTCGCCTTCCACCGCCGGGTCCCTCTCCTTCTCCTCCCGGCATCACGTCGGGGTTGAAGGAAGTGGAGATCCATCGTTTTTCATAAGTTTTTCCTAGTACATTATGTCTTCAAGGTTTAAGGTTTCTCCGGAGATCCAAATCGAAGAGATTGGCCCGCGGCGTAGAAGGTGCTCCAAAAATCTTCCTTTGTCTCACAAGTGGTTCTATGCGGCCATGGCGGGGGCTAGTGAGAGTTAGTTTTCCAACAATATCTATCCGGATGTCGGTTAGACTTGTGTTCTCCCATTACGAATCCGGTGAAGGTGTCGACGATGAGGTCGATGACGTAATTGGCGGAGCCAATTTTATCTTGTTTGCATGTAGAATTTTAGCGGTTTACTCCTCTTTTGCAAAAGTGATGGGTATGAGGATGACGGTGTTGGATGGTGAGATAGCCCCGTTCGGTCGGACTTGCGTCGGTGGCAATCCGTTTGAGACGATGATCCTAGATTGTGAAATTTATGGTTTTTTCAAGGTTTCTTGCCCCATCCATGAGTTGGAGTAGTTTGGTTTATTTTTTTATTGAGAGGGGCGTAGTTTGTTTAAGTATCAATGAAATTTTCTTTGCCGCAAAAAAAGTTAATTATTATTATGTACTTCCTCGGTTCACAAAGTGTCATTCTCAGTTCATGAGTAGTCAAATACTTTAAGCTTTATAAATAATTAAGGGTGTGTTTAATTGTTTTGTGGGTGTCAAAAGTTTTTGCCTAAAGTTTTTTTCTCCAAAAGTTTTTTGCATAGTGATGTTTAGATGCATGGCAAAAATTTTACCATAGGGGGATATTTGGGCGAAATGGAAACTTCCTCTAGAGTCCCAAATGCCGATTTTTCAACCCAAAGTTTTGCTATTTTTTTGCCACATGGTGTTTAGATGCATTTGCCAAAATATGGAATAAAATCCGTATACCGTGACATTGGTTGTTCTTGAAACTTTGCTCGTCATAGAAAGCAAGTCTGCGTGGCTCGCCATCTCCCGAAATCGCGGGCCACGTCGCCAGGACATTGTTGCGGGAGTTCGAAGGAATATGTCCATGGATATGTCTGTGGTAGTTGATGACATGGCAGTTTTATAAAATACAATATGAGTTCTCTATTTTACAAAATAGATAAATGATGCTAAATTTACTTATTTATTTTACCACGTCTCTTGGGAGATGCTTTAACCAGCTTTTTTGTTCAGAATCAGAAACCGCTCTCGGTGTTTGTGAAACGATCGAATCAAGCAGGAGAAATAGTGATAGCTATTCTCCATAATAACGGTACGGTACCTTATCGTCACAGTAGTTTACGGCCATTAATTCGGCCAATACATCAAAAAAATATAGTAGTACTGGTGCGTGCTCGCATTCATGCATGCTGATCAGCTAGTATGGCTGATAAGATACTGCCGAGCTAAACCCTGACGTGTAGAATGCTCCGCTATTTATGGCGTTCCCGATAATGGTGACTGCCGAGCTAAACCCGGAGATGCTTCATAGGGGTAGGGTTATGCATAGGGGTGAGTGTGCGCGTGTTGTGATAGCGTTGTCATTTCTAAAAAAAAAAAAAAAAAAGGCATAAAACGGGTAAACTTTTCCTCGCAAAAAAAAAAGTAACTTTGTTGCAACCGCCCCATCTCGATCTGTTGCCATGCATCCAGCGACAACATGCATGTGACCCAAAGATGATGCATGCAATGCAAGTTTCTTTCTTTCATTTTTTTTTTTTTTGGGGGGGGGGGGGACAAAGTGCAATGCAAGTTGGATGGCGACGGTTGGAAGCAAACTAGAAGCAGGTCAAACAAAGAAATCGTTCCCAAGCTTGAATTCGATGGCTGCAGTGTACACACTCCTTTGCAGGTAGCAAATCGAGAGCCAGAGACAGATGGACAGCTATCCGTTGCTCGAGATGGCGATCGTGTGGACGGTGGCCGTAACACGGTCAGGATCCTCCTACATGCGGGCGTACATGTTTTTGTTTTTGGCACTAATTGGCTGCTTGCTTAGTTTGGAGGTATCTGCTGTCTGCACTCTGCAGTGCAAGTGCCATAGGTCATGGTGCCTGAACTTTGACGCCCAGCGATGTAATCGTGGCTTTTTTATAGAGAGGTTCTAAATTGGAAATTCTAGTCCCCGTGAAAAGTCAACTAGCTTAAAAATGGTTGTTCACACACGCATGCTACAAATCAACAAATACGTACTCAGGAGAGAGAACAAATTAGGGAACGTCATGGAGAAACAAAGTAGGGTACGTACAAGAGGGAAGGAAGGAAAGAAAGAAAGTAGTTACATCATGAAGAAACAAATTAGGGTTTATTAGCTAGGAACACGGGGTTGGTCTGATGAATACTTCCATGCAGTGTGAAAAATGTTGACTGTACGTCCCTACATGCTCTGAAAGTAACTTAATTTACCAACTAGCTAATTAAGGCTTGCTTGCATGGAACATATACTAGCACTCTACACAATTTTTTTCTCTTCCTCTCTCTCTCTCTCTCCATCTCTCTCAGTCGTCCAGATTTCACAAATGCTCTGAAAGATACTTGTAAACCAAGGTACATGAGCTCTGCCGATGTCGTTTCGAGGTAAAAAAAAAAAGGTTTCTGCTCGGAACAAATTAAAGGTGCATGCGATCGATTAAAGTGAACTGCGGCAACTGCCCGTGACACAAAGTCAACAAGACAAATTATACGTACCAACCACTGCTATAAAAGCCAACTAAGGGAGCGCCGCCATTTTTATTAGGGCGGCTCATACTTTGAGCCCGCCCCTAATTATATAGGGCGGCTGACAAACCGCCCCTACTGTTGACACATTAGGGGCGGCTCATGTTACAAGCCGCCCCTAATGTAACCTGACATATTAGGGGTGGTTATATATCAGCCACCCCTAATGTAACCTGATATCAGGGGCGGTTATATATCAGCCACCCCTAATGTAACCTAAAATCAGGGGCGGTTATATATACAACCACCCCTAATGTAACTTGGTCAAACTTGGTCAAACAAAGCACTAAATGACCTCAAATTGAAAAACTTTGAATACAAACGTGTTAGAGCTCATCGAGATAAACATTAGTTATATGGGTCATTTTGGCTTTTGAGAAAGTGTTAGTAAACACTAGTTACAAAATCTTGAATCACACTTGTAGTTTATGAAACCTTAAGAGAGATGTGTCCAGGTGTGAAGAACGTCTATCAAAACTTTGTCGAATGCAAAAATGACCTACATATGCATTGTAGATCTTGACGAGGTGAGTTGAATTGGTATTCATGACTTTTAAATTCTAAGCCATTAAGGGCCCGAAAAACTGAAAACTCTCAAAAACATTTGAAATTCAAAATTTGAGCGGTTCAAAATCTTTTGAATCCAAAAAGTTGTATATATAGAGTGTGGATATTGAGGAGCTACACAAAGTTGGTGTTCGTGACTTTTGAAAAATGAGGACATCTAGGGCTCTAAAAAAGGCGTCTTTTAGTTTGAATTGGAAAAGTCAAACTTGGTCAAACGAAGCACTAAATGACCTCAAATTGAAAAACTTTGAATACAAACGTGTTAGAGCTCATCGAGATAAACATTAGTTATATGGGTCATTTTGGCTTTTGAGAAAGTGTTAGTAAACACTAGTTACAAAATCTTGAATCACACTTGTAGTTTATGAAACCTTAAGAGACATGTGTCCAGGTGTGAAGAACGTCTATCAAAACTTTGTCGAACGCAAAAATGACCTACATATGCATTGTAGATCTCGACGAGGTGAGTCGAATTGGTATTCATGACTTTTAAATTCTAAGCCATTAAGGGCCCTAAAACCGAAAACTCTCAAAAACATTTGAAATTCAAAATTTGAGCGGTTCAAAATCTTTTGAATCCAAAAAGTTGTATATATAGAGTGTAGATATTGAGGAGCTACACAAAGTCGGTGTTCGTGACTTTGAAAATGAGGACATCTAGGGCTCTAAAAAGGCGTCTTTAGTTTGAATTGGAAAAGTCAAACTTGGTCAAACTTTTCAAACGAAGCACTAAATGACCTCAAATTGAAAAACTTTGAATACAAACGTGTTAGAGCTCATCGAGATAAACATTAGTTATATGGGTCATTTTGGCTTTTAAGAAAGTGTTAGTAAACACTAGTCACAAAATCTTGAATCACACTTGTAGTTTATGAAACCTTAAGAGACATGTGTCCAGTGTGAAGAACGTCTGTCAAAACTTTGTCGAACGCAAAAATGACCTACATATGCATTGTAGATCTCGACGAGGTGAGTCGAATTGGTATTCATGACTTTTAAATTCTAAGCCATTAAGGGCCCTAAAAAACTAAAAACTCTCAAAAACATTTGAAATTCAAAATTTGAGCGGTTCAAAATCTTTTGAATCCGAAAAAGTTGTATATATAGAGTGTAGATATTGAGGAGCTACACAAAGTCGGTGTTCGTGACTTTTGAAAATGAGGACATCTAGGGCTCCAAAAAGTAGTGGCACGGGGCGTCTTTAGTTTGAAATTTGAAAGTTTGACTAGGTCAAACTTGGTCAAATCCAAGGTATTTATAAGATAACAAAAATTTTAATTATAATTTCTTAATTTGTAACCATCTTTTTATTTTTTTTTTTTTATGAGATAAGATATTTATTTATTTATAAGATATTTATAAGATATTTATTTGTAACCATCTCGTCGACTCCGTCAAGGTCACCATGGGCCCAAGGTTTGCACATCATGATTTCCTCTTAGCAGCTTGGTGTTAGTCAGGAGAGTGATGCAGCGTTGTCGAGTGTTCATGTTGGAAGCTTACTACTGGCTGTAGTTTAGTTGTTTGTTGAAATGTCCAGCGAAGCTAAAATTCCTACATATCATTATCATACTATACTGCTTCTACCAGCTCGTACTAGTACAGGGCCAAATGTTATGAAATATCGGGTGGTTCGTGTGCCACCATCAGTCCATCACATTGCTGCTCTGAACATGTCTTTCAAGTCACCGCCACATCTATTCTGCTACACAAATTCAGAAACTCCAACTAGCTGGAGCTGCAGCCCACCGGTAGTTGATAAATTAGTTTGGAATTGTCTTATCAATAAATTAGTTTTTTGCCCAGTGAATGGAAGTACTGTAACTGATGGCTAATTTGTTTGTCATGTTCTTGTAACTATAAAGGTCAACTGATTTGGCATCGGCAACCACCCTAAATAGCTTGCATGATAACACTACTCTAGTTTAGTGTTCTCTCTACTGAATTGAATTAAGATCTCTAATTTTGCCACACTATAGTTTAGTGTTCCCTTTATTGAATTATGATCTCTGATTTTGCCAGAAAGTGTTGTGTCGCTACTGCATAGTCACAAGCTGCTATCTGGTATTATCCTAGCAGGAGCATGCAACATGATATGTATTATTATAACTAGCAGTAGCATGCAGCAAGATGTATATTATTGTAACTAGCAGTAGCATGCAGCAAGACACAACCAACACTTGCTCGACCAATTTGTGCTATCAAAAATGTTATGGTTATAGCTCTGACCGATTGAAGTTTGTATATCTGAATTAAATCGGGCACATGTTATAGCTGCATCTATTTGAGTTCATTACCAATTGTTTATTTTTCTTTTCTGTTGTTTTTTCATTTGTAGGCTCCAGGTTTGGTGCAAGCCAAGCAATGAGGGAAGTCAGGGAAATGTGAACCTGTTACTTGATAATGTTGTTGCTGCCTTTTTTTTGTTAGAGAATCGCTCAAGCTGGAGTTGGTGCCTAAGGTTCTTAAGCCAACATTTAGGCCATAAGTATAATCAGTGATGATGCCCACCGTGTGCGGAACTGAGCTGAAGTATTTAGGCCACCATGTTGTTAAGGTTAAATGCAAATTGTGGATTATTCACTGTCATATGCTCATTGTGGATTGTTCACTGTCATGAATATGCAAAGTTACATGCTCACTATCATGTGAATTGTATGTTGAAGTATGTGAGTTTTGCATGATGCATATATGTTTATTTGAAGTATGGAGACATTATGTCAATTATTAATTGAATTTATGAATTATATATATATATATATATTTTTTGGTGTGAAATTCAACTGTAGGGGCGGTTTAGAGTAAACCGCCCCTACGGATAGAGAGTTTAGGGGCGGTTTAAAATGGGATGAACCGCCCCTACTATGTCCCCTATTAGGGGCGGCTCAAACAGAAGCCCCCGATGTCACACACATTAGGGGCGGCCTTGAAACAACCGCCCCTGTGATGGACTCTAAGGGCGGTTTTTCCCAGCCGCCCCTAAAGTTCCTCATTGTAGTAGTGAACGAACAAGGCAACAAAACTAACAGTCCTTTCGTTTCGTTCCGAATCGAGTAAAACCTTTCGGCCGTTGCCGTGAACAGGCGAGGGACACCATATATATATATCAAGAAATCCAACAGGAAGCATCCAAACAAACCGCGAAACCGAGCTTTAGGTTTGATTCTCCCACAGATATTTAACACGTCAGCACTGACGAACCATCATGCCGCATGCCGAGCAGTTTATGATTCTGAACAAATTAAGTTTGGACTTTGAAAGAATGTACATACATTAATTATTATCAGCTAGCTCATTTCAACAGCGAATTTTATATTCTTTGCTGAGTGAGTTCTTGTCTATGCTAGTTGATCTTTCCCCGGATATAAAATGAAATACAATCATAATGAAGATAAGTAGTGAAATATCACCGGATGTAGTCGAACTTTAGATGGATGTTGCTTTTTTTTCCCTAGCTTGTCATGTAAGGCTGTGTTTATTTTTTTCGAGAGCGGGCCATTCACCCTTATTTTACTAAGAGAATATAGAACAAACATAGTCCAAACCTATGGTGAAAATTTTTTGCAGTCCTAGAATTTTTCATTTCAAATCATTTGCAGTCATAAAACGATGTTTTAATTCTTGCAATTTGGAATTCAAAATTTTCGAATGATCTAAGCGACCAAAACCAAAGTTGTAGATCTTGATGAGAACTACAATTTCATAGCTGATGACTTACTCATATGAAATCATTTGCCGTCCTAGAATTATGTTTCAAGTTCTCACGTCCACCTCCAGAGTCCAGGCTCCGCCTCATCGTCCCGGTGGTCAGTGCATGGCCAATGTGCCATGGACCGTCATATCTCGATCGCCTCCGAACCCGTGTCCGTTGCCGGCCGGCGCCCATTTGTGTCGTTTGGACTTGGAGCTCGATCGATCGACGATCGCTGGAAGCTAGAGGAGGCACAGGTGCATGCCGTGCAAACGCGCAATGCTCTGTATGCTTGAGGAGCTGGCGCATATATCGCAAGCTAAGGTGGTGGTGCAGCGCGCAGCACCTGGACGACAAGATCAACAATTCTAGTACTGGGCATGCGTGCTTGTCTGATCGGCATGATATGATGCTAGCGAGTAGCGAGAGCTGAACTTGACACGTCGTAGTCACGTTATTGACATGCATCATGTAAAATGTTCCGCAACTTGGAAAGGTCTGGTCCCTGCGTACGTGTTGGCATCCAGCGACACGTACATGTGACGACGACGACGATCAAGTTGGTGCAAGATACTAGAAATCCTTAAATATGCATGAAAAACTATATATTATATACCCTTCGTAAAAATAGTGTATTACTATATAGCTAGGGAAGGGGAACGCCAGAGACCACACACTTCACACAGACCAGACCAGACCCAAGCGATCAGATCCACTCTCACCCTCGCACTCAATAAACAGAGAACCAGCTGAGATGGCGCAGGAGGCGGTCGTGCAGGTCGGCGGCGGCGAGGAGGCGGTGGCGCCGGTGCCGGTGCTGCTGCCGCACCTGGACGACAACATCATGTCCATGATCCTGTCCAAGCTGCCGTCGGAGCCCGCCCACTGCTTCGCCGTCGTCTCCAAGACGTCGGGCGCGCTGCTCATGCAGCCGGCCTTCCTCGAGCACCACCTCACCTCAAGTCGTCCGCTGCCGGTGCAGCTGCTCAAAGACGACGAACTCCCCGCCGCCATGGTCGCTATCCAGCCCAGGGACCACCAGCGGCCCGGCGGCGGCTACGTCCACCTCACCATCGTCAACACCGCCGACCCGACCAACCCCGTCGCGCTCCACCTCAAGGACTACGAGCACCTCATCGCCGAGCATGCCTCGGCCGCGTCACCGGTGGAGGGAGAGCTCGCCACGTTCCTCATGCGGACGATCCCCAAGCTCGACGCCTCCTTCGTCTCCTCGGACGGCCCCATGCTGCTGGCGCGCAACCCAAAGGGCGCCTACTTCGTCTGCAACCCGGCCGCCAACCGCTGGATCGCGTTACCACCGCCTCCCTCCGGCGATACGGGAGCGGCCGGCTTGCGCTACGACGTCGTCGACCCGGTGTCCAGGAAGATGTCCTTCATAGCCGTGCTTATCACCCCTGATCACGTGGCGACGTTCTCGTCCAAGACTGGCAAGTGGGAGACGAACAAGCACGGCGTGCATGACGACGTGACGGCGTTCCCTGCTTGGGGTCCGGGCATCCGCTCCGGGAACAGCATCTTCTGGCTGAACGACGCCCGCGCGCGCGTCCTCTGCTTCGACGTGGCCAGCGGCGGCCGCGTGTCGGCGTTCCGCGAAGAACCGCCGCTAGCAGTGACAGAGGGGGCCACGACGAAGCGCGTGGGATGGTCGCTGGGATCGGCCGGCGGGCGGCTCCGGCTGTGCACCTTCGACGTCCGCGACAACGCGCCGGGCAACGTCCAGCCGCACGTCGTCGAAGGAGTGCACGGCGTGTTTTTCCTGGACGACGGCGGCGCGGGTACATGGCGTCGCGTGCACGAGAAGGTAGTGGTGGGCGATGACATTTCGGTCTATTTCTGCGGTGTGCCTTACGGCGCCGAGGTTCCAGTCGACTTCGCCGGTGCCAGCGGCTCCTCCATCATCGTCAACAAGAACCAGGTGCTGTTCCGCCGCGATCTCGAGAGCGGAGACAAGGTGAGCCTGTTCGACTTCAACAAGCAGTATGGCCGCATGGCGAGGCTTTACAACAATTTGGACGTGTTCCCGTTGTTCCAGTGATCGCGTGCCATTGCCATTATACCTAGCTTGTTCAAAGCTTTCTGAATAAATCTGTACTGGGCTCTGTCATCGCCGTCCTCGTTGTCAGGGATGAAGGCTCCGGAAGCAGTACGAATCTCGTTTTACTGGCTTTGGTTTGATATGATGTTAGGGATGAATAATGGTGGTACGTACTATGGTATGATGCACGGAGGTTTGGTGTCGCATGTACCATGAAAAAGTTGCCGATCTTTTTGCTCCGGAATTGTTTACTTCTCAATCTCTCTAATGCACGGCCATGAAAAAGATTCTGATATCTTTTGTTCCAGGAAAAGGCGACTTTAGAGATCTTTATATAGTCTCTCTCTCTATATATCCCCCTCTCCCTCCCTCCCCCCTCTCTCTCTCTATATCTCTCTATCCACCCCCCTCTCTCTCTCTCTCTCCTATAACAATACTGCTTCGGCAGATCGATCCCCTACCGATCGACCGTGTTTTCCTTTAGAGACGCCTCTTGGATGTACAGTATATATTTGCAGTGTTATTACCAGTAGTGAGATTTTCTGTAAATTAAGAAAACTAGATTTGTAAGCCGAACCATAGTTTAGAACATCTCATAGGACAACATGCATGCATGGTAGCAGTAGGCACAACTTGCAAGCATGGCAACAGACATACAAAGTTCCTTATAGCTACACTTTCAAGTTGGTAAATTGAAGTGAGCATGTAGGTATACAGTCGACCTTTTTTTTTTTTTTTTGAAAGGGCGGCAAAAGCTTTGCCGCGATTTTTAAAAGAAAAAGGCAAGACGCCTCTTGGAAATGTAAAAAACCATACAATTGTTGAGGGTATATTTGCACACCTAGGTACCAAATCAACTCAACTTGCCCAGTAGTGACTCAACTCAACTTGGGGAGTGTTCCACTCCACCTACCCCATGTTACAACAACACCACTTTCGGATGGGAGAAAATAAACATGATGTTCCGCCTCGGTTGGATTGGGTCATCAACACGAGCCTCCATCCACAACAACCGGCCGGTTGGGACAACACCACGCTCACAACACAAAAACACCACCACCATAGGACAACATGCAACTGCATGGTTACCACTGTAGCCCAAAGCCGCAGCCAGCTGCAAGCCCGCACCATCACTCCTCCACCACGGGACCATCGCCCCCCAAGCATGGTAAAGCAGACAGAACAATGCGACCAATGAAACCACGATCCTTAGCCTCACCCACGCCTCACACTCCACTAAGTTGGTAAACTGAACCACTTCCGCCCACCCAACACCAAGATCACCACTGCACCATGCGCCCTAGCTCAAGACCTCCGGCACCCATGGGCCCTTCCTCGCCGCCAACACCAAGACCAAAGCGCACCTCCTATAACCACATTTCAGTATGCATCTCGATCAAAGGACCAACCCCGCGTTCCTCGTCGAACTCTAATTTGTTTTCACCCCGAGACTCCATGATCGTAACTTTGTCCCATAATGTTGTTTCTTTCTTATGCCCTACCATTTGTTTCTTCATGACGTAACATAATTTGTTCCCTCCTCCTGAGTACATATTTGTTAAATTGTAACATGCACCGAGGGCGGCGCCGAAACCGTGAAAGAAGAGGAGCACCACCAACCATTTTTCAAATTCTCCGACCACCATTAACGGTCCAGCCCCTCGGCGCTGAGTTCGATCTTATATCTATGCTACTGGCAAGCTGATCTTTCACCGGAATGTAGTAATGATATTAGAAGGTCATAAGATAAGTGAAATGTGTATCAGAAATGTTAATTACTGTTTGCAGTAGAACTTAATTTTTTCCTATGCAAAAACCGATGCCGGTTTTGTTTTGTTTGTGTGTGTTTCTCCCAATGACAAGTATTTGAAGAAAAGGAGTAGGCAACTTTTGTAAAGAAGTGGGCAGCCATAGGTAACCTAGCTAGGCGGCCTAGGCCCACGTGCATGAGCGCTGTGTGAGTCACTGCCTGTGGCCCTGACGCCCTGTCCCGAGCTGCGTGGGGGCGTACATGCCGCGCGTACAGTTCTAGGCGTGGCTGGCCTCATTGTCGTGTGGGTGTTGCCGTGTGATGTGTCGTTGGTGTGTCGGTGTTGGTGTTGGTGTTGGAAAACAAATTCCGAAGAACCCAGTCCATTCTTCATCTCGTAGATAACTCCAGTATTGCCGCCATCGGGCATTGACAATTCGGCTTTTGGCATTGTGAATTCGTAATCGTGTGAGTACTTCCCATTTCTGTCTTCCCCGCCCCCCGTAATTCCTAAACCTAATTTCGTCATATTGTTAACACTGCATGTAACAACATTTCAGTATCCATCGATCAGACCAACATTTAAGTAAACTCTAATTTGTTTCTTCATGATGTAACTACTTTCTTTCTTTCTTCTTATGCCCTACTTTGTTTCTTCGTGACGTAACCTAATTTGTTCCCTCCTCCTGGGTACGTATTTGTTAATTTGTAACATGCATGTGTGAACAACCATTTTTAAATTCTGTGCTGAGTTCGATCTTATATCTATGCTACTGGCAAGCTGATCTTTCACCGGAATGTAGTAATGATATCAGAAGGTCATAAGATAAGTGAAATGTGTATCAGAAATGTTAATTACTGCTTTGCAGTAGAACTTAATTTTTTATGCAGATGCCGGTTTTGTTTTGTTTGTGTGTGTTTCTCCCAAAGACAAGTATTAATTTGTAATAGGCAACTTTTGTAAAGAAGTGGGCAGCCATAGGTAACCTAGCTAAGCGGCCTAGGCCCACGTGCATGAGCTGTGAGTCACTGCCTGTGGCCCTGATGCCCTGTCCCGAGCTGCGTGGGGCGTACATGCCGCGCGTACAGTAGGCGTGGCTGGCCTCATTGTGTGGGTGTTGCCGTGTTGGTGACGGAAGACAGCCCCCTGTGTCGTTGGTGTTGGTGTTGGAACCAAATTCTGAAGAACCCGGTCCATCCTTCATCTCGTAGATAGCTAGTATTGCCGCCATCGGGCATTGACAATTCGGATTTTGGCATTGTGAATTCGTGATCGTGAGACTTCCTTCATGTCTTCCTAGTTCCTAAACCTAATTTCGTCATATTGCTATATTCAAAGTATTGTGAGTCTCTCATATTGATATATTTCAAAGTATTTGTATTCTATTTTAACAATTTATATTAAAATTTAACATCGGTTTTCAGTTAAGGGAACTTGTGATGAAAATTTCGGTGTTCGGTTTTTGTCTCCGGCCAAAACCGATTCCCCGAATAATCGAACTTAGATGTTGTAATGCTTCTCAACCGCTGATTCATTCCAGCCCAACCAGCCCAACACCGCACCGGGCGACGCAAGCTGTCGGCGGCGTGACCCCGTCGTCTCGCTCCCGTCCCCGACACGGTGACACCCGTCTCCCTCCCCTCACTTGGTCACGCGTCTCCCGGACTCCCTCATTCCTAACCCTAGCGGCGGTGACAACGGGCGCCCTATTGGCGGCGGCGGCGGGCGCCCCTTAGCGGTAGCGCTCGGGCGGCGGCTTAGCGGGCGGCGGCGGGCGGCCTATTGGCGGCGGCGGGGCGCCCTAGCGGTAGCGGCGGCGGGGGCGGCCTATTGGTTTAACCGAACCGAAATTGTCGGTTTTGGATTTTCTAGTAAACCGACGGTTGTATTGTTCTAGAAAACCGAAGTTTTTTTAACCGAACTGAACAAAACCGATTCGTCGGTTTTTACCTAACGCCCAGGCTGACACCCCTTCCTAAAATGTTGGGTCCGCCACTGCTGTACGTAGATGCATTGTGCTAACGAAACGAAAGAGCTCTTGAAAAACCACCCCGCTCTGCACGTCTTTAGCTCTCCGGCCCGTACGTGGTGGCGTGCCCTGTGGACGTGTGAACACCAGTACACCACCCGGCTCAGCTTATACCGACCAATCTTCCAACACACACGGCCGCCGGCCGGCTGGGCACCGGACACGGGAGGCGATGCATGGAGATAATGGTCCATGGATGGTCCATATGGCATTGCGTGTCTGCCTGGTGGTCCGTTCCTGCTGTGGCCACGACTCCACGAGAGCTCTCCCCCACGGCGCGGGGCCGCCATGCTTGACTACGAGTCTATATGCATGACGGTAGGCGTATGACCCCTTGCATGCATGTGCTGAATTTGTTTCGGTGTTTTCGTTTCTCTGATACAAATGTTGATCTGTATGGTAGCTGTTGGATATGCGAATGAACTTAGTATCTTAAAAATACTGCTGCTACGTTACAATCAAAGCTGTGGCATGCGTCTAAAAGGCCGGCCGGGAAAGGCTAGATCTCCTCTCTAATACAGTAGCTAGTAACGACAAATAAAGGCCGGGAGTAAGTACTACACGTACTTAGTAGTCCGTAGATCATTAAGTTATATAAACCCTACAGACGTGTCTGACATACCTTCAAATCATTTTCAATAAGCTTTGCTTTGCCCCTCTTAGCTTGACGGGCCGAGGCTGTAGCAGACTAGGGGCCTGTTATGGGCCGTGGTCTGCGGACCTCGTTTCTCGCGTTTCGGCCGCTTGTAGTTCATTTGTCCGCTAATCGCATGGAGCACGGTAGTCCAACGCACATCCACGGACCACCGCAGACCGTTTGGCGGGATTTTTTTTTTCCATTTTTTCTTTTTCCGCTGAAAGGCGTCGCAAATGCCGTCCCAAAGAGGCCCTAGTAGTAGCACAGAAACTGCTCCAAGATCTTATGGGCATCTCCATCAAGACACTGCACTAGTCTTTGCTCCACTTAGAGACAGTGGTTTCGCCTGCCCATCGGCGGGGAGAAACACCACGTCACTGCGCATAGTGGCGGACCCCACCAAAAGTTAAAGCTCAGCTGTGTTGTGGCAGTATTGGATTGGGTGAGATGCCCGTCGCCAACATTTTGTCGGCGTTTCGTGAGTCGCTGGCTTCCCTCGCTCTCATGCTTTTTCACTCCACCACGTAGGACTTCGCCGGCTACTCGCTCATTGTTGTACTTCCTCTTAGGCCTGCAAGGGGTGCGGTTCGACCCACTTAAAAAGTTGATCCGCTCCTCATTTTAGGCAACGGAGCAAATCGATTCTGTTGGAACCAAGCGTTGCCTTGGAACGTCCGAGCACGATGCTCGCCGGCGGCGCGTCACGCGATGGTGACCACGGTGACTAGAACATAGATGGAAACAAGATGACAAGCGTTTTGTGCTGCCAACGTCGCAGCTTCCTCAGTCTCCTCCACTTTATATTTATAGGGATACACGGGATCACGGAACAAGCCTCCGCATCTCCCCACGCCACGCCATACACCGTGAATCACGTCGTTTCACCGCGACGGACTCCACGCACTGCGGTCCACGTCGTGGCGCACACCGACTCTTTGCGACACCGGATCATGTCGTGCCCGAGCACGCCTCCGTTCACGCATGATCCGTCTATACGACTAGCTCCTAACAACCTGCCTAGATTGACTCAACCAACCTAATGCCAAAGACTTATTACAATCTTAACCGAATGGACAATGCAACAATTTAACTAACAAATACCCCCTAAACTTGTTGCATACTTATGACGCCCGACTTCTCCCTCGGCTCGAGCGAACACGCCCGGCGCCTTGGTGAAAAGATCCGCCAACCGGTCCACCGTGCCAATGTGATCAATCTCCACCTTCCCTTCCTCGATGCACTCACGCAGAAGTGATACTTAGTATCAATGTGTTTACTCCTGTCGTGATGCACCGGGTTTTTGCTAAGTGCGATGGCTGACATATTATCCATCAGAAGCTTCACGGACGTCTCCTTCGTTCCCATCAAATCGCCCACTAGCCGACTCAGCCATATACCTTGACATGCGGCTGCGGCCGCAACATACTCGGCTTCACACGAGGACAACACCACGACCTTACATACGTGAAGCCCACGTAACCAAGCTCTTCCCGAGGAAGTATACAACCCTAGTAGTGCTCTTCCTGTCCTCTTCATCGCCGGCGAAGTCACTGTCGCTATAGCCCAGTAAGAAAGGCTTAAGCTCGGTGCCCTTCCCATATTTGCAGCCAAAATCAGATGTACCCTTAAGATACCGTAGAATGTGTTTCACTGCAGCCCAATGCCATTTACCAGGAGCCTCCATGTACCTACTCACAACACCCACAGCAAAAGCTATGTCTGGCCTAGTGTTGACAAGATACCTCAAACTCCCTATTATGCTTCTGTATGCAGTAGCATTCACAACCTCTCCATCATTGTTCTTGCCGAGCTTCAACCGAGCCTCCATAGGCGTAGCACAAGGATTACATCCTGCCATGCCCACTGACTCCAAGATCTTGGCCGTGTAACCACTCTGACACAAGGTGATCCCACGATTACTTTGCTTTACTTCAATACCCAGATAGTAACTCAGCAAACCAAGATCACTCATGCTGAACTTCTTTTTCATCTCCTCCTTGAACTTCTTTACTTCTTTCAGATTTGAGCCAGAGATGATTAAGTCGTCAACATAAACCCCGACAACCAAGACAGACTGGTTGTTGCTCCTTTTATACACAGCATGTTCTAGCTTGCTCTTCTGAAAACCAAGAGCAATCAGGGCCTTGTCAAGCTTCGAGTTCCAGGCCCTTGGTGCCTGCCTTAAACCATAGAGGCATAGAGTGCCTTGATCAATTTCAACACCTTGCTTCCATCACCAAGTGAAAACCCCGGAGGCTATTGCACATATACTGTTTCAGTTAAGTCACCATTCAAAAATGCCGATTTGAAATCCATATGGTGAACCTCCCATCCACATTGAGCTGCAAGCGCCAACAACACCCTCACTATTTCAATTCTGGCAACAGGAGCGAAAACCTCTTCGAAATCCACCCCATGTCTTTGGGCATAGCCCTTCGCGACCAATCTCGCTTTATACTTGACAATCTTCCCTTCAGGATCCTTTTTGACCTTAAAGACCCACTTGAGCCCTATGGCTCGCTGTTTTTCCGGTAGCTCACTAACTACCCAAGTGTTATTTTCCTCAATCGCCTTCATCTCAGCATCCATCGCCTCCTTCCAGCACCGATGAGCCATTGCCTCTTCCACCGTAGCTGGTTCATCAGATGCAGCTAAGCACAAGCCGCTGTACTCGAAACCTTGGACCGGATTTGTCGAATCAAGCAGGTCAGGTATCGATCTACAGCGTAACGGTGCCGCTTCTGAATCCACTGAACCTCCTGTCGGTGGTGATACAAACTGTGGCTGAGATATATGTGTTGATCCCTGACCGGACCCCGTTGGTGTGTGAATCGGTGTCCAGAGGCCACCACTGCCCGATGGAATTGACGCGGCAGGTGTAGCAAGTGTAGCTGGCGAGCCATCATCACTCCCTGAACCCCCCGCGTCGCTTGCCGTCGGGCGTGAACCGAGCCTGTTGCGGATGGTGAGCGGTAGCATCCGGCACGGGCACTTCGTCGTCAGAATAGACGAATGAGAACTGCTCGCTACCTGCTGCTGCTCCCTCCCAATTCCATCGTCTTGCTTCATCAAATACCACATCCCTGGTCACGATCACCCGATTGGTTGCTGGATCAAACACCCTATAGCCCTTCGTCCCGGGTTCATAGCCAAAAAACACCCCCGGAACCGATCTGTCTGACAGTTTTGAAACACCCGGTCCTGTACGTTTGGCAAATGCAGTGCAGCCAAAAGTACATAAGTGCTTCACACTCGGTTTCCTCCCAAACCAAGCCTCATACGGGGTAATGCCGTTTAGGCTCTTTGTTGGCGATCGGTTAAGCAAGTAGATAGCCATGTGGACCGCTTCTCCCCAAAATCTTGCCGGGACACTCATGCTTTTCAGCAAACACCGAGCCATCTCGACAACTGTCTGGTTTCGACGCTCCATAACCCCGTTCTGCTGCGGTGTGTAGGGTGTGGTCGTGTTCCTTTTGATTCCTTGCTCAATGCAATAACTGGAAAATGAACCTGAGTTGAACTCACCCCCTCGGTCTGTTCTGAACATTTTCAGACGACGTCCAGATTCCACCTCAGCTTCTGCCTTGAATTTCTTGAACCGGCTCAACGCCTCATCCTTCGTACTCAACAATTCCAGCCACATATACCGGCTGTAATCATCCACTATCAGTAGAAAATAGGACCTGCCACCTGGTGTTTGTGGTGTTATAGGTCCACACAAGTCTCCATGAGCCAGATCAAGCCCACCAGTAGCTCTATATGCTGATGCTTGAGGGAAAGGTTTACGATGTTGTTTTGCTAGTGTGCAACAATCACATACTTGTTCAACACGGAAAATCTGTGGAATACCATCCACCATCTCCCTCCTACCAAGATCACGAAGTGACCTAAAATTTAGATGCCCATACCGTGCATGCCATAACCAGGCTACGTCATCCATCTTGCTCAACAGACAAACGGGTGAAGTGAGATTAATATTCATAATGTACAACCTGTTCTTCCTCTCAGCCCTAACAAGGACTCCCCGTTTCTCCTGACCTTCTTGCACCCGCTCAAACACCTCAAGGATGCCATGATCTATCTCGACCCTGCACCCTCCTTCTTCAAGCTTGCCAAGACTCACAATATTGCACTTTAATGATGGAATGAAATAAACCTCAGTGAGTACCCGGTGATCACCATCCTTCCCGGCAATCGTCACAACACCGATTCCCTGAATTTTTACCGTAGACCCATCACCAAACCTCACTGCACCACGGACTGTTTCATCCAGGGTTGCCAAAGCATCACGACACCCTGTCATATGGTTTGTTGCACCAGTATCAAGCACCCACGAGCTAGCACTATACTTTGATGGAAACACACGCTCTTGATTCAAGAATACCTCCTCCATCGCCGGTAACTGGACCCTCTGTACATTGCACACTTGTGCCACCATCAGTGCTCCACTCATGTCTGCATCTGCATGATGAGCTACCTCCTGCCTGTCCCGCTTTGGTTTTGACTTGCAGCCTTTCCTGAAGTGGCCAAAGACACCACACTTATGGCATTTGCCTTTACGTTTTGGCATCCCATAAGATGTGACATTCTTGCCACCGGTTTCACGAGCATCACGTGACACCGTCTTCTCCTTCTTCTCATACCGCGCACCGCTGCTGCTTCCCTGTGCATCTGGTGAGCATTGTTTGTTCCTGGCAGCCCACTCCTCTTCTGTTAGAAGAAGTTTGCCAGTCTTCTCTGTCACCTGTTCAACAGATGGCTCCAATCTATCCTCGGCTGAACGAAGGTGACCCACCAATTCTTCGGGCGTGAACTTCTTAAGATCTTTCACCATCTCGATCGCCACTGCCACTTGACTATACTTGCTCGGCACCACCCGAAGGAACTTCTTCACCATTCTTTCATTTGTGATACTCTCCTCCCCGAGTCCTCGTAATTCAGTTACGAGTTTCGTGATGCGTATAGCAAACTCATCAATGGCTTCACCTGGTTTGAATCCGATCGACTCGAACTCAGCCAGCAACTTTTGAGCGTTCACCTCCTTGACACGATCTGCCCCAAGACGCATAGTCTTGATTGCTTCCCAGGTTTCCTTGACGGTCTTCTTGTTCAGGAGCATAGAATGCATCTCCTATGGCACGCCTCGTAACATGGCTCCAAGAGCCAACCGATCACGCCGTCTGTCCACCTTGCTAGCATCGGCCTCCTCGACAACCTCCCAGAGAAACATCCCCTCCAAATTGCACTTGATATGGGACACCCACTCCTGATAATTTGTGCGAGTTAACATAGGCCACACAAGATTACCTGCAGCTTGATTGAACGCGCGGTCCATAGTCTCCTTCTCTCCAGAGCCTGAACCCATCTCCGGCGATGTTGGTGATCACGAACTGTCTTCTTCTCCGTTCCGGTGAGTACACCCACCGTCAACTCCGATCAACTTCCTCCCGTCACCGAACGCCTCCTCCTCGACAACCAACGGCTCTGATACCACGTGTTGGAACCAAGCGTTGCCTTGGAACGTCCGAGCACGATGCTCGCCGGCGGCGCGTCACGCGATGGTGACCACGGTGACTAGAACGTAGATGGAAACAAGATGACAAGCGTTTTGTGCTGCCAACGTCGCAGCTTCCTCGGTCTCCTCCACTTTATATTTATAGGGATACACGGGATCACGAAACAAGCCTCCGCATCTCCCCACGCCACGCCATACACCGTGAATCACGCCGTTTCACCGCGACGGACTCCACGCGTTGCGGTCCACGTCGTGGCGCGCACCGACTCTTTGCGACACCGGATCATGTCGTGCCCGAGCACGCCTCCTTTCACGCATGATCCGTCTATACGACTAGCTTCTAACAACCTGCCTAGATTGACTCAACCAACCTAATGCGAAAGACTTATTACAATCTTAAGACAATGCTACAATTTAACTAACAGATTCGACCTTAAACTAGAAGGAGCGACAGGGTCGTGACCCGTCCGACCCCTAGGGTCGACCCGTGAGCGTGACGCTTCGTCCGAAATCGCTCTCCCCGACATCCTCCCCGTAGCTACGCTCCCCGTAATGCTGTGCTCTCCTGGAATTTGGTTAGGCGGCGGGGCATTTGCTCGCCGCCGGCGGAGGTGCCGTTCTTGCCATCCTCGCCGCTGGCCTGGTAGTCCACGTCGTGGTAGATGAACTGCTGGCCGCCGTCAATGAGCACCAGCCCGGCGGGCAGCTGCCCACGGCCAGATGCCATAACGTGCCCAGGTGGGCTCGGACCACCCTAACGGCGTCCCTGACGAGCTCGAACAGGTCGTCGGCGGCGTGCAGGACTGCAGGTACAGCAGCGCGCGGCGGCGCACCGCCGATCGAGGACCACGTAGTCGTCTCGATGCAGTCACAGAAGAATCCCTCGATGGTGTGCTCTCCCGGCAATCACGCTCGCCGGACCCCGGCACTGGCGAGCAGATGCTATGATGCCCGTGATGTGTATGTAGACGCAACGGAAGAGGTTCGAACCGCGGAGCACCGTGGATCGTTAACATCGATATCCCACGAAAAAGTGGTTCGGGTCGAACCTGATCCACGTTTAAACAAGAGCGGAGCGCCGGGTTGGGACTAGGGGCGCTCCGATCCGCCCCTTTCAGGCTTAGCTCCACTCCGAATGGTCATTCGATCTATGATGAAACAGGATTAGCGGACCAGTACTTGCATCTCTTGCTGTGTTTTACTACGCTTCACAATTTTTGACCTTCTTTTTGCTGTTCCCCGAAGCGGCAAGAGCCTGGTGCCTGCTGGCAGAATATCTGCTTAGTACATGGGCATCATCTCGCTAGCTGGCTGCTCGCCGCACATACATCCAAGCACGCACAATGCAAGGCAATGCACAGCATTGCGTGCACCTGACGCCTCTTTGCTTCCAGCGATCGAGCTTTAATGCACATGGCCGCCGGCCGGAAGCGGACACGGGAGGCGATCGAGATGATGGTCCATGGCATTGGCATTTGTATGCACGCACTGACCGCCCGGACGAGGTGGAGCCTGGAGGTGGAGGTGGACGTGACCGAGAGCCATGAGTCATGACGACGACGCGCACTGGCCGCCGTCGCACGTGAGGCGATGAATCGTCTCCCATTTCTGAAAGCCACATCTTCAGCTTTATTCTCTCATCTCACACAAATGACAAATAAGTCAATTATTATCATCAGCTGTTAGAACGGTCTTTATCTAAAAAAAAAAAGCTGTTAGAACTGTATATTCTCTCGGACCCTCGCTCTTCCAGCGATTGAGTTTATTGTCCAGATTATTAGAATTTTTTATTATTGCTAGCATTCTTTTTTCTGATATGTACTTCCTTGGGGGCTGGCCCACAAAGAAATCATTATTACCTTAGCGGTACAACAGTCAAGGGAAATTAGAACTTTCTTGGGGTCATGGGCAGCCATCAGAAAATGACTATTACCTTGGCGGTCTAGATAATTTCCTTAGAGGTTGTTGGCCCTCAAGAAAACTAATTTTCTTGCCGGTCGCAACATTTCCTTGACACTTTAGCAAGTTAAGTCAGGTTGTAGTTTTCTTGGTGGCTAGCCTCCAAGGTAAACATCCTTGAGTGCTGAAACCGCCAAAGACACTAATTTCCCTTGCTCTCTATTCTTGAGTGTGTTTGCTTGACGATTTATGGTCAAGGATCATTTTCTTGATGGTTTTCCCCTTTTTCTTGGCGGTTTTTGACACTCAAGGCAATTCAGGATTCTGGCAGTGATTCACTGTTGTTTACCTAAAGTTTGAACATCCTTAACTGAATAGTACTTGTAGAAACAAATAAACATCCTGCCCAGGACAACAACTACCGACGATGTTGATCTAGCAAGATCTCCCTACAACTTAACAGCTGAGTGTTTTATGCCCCATAGCTCATTGGAGGCCCAACAAATTGAATATGCAGCAATTACAACAAGATCAACAGAAAACGATCACACTAAACTTATTCCACAGCCCGACATCCCTTTTTTCAGAAAACAGGAGAGGTTTGCACCCCTACTGAAATTTTATTAATATAGAAAACATAGTCAAAAAGTTACAATCATGAGACAAAAAAAAGAAACAAATAAAATCATCAAAATTACACAACCTCTTCTAGCCATTGATCTATTTGAGAATGAAGTCTTGCTTTTAATTTGCTCTTAGAATAGCTAAGGCAAACTTTTGCTTCATCCAAAACTTGTTTGCATCTTTGAATGGAATTCGAATTGTTTTCGAAGATGACATCATTACGCATGGCCCAAATTGACCAACACATCGCAATCAAAATCTGCGTAAAGAAAGGCATGCAAATGGAGTTGTGATTTTAAACCCTGAATAAAAACCTCTGGCCCAGCGCCATCCCCTTTGAGGCTTTGATATGACTATCAAATAAAGCGGCGTGGTGGTGTCGAACGCACTCATTGTAGTTTTCTCGTCTCTAGAAACTCTAAACTTTGTATTTCCGTTACATGGTAATAGAAATGGGGGCTTCCCTCGGTTCAAAAAATAAAAATAAAAACAAATAAAAAGGGTAAATCAACTATTATTGGTGACCCTGTTTTTTTAAGGAACTGGAGGGGCTGGGGGCCCTTACAGATAATTATTATTATAGAAATAATAAAAAAGAGTTGCAAAGTGCCAACAACTGTTTTTTTAATGAATTTCTAATATTTATGTCCCTTAAAATTACTAGCCCAGAGTTGATGGACTGGTGAATAGTTAATTTTGATTCAACAAAAGGCAAGCCAACTTCTTACTACAACATTGATTACTTGAAATGTGTCTGATTATATATACTCGGTGCTGGTTGTCCTGATCACTCGTAAGCTAGGCTGAACCCGGTTTCGAAAAAAGCGAGGCTGAACCTCGTTTTAAAAGTACCATGTCTCACTGTCGTTTCTTGTATGGTTTATTTGAGCCATGACGCCTGTGATCTGTGATCTAGTGTGTTTCCATGTTCATCGATTGCGTGCCGTCAGCACGCCGGCCGGCATTTCATCGCGATGATTTTGTTTTCTAGCCGTTAGCAGCCAGGGGCACTCTGCTAATCTTGATCATCCGGTGAGTTCATTGGTTGGTTGCATTGCATCAGAGAGGAATGTCTCAGTCACTCCATTCCACTCTCTAATTTTAAAAGGCTGGCCGAAGGCGCGGCCTGGAACACACGCAGAGATCGAAGCCAGAATCCAACCCACCCGCAGCCAGCACTCTCAGCACAGCAGGTCGGCACGATACGACGGCCATGGCGGAGCCTGAAGCGCACGTGCTGGTGTTCCCGTGCCCGGCACAGGGCCACATCAACTGCATGCTCCCCTTGGCCGCCGGGCTCCTCGACGCCGGCGTCTTGGTCACGTTCCTCCACACGGACCACAACATCCGCCGCGCCTCCTCCGTGGCCGCCTCGCCGCGCCTGCGCTTCCTCTCCATCCCGGATGGCCTCGCCGACGACCACCCGCGCTCGCTGGCCGACTTACTGGACCTCGAGAGGTCCCTACGGGAGGTGGGCTCCGTCAGCTACCGTGCTCTGCTCCGATCCCTGCTGTCATCCGAGGACAGCGGTTTCTTCCCGCCGGTCACCTGCGTCGTGGCCGACGGCCTAATGACGTGGGCGATCGACGCCGCCGAGGAGCTCGGTGTGCCGGCGCTTGCCTTCCGAACGTCCAGTGCCAGTAGCTTCCTGGCCTACCAGAGCGTCCCCAGCCTTGTCGAGCTCGGCGAGCTCCCCTTCCCCGCAGGTAACGGCGGCGGCGACCTCGACGAGCAGGTCCGTGGCGTTCCCGGGATGGAGAGCTTCCTGCGGCGGCGGGACCTTCCAAGCCTGTGCCGCCATCGCTGCGGCGACGCCGATCTGGATCCCATCCTCCACTTGTTCGCCAAGGCCACCGCGCATAGCGGCAAGGCACGGGCGCTCGTGTTCAACACCACGGCCTCCCTGGAGGGTCCGGCGCTCGCGCACATCGCGCCGCGCGTGAACGACGTGTTCGCCGTCGGCCCTCTCCACGCCGTGCCGTCATCGGCTCCGGCGCCGGCATCTAGCCTATGGAGCGCCGACGACGGCTGCCTTGCGTGGCTAGACGGCCAGGCTGACCAATCCGTCGTGTATCTAAGCTTCGGGAAGCCACGTCGTCATCTCCCGCGAGCAGTTCGCCGAGTTCGTGGCCGGGATCGTCGCCACCGGCTACCCGTTCCTCTGGGTGCTCCGGCCGGACATGATGGTGGCCGCAGCGACCCAAGACCAATCAGACACCGCTCTCCAGGACGCCGTCGGGGAAAACAAGGCGCGCGTCGTGGCGTGGGCGCCGCAGCGGGACGTGCTCCGGCACCGCGCCGTCGGGTGCTTCCTGACGCACGCCGGGTGGAACTCGACGCTGGAGAGCGTCGTCGAAGGCGTGCCCATGGTGTGCTGGCCCTTCTTCGGAGACCAGCAGATCAACAGCCGGCTCATCGGCGCCGTGTGGCGGACGGGGCTGGACATGAAGGACGTGTGCGATGCGACAGGGCTGTCGTGGAGGGGATGGTGAGGGAGGCCATGGAGTCCGCCGCCATCAGGAGCTCGTCGCAGGCGCTGGCCCATGTGGTGAGGCGGGACGTCGGCGACGGGGGATCGTCGGCGAGGGAGTTCCAACGGCTCGTCGGGTTCATCAAGGAACTCAAATGCGATCAAGAAAATCAGGGGTGAAGTGAAGGAGGTCCGTTGGTATATCCACGCCTAGTTGTTCTTTGTTCTTCTGGCTAGCAATGGATCAGCTGCAGGCCTGCAGCATCACTACGCATGCTCACACGTGAAGTTTTTATTTTTATTGTTCATATAATTGTGTCGATCTGTACAGTTTTATGGTTTATGCTACTTTCAAGCACTCGGTGTGAGTCTCCAATATATGTGTTCCTATCCTATTGACTTCAAGAATGGAACAGAAAAATAGATCTATTTGTCTTTTTATGCTTTGGAGATCTTGGGTTTGATCCCTAGTGACTCAAAAACTGTTGGCCCGCGCAAGCCCCAATTGCAAGGGTCCTCGCAGAACACAAGTGTGCAGATGGAGCATTCTATTGATGATGAGAATACACCAGATAATTCACCAATTGTCGATGATTCTTCTGTTGCTCACTTGCTCAGCATTCTTCTCCAGCTGTGTAGTCTCCACAATGTTCAGTTGCAGGTGACAGGGCCACCAGCAGGCCACCTATGCCAATTAAAAGGCTAATTGAAGAGTGCAACATTACTTATGCTTTGAGTGTTGCAGAAGAGATTGAAGGTAGTGCATAAACTTCTAATTATTCTGGGCTATAATTTCTGCTGGTTGCAAAAATTGGATGATCGCAATGCAAGATGAGATGGAGTCACTTAAAAAGAATGGTACTTGGGATTAAGTACTTAGGCCACAAATCAGGGTTGGGAACGACCAGAGGGAGGACGCTGGCACTCAGCTGCCAGAGAGCAGATAGTCGGCGGCTTGGGCACCTGGCCGGTCTTGGCAACACCGTGTGATGTCCTCCTAAGTTGTTGTTTAGTCTGATTTGGGTGCATGGATGTCTTGAATTCGATTCAGTCTTGGTATATTGCTCTGTTCGATCTGTGGTGTACTTGATCTTTTTTTTTTTTTTTTTTTTTTTTTTTGTATATGGAAATTTATGAATCCATATTTTTGCAATTTGTGCCTCTAATTTAAGATGTTCACGTGTTCTCCTCTTCGTTTGTAATTGTCTCGATTTGATTTGTAGTTCTTTCTCGATTCGGTTTGCAGAGTTTTCCTTCGTTTTTGATAGGAGTTTTCCTTCTTTTTTGTTATATAAAAAATATGAAATTAAAAATCCTAAATTTTGATTAAGTCCTTAAGAATTCAAAGGAAACTCATTTTAGCTTAGAAAAATATGAAACCAATCTCCTTTTTTTTTATATAGAATTATGCTCTATCTTCTAGTGCATAGTTAGAAGTTATTTAAATCTTCTATATAAATATGAACCAGTCAACTAATTATAACAGATAATGATACTAACTACTAGCAAATAAATACCCAAGAGGATCATAAATATCAAAATAAATCCTAACTGAGAGCTGAAATTTAGAGCATGATTTCAGAAAATATATGAAACCGGTTTCATATTTTTTTTCGAGCTAAAACGAGTTTTCTATTAATCTGTAAGGATAAATCAAATTTTAGAAATTTAATTATATATTTTTAAATATAAGAATATATTATAATTTTTCATAAAGTCTAGTTTACCCCCTCGAACTATTCACGGTCTAATTTACCTCCCTCGAGGCTGACGTGGCACCACGTAAGATGGCTAACATGGCACCACGTATGCGAAAACCACCCTCAAAACCACAGATGGAGGTAAATCGGAGTATCGGACGGTTTCAATAGTGGAGGGAGATCAAACATCTAGTAGTTTGAATCAGACTATAGCAATCGAGGGAGGTGGAATGGACTTTTTCCAATAACAATAACAGTTCGGACCGACTGGCCCATGTCTTACGGCCCAGTTACTCGTCGTCTATGTCTTCTTCCACCACACGGCAAGCACACCACACCCACCACACCCAGTCCGGTTCAGTCCAGGGCTCCGGGCGAGCGCGTTCGCCAATTCGCTTCCCTGCCGCCGTTCGGCTTGACGTCGCCTTCCACAACCCAAAGTCCCAATTGGTAAGCAAGATCGCCCCGAATCCCCGATCTCGGTGTGAGTTGGTGCTCTCCGATTTGGCAGTCTTCTGCCTGGGATTTTGTTAGGGTTTTGGACGCTTCTCAAGGTTCGGCCTTTTTCATTTTAGAGGATTTGCTGGGCCAATGGTTTGGTCCATTTTTAATAGGCGGTTGACTTCTGATCTTGATTAGAGACATAGGAGGACCAATCTGATTTTGTGTTTGGCCGGCATAGGAGAGGATACACTAGATGCACCATCGCTTGGGGTACTCTTATACCGTGTTCATTCAGGTGTTGTGTTGGCCTGGTGGGTTCAGTCGGCTCTACTGGATGGACCATCACAGTCATATATGCGTACAGTTCTCCTTTGGTTATTTCCCTACTTGTCATAAATGAGAAGAATTCTGCTCATTCAGAATCTCTTGAGTCGGGTAGTGGGTACTGATTTCTTATGCTCGATATGGAACACACATTTCTTGTTCTGTAATGTTTGGGTTCAGGTGTGGTGCCCATATGCTCATGTATGGATAGGTGTTACAAATTCATATTTTTGTTGAAAAATTACTAGATAAGGAGAATTGTGGGGGCACAAACTTAGTGATCAGGTTAAAATTCCATAAATTTTGTTGAGCTGTAACAAATGAAAGCTGCTTAGAAATAACAGTGGAGGATGGGTTGGAGCAGCCCTAATCTCCTATGGTCACCTAACCACTGGCTAGATTATTAAGTACAAAGAACCATATCTTCAAGTTGATACAAGCAAGCGATATTTATTTATCGTAGAGCCTTTGCATCCACTACGCCGTTGTTGCATTCCCTAATTCTGTCACAGGCAAATTGACTCACTATTCACAATTATTTTTCCCTGAAACAGGTTCCTTTTCTCAAGATGTCACAGGCAGGAGCAGGGCAACCCCAATCTTGGTCAGATCTCCCAACAGAGCTTGCTGGTCTAGTCCTCTGCCGCCTTCCTACCCATTCTGACCGTGTCCGCTTTGGGGCTGTATGCCGCCATTGGAGCTTCTCCGCCACACAGCATTGCCTGCCCCCACCGTTCCCATGTTTGGCGTTCCCTGATGGTACCTTTTTCAGCTTACCCCACAGTGAAAGCTTCCAGTTCCTTGACAGTGCTGGCTATCACGGCTCCTATGGTGAGTGGCTTGTCTTCTTATGTGATGACACCTACTCCTTGAAGGATCCCTTCTCCAATGTCACCTTGACCCTGCCTAAACTATCTTGTCTCTGCCCCATCGATGAGCCTGAGGAAATTGTCCCTGTCACCCTGGAGGAAGAGATGCCCCAAGAATCGCTGGACATGAGTGCTGAGATGTCAGTGGACAAGTTAGTTGTGTGCTCATCCCTCCTTAGTGCTGCCATTGTTAACCTTGGACCTATGTATACCGTTGCTTTGTGCCGACCAGGTGCCGACTCATGGTTTGTAAGTAGACTCCTCAGGAGAGATCTGCTCATAGACATTCTGTTTTATGGAGGTAAGTTGTATGTCCTCGATGAGTTCAAGAACCTTTTGTCCATTGATGTTGGAGAGGACAATGATAATGGCAAGCTAAACATTCCTAAGGTCGAGTGCCTCATTGAGACTCCATCTGTTACTTTCAGCTTCATGCCACATGGCATGACTTCCATTCATGAATTCTTGGTTGAATCGCACGGTGCACTGCAGAACGGGCTAAAGTGCCCGGTTTCGAAAAAAGAAAAAAATCGCACGGTGCACTGCTTATGGTCCGTACGTCATTCTTTGGTATGCCATCTGATGATGGCACGGGCTGTAAGCCAGTTGGTCTTCAATTTAAGGTGTTTGAGGCAGACATCCATTCGTCACGATGGGTCAGTGTGGCAAGTGTGGGTGACGACCAGGCATTGTTCATTGGCAAAAGCTACTCCCAATCTGTCTGTGTATCCAACTACAAGCTTAAGGGGAACTGTATCTTCATCCTGGATGATGGCACTTGTGACTGGTTCTAGAATGGCAAGACGAGTTCCTACGCTATGCGCAGCATGAGTGATGGGGGGACCTACATGCCGATGCCCTCAGGGTCGTTCAAGGGAGAGAAGGGACCAGCGACATGGCTCATCACATCCTCATTAATTTGAGAAGTCTTGCAAGTGACCATGTGGCTGATGTCATATACTATGCAGACATTCCATCGAGCATTGATGTTCTCCATACAATATATATACCATGATGTTATTATATGGACTATGGGCGCTTTGTTTTGAGCAGTGTGTTGCTACTGAAAAATGGAGTCTGGCAGTGGCAGTCTTCTTGAGGATTTTTACTTTTGGGTCATTTCTTGTTTGCTATTTCAAGCTGACGTTTGTGTTCTTTTGTGAGCTAAGCCGGATCAGAATGAACTGTTATCAATGCTTAATGCTGCTTGATGCTGATGCATCTTTGTGCAACTTTTTATCACTGAATTTGGCTTCATTTATTCAAGCCATCAGCACTATGATTTACTGAATTAGGCATGCCTTTTTTTTTTGAAAATAGCACCAAGATTATTTGATGACTCAATTAAAACAGGATGTGCAAAACCACCATGTTGCTGGTTTATGAATCTGGTACAAGTTGGTTTACCTTTTATCTTCAACATAGCATTAGATTTGTACCTTGGCCATTTGGAACGAGAATTTCTTTCCCTGTTTTTAGTATGGGCAAATGTAGTTGCGAGATGGATGGAAGCAATATGGAAGTAGTTGCTTTGGTGGATTTTTTTAACCAATGTTCTTGTGAGCAATGATTCCTCCGGCCACCTTTTTTTTTTTTTTTTTGAGAGAGAGGACGCAGCTTCCAATTCAGTCCTGACTCCTGCGACTGGAAGCCGGTTCTTTTCCTTCAAAAAAAAAGGTGGAAGCAGAGGCTCACCACGAATGCAATCAGTCATTCATCAGGAAATCCTATGCATCTTCAAAAGTTGGGAACCGTATATATGTTTCATTATTATGATTCGTGCGTGGTAATAAGGTAGACCGTGGTGATTTTCTTGTGTCTTTGCTGGCCCTGCACCTTGATGAACGTCGCTGTCAGATATTGGCCTCTGAAACAGTGCCTGTATATATTGTTTGCTGACGTGTTTTGATTTTCACTCCAATGCTTCGTCCAATTTTAATTCTGTACAAACCATAATGTTACTTCCAATTTTTTTTTTTTTTTTTGAGCAAGATGAGATCTCATATTCCTATACTCCATTTTCTAATAAATACCAGCAATTTTAATACTCTACTTCAACAATCTAGACGTACTACTCCAACATTCTAGATATATAACATTACAACATTACCATATAAGATGTTGAACCGGTTCATTTGAAACATTGTACTTGGTTTTTTTAAAAAATGTTGAATTTACTATTTTAAAATGTTTAATATGATTTTTTTTTAAAACAAAAGTTGAAAATCGCTATTATCGGAAAATCAACACTTAGGTGTAACAGGAGCTAAAGGAAAATTGCTATGCTACCCACGTGATGAGGAAGATTGAATCTACTATTTTACCACTCCTGTTTTATTTTATTATTTTGAGATTCACTCTTATTGCTTGTAATACACTATGGTCCAATATTCCTATTCGTTCAGGCGCATGCATACGGGGAATACCAAGCAACGGAGTTATGGGCCATTTTGGGCCTGCTAATGTATATATTGGGCTGTTATTGGATTATAGAAAAGTCCAATTCTCCTCCCTAACGATCGGTAAAGTCATTTTCCTCGCCTAACCGTAATCCCAGAAAAAAAAACGCTCTCTCAACTTTCAATATGGTTCACTCTTTCTCCTTCGGTGGTTTTGTGGGCGGTTTGAGTGGGATGGCAAAGTGGGCCAAAGGGAGGTAAATTGGACTATATTTATAGTTCGAGGGGCTAAAGTATGTTTTATCGAAAAATAATAATAAATTTGTTTTTATATAAAAATATTAAATTGAAAATCGTAAAATGAACTGGATGGAAAGTCGAGTGAGTGTTTTCATCTAGTTTTACGGTTTGGATTATGCCCGGCCCGATGCATGCACGAAAGCAAAATGGCACGGGAATCGAAGGGGCGTGTTAGTTGCCGACCACGCGGCCCCGCTTAACGCCCAACAAGCCCGCCAGCGGCGGCCGCCGCCCTTCATCTTCCTCGCATCCGTCGCCCCGCCGCCACCGCCTCCGCCCCGCCGCCGACGCCCTAGGGCTCGTCGGAGCCTCCCCGCGAGCCCTAGGGAGCCGGCGCGCCTCGCCTCCCTTTTTTCTCCCCTCCTTCCATCCGCCATGGCCGAGCTCGAACACCGCCATGGACGAGCTCCACGCCCGCCGCCACCTGTACTAGCGGATGAGGCCGGCTCGACCCGGCTTCGGCGGCGCCCCCCCGCCGCCACGGCTCGTGAGCCAAGGCTGCCGCCGAGTCGACGGCGCGGCAAATGGCCGGGCTCTTCTATAGCCGGGAAGAGTAGAGGGGGAGGGAGGTCGCCGGAGACGGGGACCGCTCGACTTAAAGCGACCAAGCGGCGGCGCGCCCTCGTCGGCGAGGTGGTTGGCGAGGTGAACGACGACGACGACGGCGTAGCGCTACGAGGAAGACGACGGTGCGGGCGCGAAGACGACGGAGACGATGACGATGGAGAGACGACGACGGGCTTTGGCTGGCCCCACTAAGACCCTGGTCGGGCGCGGCGCTCTGCGCCCGCCCGTCGTGGCAGATTAACATCAATCGGAATCGAAGGCACCTTGGCACGCCCGCCATGCCAATCTTCGCGTGCCCCCGCCGTGCCGTCCGCGACTACTATCGTGTATCATTGCCGGCGTCGATTTGAATCGAGAGGATTTGGTCTTTGCTTCAAGTAGATTGATGTTGACACCCAAATTGGGCCTATGCTAAATTTGGAATGATCAAAGTATGAAGAGAACAAGTGGCCATAGTTTATGCATGAAAACACCATTTTATATGAACCAGGCGTGTCAAACAATGTCCTAAAATAGCAAAAGGAGCATGCACTTGAAGAAAATTGGCGGAGGAGAAAAATCACCGCTTGGCCGGACGGCATTGCATGGAGCAGCGTCCGGCGATGGAGCGCTGGCGCCGTCGGGGCCGCGTTCGCATGCCGCGGCCCACGGCGCTGGCGGCGTCGGCGTCGGGCGCCCGCGCCGCTCGCATGCACCCTCGCCAAAAATAGCTCTACGGACCCGCGTCGGCGCTGGCCCCCGCGTCGGCGCCGGCGCTGGCGCGTCAGCGCCCATCGCTGGCGTCCGGCGTCGGCGTCCGGTATTTGTTTAAAAATAGAGTCCGATTGCATGGCTTTACGGACGCGTCCGTCTTGGCGCGCTGCGTCCGTCGCTGTTATTCCGGGCGTCCGCGCTGTTTCGCGATCTGCGCGAGATTTTCCTAATTCGAACCGATTTTATTTCGGGTTGGTTTTGGAGAGTCCTCGATGTTTGGAACGTCCCAAGGGCGGTTTCTTAAAAGGATAAGACCACCCTCCTCTATATAATAAGAGGTTCATGGCGATTTGATCCCATCTACATCCAATCGACATTTTTTTCTATCTCCTGTCCCGTTTGTAGGTCATCTTCTTCTCTCAACCCCTCTACGTTGTTGTTCGGGCGGCGAACTCCGCGTCCATCGTCGGCGTCCCTAGGCGGCCACGCTGGTCCTAGGGCACCCCTCGCGTCGTCCTCCCGACGGGTCTTCCGGAGGTGCGTTCGGAGGTCATCTCGGCCGTCACCCGAGCTTCACGCCGCCCCTACCGATCCCTAGATCGGTTTTGGGCTACCACGCTGCGGTGCTCGCTGCTTCAAGGTTGTGTGCAACCTTCGTGGGCGTCAAGGCCCTCCCTGTGTTGTTGTGAAGCCCCGGTTTCGCGTCAACATACTTTTTTGGCGACTCCGCCGGGGGGAATTCGAGGCGTCAATTGCGTTTTGAAGACTCCAACATCATGCCTGCCAACAATAAGAGCGGTGGTGCTTCAGTTAGCGAGATACATGACGACAACGTCATCCACCCCTCTTCCGTTGATCGGCTTCCCGATGAATTGAAGGCTAAGATGCAACAGATGATAGAAGCTACTCAACGTGCGTTCCTGGAGAGTTGTGCCGTGGGTCGTGGCGACAAGGTGGAGCTATACAGGCCTGTCACCGTCAGTCTTCCCACCGATTCATCTACTCCAGAGGTTGAGGTAAATACAAGACCTATCTATGATGATTCCTATCCTCAACACGCCGATTATCTTTGTTATGCTTGAGGGCCATAAAAAAGAAGTAGATTCTACTATGACTAATGCTATTGATATGATTATGGCTCGTTTTGATAAGTTAGAAGGCAAGTCTCTTAGAATAGAAGAAATTGATGATGAACAATATGAATTTGGTATGCCTTCTAATTTTTATGAGAATCAAGCATGGTACACCGCTTATAACAAAGGGAAATCGGTCCAATCGGCTCCTACGGAAGCCGATAAATCCGATTCTTCCACCACTAAGGAAGCGGTTAATAATAAGCAAATTGTCACGTTTGCCGAGGTTCAAGACCGTAATCGGCAAACAATTAATAGAACAACAAACGCTAGGAATTCGGGGCAACACCGTGTTACCTAACCCACCGAAATCCCTAGCCGATTCTTGTTTTTGGCAATGAAACGCAGCTCCAAATCCTCCTCCTGCCCGATATGACCGTCGTTTAATCGGCTCAAGGAAGATTTAAACAAGTCTTTGCGGGGAAAGCCTTGGTGTCCAACTTAAAACCTCAAGGGGCACCTACAACAAAACCGTACCCTCCACACTTTGATTATATGAGAAACCCACCGGGGTGGAAGGTACCTGATTTCAAAAAGTTTAGTGGCAATGATAACAAGTCTACCATGGAGCATGTTAGCATGTATTTAGCTCAATTAGGTGAAGGGTGTGCTTTTGATTATATGAAATGTCGTAATTTCCCTTTATCACTTCATCGGGCTTTGCATTTTCATGGTTTACTTCTTTGCCAACATGTACTATCGGTTCCTCGGGCTCAATTAGAGGAAAAAAAATCATGCTCACTTTTATGATGGAGCCCGGAAACTAGATTATCACATTTGACATCGGTTAGGCAAGGTCGTAGTGAGTCGGTCGCTTGAGTTCATTAGGCGCTTGTAAAGAAATTAAGAACCGATGCTTTCATTTGATGATTTCTGAACGTGACTTTGTTGATATATGCTTTAATGGTTTGAATTCTAAGATTAGAGATAAGCTTGAGCATATTCGGTTTACTACTTTGCCTCATTTACTTGAGAAAGCTATTGCTTGTTGAGTCACGTCCGAATTCACAAGATCATGATTATAAGTCTCGCCGTTCCAACGTGCACCACGTGGACGATTGTTCTTCGTCCGGCGATGAGACTAAAGAAGTATTGGCCTGAAATTAGGTGGCGGAGGAAAATAAACAAGTAACTTGTCCTTCTCTCAAGCCGATTAATAGAAATCGGAATGAGGAAATAAAGTTTACTTTTTGATACATCCAAATGTGACCGAATATTCGATGAATTATTGAAAATCGGGTACATTAGGATTAAATATGTTATGCCTTCTGCAGATGTGTTAAAGAAGCGGGCTTTTTGCAAATATCATGAATCTTACTCTCATGCAACTAACGATTGTCATGCTTTCCGTCGGCAGGTACAATCGGCTCTTAATGAGGGCCGATTAAGTCTTACCGACATGCAGCTAGACAAGAATCCTTTTCCAGTGCATGTTGTTGAAGCTAAGAAGCTCGAAGCCAAGACACCTGAAGTCAAGGCTCCTGCCATCTTGATCCGTCCTGAGCAAGCTGCTACAACTCAAGGCAAGAACGTGATCATTGGTGAGCCTCGCCCGTGCACCGAATGTTCCTAAGAATTCGGGGACGGCAAGTGGTGGCTAACCAAACTGAAGAAGGCAAGACAAAAGCTACCATTGTGGCTAGCTCGGCGCAAGCATTGCGGCGTCAAGCGTGGCTAGATGGTCATGCGGCACGAACAAGACCGGCTAGGCGATTGAAGCAATCGGCCAAGATGATCAAGCTCAGCGCTAACTAAGCGGTTGAACCGACTACCTTAGTCGGTGCGCCGCCCCCGAGGGTTCTAGCTCCCTTGCTTCCGGTGTGCATACGATAAAGACATTCATTCCACAAAAACCGAAGGTTGGAGTTTGGAAGACCAATGAACCAAAGGTCAAGAAGCATATCAAGCCATTATGTGAATTTGACAGACTTTTGGCAAAATACAAGAAGGAAAAGGCCGATTCCAAGAATCGGTCAACAAAAAGAGAGAGTCTACGCCTCCCAAGGCGTGATGAAGGGAGAAATAAGCAAGTGGCTATGACTCCTACAAATGTTTCTTCTTCTTCGCAGGTTGCACGTCCAAAGATGACTCGTTGGGGGCCACCACTATCACAAGTGGCGCCACCACCTCAATGGGGACCGAAGGGAGTGTTTGTTCCCTATCCTTCGGGGGCCCTATGAAGGAAGGAGGTGCTACGAACATGGCCAAGCCTACCGTCTTTAGCCGATTGGGTCCACAATCGAGCTCTAGCGGCACTGAAAGAAGAAGGAGGTGCCTACATCCCGGGAACTCACCTCGAGCAAAAGGGGAAGGCGCCTATCGGCGGAGTTTATGTTCCCAAGAAGATCGAAGTTGTTGAGAAGCACGCTCCGGTTTCTACTCCTCGCCTTCCGTCATTATTGGTTCGATGACAGCTCCTTTGTTGATGTCAACAAACCGATTGTGATTGAGGAGCAGAGCCTCCCAAGGGTGATCAAGATCAAGTCATGGAGGAGGTTCTTTGAAGCTCGAGATAAGAAGCAAAAGCTTGTGGATCCTCGTTTTTGCAGCCCAAGTGGTGCCTCGGTTGACATTGATAAGACACAAAAGAGGAAGCTTCAGCGAGCAAGACAAAAGATGCTCAAGCGCTTGGTCGCTGCTCAAGGTGAAGGGCCAATCTTGCCGGAGATTGTGCAAGAGATCAAGAGCAAAGAGGCCGAGATGATTCTTCTTTGCCAAGAGGATGTCTCAACCGATTGCTAAATCGGTTGAGTCGGTTGTGATTCGGGAAGCGGTAGCCCAAGCTCGTGGAAGAGGTGCCCAAACCAAAAGTTGATTTTTGGCACTTCTAGCGGATGGGGCAGCCAAGTTAAGTGAGAAAGGCGACAACTCAACCGAGATGGTTGGCGGGGCTGTTATTGCCCAAACTTCGGATTTACCGACTTCGAAGTCGGTTGAACCCAATTCTCTTGTTTACGATGAGCTGCGCAGTGCACACGAGGATTTTGCTACCGTCGTCTCAGCCTTGTTTGGCCTTGAAACGCCAGCTGAGGATGAAGAGTTGGTGGATTATGAGCCTTCACCGCCACGCGCTGAGATGAACACCATCTTTTTCTCTGCCGATTATTATGTGATCGGGCGGGGAGATGATGAGGTCTTTCTGCTGCGAGTTTGCATTTGGGGTGCAAGATGCTATCTTCAAGAAGCTGCCGTGCCGTCGGACACCTCAAGCCATTGCATGTGAGCGGACATATCAATGGGAAACCAAATCCGGAAGATGCTAGTGGATAGTGGTGCAATTGTCAATCTTTTGCCCTATTCATTATTCAAGAAGCTTGGTGGCAAAGAGGAAGAGCTGATCCAAACCAACATGACCATCACCGGCGTAGGGAGGAAGTGCGCCAATTCCTTCAAAGGGGATCGCCAATGTCGAGTTAACCATTGGTAGCAAGACCATGGCTACGGCTTTCTTCATCGCCGACGTGGAAGGTAGTTATGATCTTATACTTGGTCGTGATTGGATACATGCCAATCCATGTGTTCCTTCTAGTTTGCACCAATTCCTCATCCAATGGGTGGGAGATGCCATAGAGATTGTTCATGCGGATAATTCGGTTGAGATCTCTACAACCGATGCCTCGCTTGAGAGCTCTGGGTTTGCTTGTCTTTCGGTAGAGACTTATCCAACTATCGCGGTACATTAGCTATGATGAGCGTGGATTTGTGCACCGTAACATTGAAGCCGACGGATAATCGGCTCAATATTATCTTGTAAACATTGTTTCTCAATGGAAGACAAAACTCAATGGTTAAAGTATAGACTTGAGCACTATCGGACCGAAAAGACCGATTCTTGTGAAGCTATCGATGACTTTGATGAGCTCAATAAGTTGGGCCAAGGTTTCACGTCGGCCGACCCTTTGGAACAAGTTGACATTGGGGATGGTTCGGTGCCAAGGCCGACATTTGTGAACCAAAACTTGGATGCCGATTATAAAGTTAAATTAATCGCGCTTCTCAAGGAATATGTTGATTGTTTTGCATGGGACTACACGAGAGATGCACAGGTTAAGCCGTAATCTTGTTGAGCATCGGCTTTCCATCAAAAGGGATTTAGGCCATACAAGCAACCGCCAAGATGCTTCAATTCGGCCATCAATGACCGAATCAAGGAGGAGATTGATCGGTTGCTTAAGGCGCATTTTATACGTCCATGCGGTATGCGGAGTGGGTCTCTAACATTGTGCGGTTTGAGAAGAAAGACACCGGAAAGATTAGAGTGTGCATTGATTTCGAGAGATTTAAATAGAGCCACTCCCAAAGATGAGTATCCTATGCCTATTGCCGACATGTTAATCAATGATGCTTCGGGGCACAAAGTTATTAGCTTTCTTGATGGTAATCTTTGGATATAATCAAATATTTATGGTGAAGAAGATACCTCCAAGACTGCTTTTATTTGTCCCGTTGTTGGTTTGTTTGAGTGGATTGTCATGACTTTTGGCCTCAAGAATGCGGGCGCCACCTATCAACGAGCTATGAATCTTATCTTTCATGATCTCATTGGTGTGATTATGGAGGTGTATATTGATGATGTGGTGATTAAATCGGCTTCATATGATCCTCATTTAGCCGATTTGCGTCTTGCTTTTGAGAGGATGCGCTTTTTATGGTTTGAAGATGAATCCACTCAAATGTGCCTTTGGAGTGTCGGGCTGGAAAGTTTCTTGGATTTATCATTCATGACAAGGGCATAGAGATTGATCCTAAGAGGATAGAGAAGATCAAGGCAGTTCAAGCACCTCAATGTAAAAAAAGGATTTGCAAAAATTCCTAGGTAAAGTGAACTACTTGAGAAGATTTATTGCTAACTTGTCCGGGAAAATTATTCCTTTCACCCCCATTCTTAAGTTGAAGAATGAAGCTGATTTTGCTGGGGGCAAGCCAACAATATGCATTTGACAAGATAAAGGAATATTTGTCTTCACCACCTATTCTTCGCGCACCTAGAAGGGGTGTACCTTTCCGATTGTATATCGCTGCCGAAGAGAAGGTGATTGGGGCTGTTCTTACTCAAGAAGATGAAGGAAAGGAGTATGTTGTTGCTTATCTTGGTCGCCGTCTTCTTGATCCCGAGACAAGGTATGCCCATATTGAGAAATTATGCTTATCACTATATTTTTCTTGTTCCAAGATGAGACATTATCTTTTGTCAAGCACATGTGTGGTAGCATGCCAGCCGATGTAATCAAACATATGTTGTTTCGGCCAATCCTTTCTGGAAGGGTAGGCAAATGGGCATACGCTTTAATTGAATATGACCTGACTTTTGAATCATTGAGAATTTTAAAGGGTCAAGTTCTTGCTGATTTTATCGTTGAGCATGGTATTAATCTTGATTATGAGGTGAATTATGTCACTTCTACCCCATGGCGGTTATATTTTTGATGGATCGGTTTGCAAAAGACGGTGCCGGAGTTGGAATTGTTCTTGTTAATTCTTGTGGTACTGAATTTCCTATGTCAAGCCGATTGGAGTTTCCATGTACTAACAACCAAACCGAATATGAAGCTCTCTTATTCGGGTTGATTATGTTAAAGCTATTGGGGTTGAACATGTTGAAGCATTTGGTGATTCATTACTTGTGGTGCAACAAGTTTCCGGTGAATGTCGGTGTTTGGATGGATCACTTCGTGCTCGCCTTGATATGTGCCTTGATTTAATTGGTAAATTTACCGAATTTAAGATTTGGCATATTCAAGAGAAGAGAATCATAAGGCTAATTTCTATGCTCAACGTGCTTCCGGATATATCAAGGAAGATGATCAATTGCATGTGAGTTATGTGCAAAGAGCAAACTTGCTTGCTCAACGTGCATCCGGCTTTGAGGTAAGAGATAAGTACTTTCATTTACAACAATTGCCGATGCATGAAAGTTTGCTTGTTTGATTCTAGTAAAAATTCGGTTCAACCAAAATTAATTGGACAAACCGATGTTGCTAATAGTTTGGGACAAAGAATGTAAAATTCTTTTAAATCGGTCTATTTCTGTTTTTGGACAATGGTAGTACCGATTTGGAAGATTGAGAACTCCTCTCTTGTCTTTTTGCAGGATCCTAGTGCTAAAGTTGACAAGAATGTTCGGGCTTTGCTTTCAAGTACACGTTGCATAATGGTGAGCTTTATAGGAGGACTGCCAAAGATTTGTTGCTAAAGTGTCTAGGGGTTGATCAAGCAAAAGTGGCAATGGGAGAGGTACATGAAGGCATTTGTGGTACGCATCAATCGGCTCCGAAGATGAAGTGGTTGTTGAGAAGGGCTGGTTTCTATTGGCCTACTATGATGGCCGATTGTTTTCGCTACTACGAGAGGATGTGAAGAGTGTCAACGGTTTGGGAATATCCAGCTAGTGCCGGCTGCTATGCTGCATCCTATCATCAAACCGTGGCCTTTCCGTGGTTGGGGGTTGGACTTCATCGGTCAGATTCATCCTCCATCTTCGAAGGGGCATAAGTTCGTCTTGGTTGCTACCGACTACTTCACTAAATGGTCGGAAGCGGTGCCATTGAAGAACATGACACACAAGGAGGTAATTGAGTTCATAACCGAGCACATCATTCATAGATTCGCATTCCTCGGACATTAACTACGGACCAAGGGACGTCATTTATGGCGAAAAGAGGTAAAGGATTTTGCCGAATCATATAAGATTAAGATGCTCAATTCATCTCCATATTATGCTCAAGCCAATGGTCAAGCGGAATCAACCAACAAGACTTTGATCAAGCTTATCAAAAAGAAAATAGAGGAGCATCAAGAAGGTGGCATGAAGTTTTGTCGAAGCTTTGTGGGCTCATCGCATATCGAGGCACGGTGCAACTAAAGTTACTCCTTATGAGTTGGTGTATGGTCAAGAGTCGGTGTTACCCGTTGAGGTAAATTTGGATGCATATAGATTTGCTAAGCAAAATGATCTATCTCCTACTATGTATCATGATTTGATGATGGACAACATCGATGAGGTAACCGACAAGCGAGTACAAGCTCTAAAGGAGATTGAGAAAGATAAAGCCCGTGTTGCAAGTGCCTACAACAAGAAAGTCAAGAGTAAATCGTTCCAAATCGGTGACTTGGTTTGGCAAACTATATTACCGATAGGGTCAAAAAGCAATCAATTTGGCAAGTGGTCACCCAATTGGAAGGGTCCTTTCAAGGTGGTCAAAGTGATATTCGGGAACTCCTATGTGCTTGAGTCACTGAGTGGAGAACGCCAGACGAAGGCGATTAACGGGAGGTATTTGAAAAAATATTTCCCTAGTGTTTGGAAAGAGGCCTAGTGCTCTCCAAACAATGGCCGATGCATGCATCGCCCTTAGAACAAAAATGGCCGATACATAGTATCGCCCTTAGTTGCCGGACAACCGATATGATGGGTATTCGTGTTGTTTGGTCTTCTTTGTCTTGTTTTCAGGTTCGTGCACCTCTCGCCTGAAAACAGGGGGGCATATGTTGACACTCAAATTGGGCCTATGCTAAATTTGGAATGATCAAAGTATGAAGAGAACAAGTGGCCATAGTTTATGCATGAAAACACCATTTTATATGAACCAGGCGTGTCAAACAATGTCCTAAAATAGCAAAAGGGGCATGCACTTGAAGAAAATTGGCGGAGGAGAAAAATCACCTGCGCCGGACCTTCATTATTGCATGGAGCCGCATCCGGCGATGGAGCGCCTGGCGCGTCGGCGCCGTTCGCATGCGGCCCCACCTGGCGCTGGCGCGTCGGCGTGCGTCGGCGCCGTTCGCATGCACCCTCGCCAAAAATAGCTCTCTGGAAACGACCATCGCTTTTTGCAACGGCTCTAGAGGTGGTCTTTGGTCCAAAATGGCAACGGGCAAAATCCGCGGATAGTAGTCTCACAAATCCGCGCCAGCGGGAACTATTTTGTACCCAGCGCCCATGGCGCCAGCCAGCGCCCCGCCCGCGAGCATGAAATTTTGCCCGCGCCCACTACCCGCGGGCAAAACATGCCCGCGGGCATGCCCGTGTACCCGCCAGACTGTATAAATGATGAGTCACATTTGCACAATCACAATTCACAAATACACAATCTGAATAGTGCAAGTTCACACACACACACACACACATTAAATAGTACAGTACAATACAAGAGGCACCTGGGCCATGCATTCAAGTTCAACACACAAAGTTTCAAAAAAAAAAAAAAAAAAAAAGTTCAACACACACACATTCAGCGTACAGTACAGACCAAGTGATGCAAATAAACAAGTTGATTAATAGAATTCCTCCGTAGTGATGCAAGATTCATCTTTGATCTTTGATTAATAGAATTCCTCCGTAGCACTGCTGGTTGCCTGGTTGATCAAATTGACTGGTTGAGACCGAATAAGAAACGAGAATGGCGAAAGACACATTTTTTATATTGTACTTACAATGGTTAAACTGGTATACTGTATAGTATACGTACACACCGTACAAAAAAACACGGCAGTCCAGTCGCCTCTCGTGTGGAGGGACAGGAAGGCCATGCTACATCATTTCAGAGGAGAGATGAGAGGACAGAGAAGGCTACGGTGACTTTTGAAAGAGCAGCGACTCGTCAACCAGCTTGCATGCCGGCGGCCCATCATCTCCAAATCTTTTCACAAGCACGCTACTGTTTGGGCGCATGCAATGCATACTCCTAGTAGTAGTAGTACTGTACCATTGGAACCTGGGAAGATGAGAGGTCGCCGCGTATTGTGCTACGAGCTGGAGGGGCGTCGAGAAGCAACCACGGACGCGCCCCCCTCCAAACAACCAAACGAAACGATTGTTGTGGTTGTGCTCAAGAAAAACGAAAACACACGTAGTATACAATTTTAACGCATTTGTTTTTTTAGTACTACGCATACTAGAACACGCAAACTTAAACAAATTTTTCTTTAAATTCTCTAAGCAACCATGTATGGATAGCCTCATATATAGCCGGCCATTTTCTCATCTCTCCCCATTTGCGGGCCGCGCGCGTTGGTTGGCAGGGCGTTGGTTGTGCATGCAGTCCTTTCATGCGGCACAGCTCCAACTCGTTTCCGTCGTCAGAGAATCATGGGTTAGCCCGTGTTGCGATCCACCCAAAGCTGCATGCACGATAACGCAGGGGCACAGCTCCAACTGCATGCACGATAAGTTCCCGGCTTTTTTCTCTCCCTTTTCTTCTTCTTCTTCTTCTTCTTTTTTTTTTTTCTTTCCTTTTTTTCTAAAATGAAGTTGGCACAAAAAAAAATAGAAAGTTCAGCTAGAAATTCTATTTTGTTTTCCTCACGAGCAGCACCATACACCACTAATAAGTTCCACTTAACTTCCAAAGGTTTATCCCAAAGGTTAATTTGCAACATATACTTTCCTTGCTTAAAAGAATCCACCTCAAATCTTTCTAACAAAATACCCACCAAAAATTCCACCTGATTTGCCCCTTGAAGCATTCCACATCCATAAATAATTTTGATTATAATCAAAAGATTATCAAAACAATTTTCTATCATGGTTTCTTGCAAACCAATAAAATGGAATCTATATTCATTTATAAGATCTTTCAAGAATGTAGAGACACCCTTTTTTTCTTATGTCTCTATAATTCCAAATCAAACCACTCATCATTTTTTCCTTTGCTTTTTTTCCCTTTTTTCAAGTCCACAAGAGAATTACTCTTGGGATCAATGCAATCTGGATTTACCAGATCTAGCTTCTTCCCACTTGGGGAAAACTTAACTTTTTCTTGAAACACAAATTTCTCCTTGTTTTTTTTTTTTTGATAAATCACCACATCTCTTGTATCATGAGTATCCAAACTTTCATTTTCATCACATAAAACAACACTTTCAGGATCAAATTCAACAATCTCCATCATACCAGACTCTTTTTTATTTTTAATATTTTTGAGATATAAGTTGTTCCTAGCAGTTTCCATTTCTTTTATTATATCAAAAGTAGCAAAGTAATTAATATAGAAGATAGGGAAAAAATACCTAAGAAAAGGAGCAATCCATAAACGAGCAAAATCTGAAAATATAGAATAAACAAATAAATAGCATAATGAATCTAATGACTAAATTAGAGGAATTAATTAATCCTAGAAGAATTAATCATAGTTTCTCATCTGAATGTACTCCATTGAAGGTAAACTAAACAGTAGAAACAAATCTTTAGAATCATTGGATGGCCTACATAATGATCACACACAAGTTCTACAACAAACTTTAGCACCTTTTAGATTAGGAAGAGAAAGAAGGAAGAGGACTCGCCGACATGCTCGATTCCGGGGGGACGCATGGTACCTAGGGTTTCGACAATGATTGAAGGAGTGCATGCAGGCCGGCGAAAGGAGGCATCTAGAAAAGCTACGGGGAGGAGGATGGTGGAGAGGGAGGTGGCCGCCCGGGCACCAGCTGCGTGGCGTGCCGCCTGCATCACCGCGTCTTTGGCTCGCACGCCTCCTCCTCCTTGGGAGGCAACACCGGCCTCGCCAGCTCGCTCCCTCTGGAGGGATGGGTAGGGAGGAGGAGAGAAGGAGGAGGGAGGAGGAGGCTAGGAGCAAGAGGAGGAGGGCGGAAGGGGAGGGTGACGTCGGTGCGCCGCGAGGGTGCCATCGCCACCACCATCGGTGCTTCGAGAGAGATCGAGGGTGGATGCGGAGAGGTGGTTTTTTTTCTACGAGTGAGAAGCCAGAAGCAAAAGCTGAGTAAATATTTCTGTCCCTGGCTTCACACGAGAATCGAGAGCTAATAGCGTAAAAGAGAGGGAGAAGCAGATTCTAGGCTAGATTCTTGAGAAGCTGAAGAAAGAATCGTGGACGTCCCACGGCGAGATCGGACGGTTGGGAGAATTTAGGGCGATGTGGTGGGTTCTGGCGGAGAAGCCCCTGGGCCTTGTGGGGTAATAATCACGATGAACAATTGAATGTAGCAAGCGTCAAAAATATACATATATTTTTTTCCTACTTTGTAACATAAAAATAGCATATATATTTCTCTAGATCTATTTAAAATGATGGTCGCATAGATATTTCTCGGGAGAAATTTGACTTGTAATCAGGAGTACATGAGAGAGAAAATGTACAACTATTGTTCATTAGCTAGCTGTGATCGAACATGACGCCTATGTTCCAAATGACCAGGATCTGTTATCCAGAATTGACAGGACCAGATGAAGGCACCCACGGACAACGCGATGAATATGCTGATGGGATAGGCTCTCACTCGTGACGACTCATGCTTCGCCTCACTTGCAAAGGCAGATCCTATAAGTGCTCCAATGCAGATGAGGAAAGCAAAACACGTCACGAAGAGATACTGCAAGACAAAGAAATACATACATCTAAATGATTAGATATGAATTAAATCGACCGAGCCATTATATCTAATTAATTCGAGCTAGCTAAGCTACTGTGTGTGCTGTAAGATGAAAAATATTTACGTACCACGGGTTTATAGAAGGGTCGTATTATTCCATGGCATTCAGTCCTTGCGTGTTGATATTGTTTGACATCCTCGAAGTAGGCCGCTGTGTGGCCATGGTACCAATACGACTTACACGCCTTGCTCACGAAGCCGTCTCGAAACATAAATCGTGGCAACTTGACAAGAGTGGCGACTCCATCGGACACATCATCTGCCTTTGTAACGAGGACCTTAGGACAGTGAGTTGCGCAGATGCCGCAGCGTTTATTCTGCTGATAGAAGCGGACCTCAACCATACACTTGCTGCACACAGCGCCATGGCCACACCGTCCAACGGCCACCCACCTCATGGGCTCCGTGCACACCAAGCAGGGATTTCTGCTGCTGGCTCCGTCGTTGTCGTCTTTGATTTGGACATGGCCTTCTGCTTTGAGTTCGACATGGCCGAATGATCTGTTGTCGTCGTTGTCTTTGATTTCAACATGGCCTTCTTCTGCTTTGAGTTCGACATGGCCTGATTTGGCGCTCGTCGTCATGGCCGATGAGTCGCAACAGGGGACACCGACGACCACATCACGATCAACATCCACGACGTGGTGACGATGATCCTGCAGATGCTGGCCTCCGCCGCCCGTGGGGAGAGCTTTGACGCCCACGACATGGTAGTCGTCGCCAGCAGCAGGATCGCCGGCTATTACAACCTGAAGCTCCATATTTACGACGACGCAATCGGCCGCCGCCGACTGTTGCTTCGACGTCATAGCAGCAGCAGGTAGGCTGCTGCCGTGACCGGTCTGGTCGGTGTCAATATCTGAATCCTGTATGCGCCCGGCCGGCACTAGCCTTTAGGATTGAATAGATATAGTCTTATAGACGGATGGAGAGAGAGAGGGTGTCGGGTTAGACTCGAGTTAGCTTCGGTAGCCGAGTCAGTGTCGAAATATGCTTTTCGAGGGATCGGAGTTGCATGATCGGTGTCCATGACCGGTTCCGCTTGATTTTTTTTTCTCGAATACACAAACGGTTCGCGCATCTTCTATATTAAGAAGAGAAACTACAAAGTTTATAATGACGCGCCAAAAATAACGCACTAGGGGAACGGAAAGATATACGATCAGTTCAGCCCTCCCTAGTGAAAGGAGATCAATACGTTATTACTCGCTATCGAACTACCTAGTCGCCTCCAACAATCAGTCGCATTGGCTAGCGCGGCGCCTCGACCGCCTCGGCCTCTCTCCTGTGAGGATCTGTCGCAACGCCTCCTTATGAGGGGTTGGGATCCTCAAGGTAGTTGTCATAGGCCTCCTGTGTTCCGCCGTTGAGGGCTCCCTACACCTATCGATGAACCCCAACCGCTGCATCACCAATATGTCACCCCGTTTCACAACCAGGATACGCGAGAGCGGTTGAGTGGCGATCCTCTTGCTGCGACACGACAATGTTGCGACGACGACTTCTACACTGGAAGAGGTAACAATGGCGACGGCGCCTTGCACACACCCTGCCTGCGAACAGCTTCAGTCTCGCGGTAAGGGAGTCGGCAGATCGAGGAGAGGTGACTACATCCACGCCAGCTAGGGGCAAATAAGCGGTCGTCGTCTCGGTATCCACGACGTCGTGCTGACATTCTATGGGCAGCGGCGTACTTGGCTTCGCCCACATCGGACCGAAACCGGGTGACCACTCCACATCATCCACCGCGGCCGCCTCAACGCCTTTGGGTTCATTGAACACCAGCCGCATTGGCGTGACCGACAGACCGAGCTGAGTGGTCACCGAGGGTGAGGCAGGGTGGGAAGTGAAGGATCCTTTAGTGCCTCCATGACTGACGGTGACTGTGGGGCGACCCGTCTACAAGTGTGCGAAGCCACGAGCTCGAGCAACATCGGGTCGTCTGCAGGGTCACGACCATCTGTCGCGTCCATACGCGAGGCCACTAACAGCTCTCTAAGGATCAAGACTGCTCTCATAGACCAACACCATTCTTTTCTGCGCACTTTGTCCTCCTCACTCATGCGCACCCGGGAAGGACTTCCTGGTCGGTCTCCCATCGCTCCAAGCCAAGCACGCTTAACTTTGAAATCAAGACCGCGCTTATAGACCAACACCAGTCTTTTCTGCGCACTTTGAACTCCTCACTCATGCGCACCCGGTAGGTCACCCATCGCTCCAAGCCAATCACGCTTAACTTTGGAGTACTTAAAAGATGAGCTTCCAAAAAAGAAGTTGCAACTTGTTGGTATGAGTATTCTATCAGCCCTATTAAGCTCTAGGCCGGGGTGTCACGGGATCGACCTCGGCTAGGATCGCCCTCGTATGCTCGTGCTGCTGGGACTTGTGCCACCACCGCCCGGCCCCGGTGGCGCCGGCGTCGATTTGTCGTGCCACCGTCCTTCGTCGCCGCCCACGCCCGCCCGCGCCTGACGCAACCTGGTGCGAGCCCGCCGCACCACCATCGTGGTCGACAAAAGCGGCGATTGGAGCCTACGGCCTGGCAGCCTCGGCGGCGATCCGAACCAGCGCTACCGCGGCCAAGTTGATGTTCGCCGCCCGGCTGACTCCGGCGCTGCCAGCGCGCGGTAACCGGGGCTTGCTAGTGCCCGTCGTAGCACCAAGTGTGTCCTCAACTGAAGCCGATGGTGCACCGCTGTCGACAGCTTCCCGCGGCGGGTTAGGCCCCCTCGCCGAGGACCGTGTCGCGACGGCCTGAGGCAACTTGCAGTACCTCGCAAGGTGGTGGAGGCCGCGACAACGCAGCAAACAACGCTACGATAATCGACATGATGCCACACGGTGCGAATAAGACAAACAGTTGAAGCACCTGTTTAAATGAGTGGTCGCACTCGAATCGGTTTTGAGTATCATAGTAAAGGCTGGCCATATATTATTACAATTGTATATCTATTTTAATATCATAGATATTTCTATATTTCATTTTTCTATAAACTTGATCACATCCGGCCGGAGAAATTTGACTTGAAATCGGGAGTGCATCAAGAGAGAGAGAGGATTGTACAACTATTGTTCATTAGCTGGCAGAGATCGAACCCTACGCCTATGTTCCAAATCATGAGGCTGTAATAACCAGCATGGCAAGGTCCAGAAGAAGGCACCCACCGACAACACGATGAATATACTGATGGGATAGGCTCTCACTCGTGACGACTCATGCTTCGCCTCACTTGCAAATGCAGATCCTATAAGTGCTCCACAGACGATGAGAAAAGCAAAACACGTCACGAAGACAAACTGCAAGACAAAGAAATACATACATTTAATTATAATTATTATATATATGAATCGATCGAGGTAGCTAGCTATACTGTGTGTGTGCGGTAAGATCGAAAAAGATTTACGTACCACAGGTTTATAGAAGGGTTGTATTATTCCATGGCATTCAGTCCTTGCGTGTTGATACTGTTCCTCGTCCTCGAAGTAGGCCGCCGTGTGGCCATGGTACCAGTACGACTTACCGGCCTTTTCCGAAAGGCCGTCTCGAAACACAAATCGTGGCAACTTGAGAAGAGTGGCGACTCCGTCGGACACACCGTCTGCCTTTGTAACGAGGACCTTAGGACAGTGAGTTTTGCAGATGCCGCAGCGTTTATTCATCTGATAGAACCGGGCTTCAACCATGCACTTGCTGCACACAGCGCCGTGGCCACACCGTCCAACGGCAACCCAGCTCATGGGCTCCGTGCACACCAGGCAGGGATTTCTACCGCCGCCGTCGTCTTCTTTGATTTCGACATGGTCTTGTTCTGCTTTGAGTTCGACATGGCCTGATTTGGGGCTTGTCGTCATGGCCGATAAGTCGCCATAGGGGACACCGACGACCACATCACGATCAACATCCACGACGTGGTGACGATGCAGGCCTCCGCTGCCCGCGGGGTGAGCTTTGACGCCCACGACGCGGTAGTCGTCGCCAGTATCTGCAGGATTATTGCCGGCTATTACGACCTGAAGATTAACGACGACGCAATCCGACGGCGTCGCCTGTTGCTTAGACGTCATATCAGCTGCAGGTAGAGGTTGCTGCCGTGACCTATCGTAGCTCGTCTGGTTGGTGTCAATATGGAGAGAAAGTGGCATCGGGTTAGAGAATTAAGTAGAGGTAGATGCGCTAACTCGAGTTAGCTTCGGTGTCAATCCCGAGTCAGTGTCGAAATATTCTGCGAGGGATCGAGTTGGCATGTACAAACCGGTTACATAGGGATACTACGAAAACACTTTCCAGATATATAAAAAGTAGGCTTTCGCTCCGGTAGTCCTTTAAAAAAATAATTGCACGAATACTAAAGCAGCCTAACCCTTTTTTTAAAGAAAAACTATTTTTAACCGGTTTTGAAAGATTTTTCGAGAATAACCCTTTGGACGGCGCCTCAGCCCAGCGCTTCCTTTTTTGCACGCCTACCCGCTACCTGCATGCCGCGCATGCGGGGGCTGCCGGCGTGGCCCGACGTTGCGCGGACCACACCGACGTGGCAGCTCCACCGGGCGCGCGAGATCAAAGCGCGGCATGCGCCGGCGGCTCATCGAAAAGCGCGGCGGGGGCGAATTACTCCCGAGCGAGCCCGACTCGAAGTCCCTCGATCTTCCTCACTCTCTACCGTTTTCGGCGAGAGTCGAAGGAAAAAAAAAAAGCTCAGCGCCGCCGCGCCCGGCTTCTCCTCCGCCCGCCGTCGGCCCCGCCTCCCGCCGCCGCCGCCGCCGCCGCCGCCCCATCTCCTCTAGGCAGCGCGCGCGGGTGCTGGAGCGGGCCCCGCCCACCGTCCACCCTCGGCGCCGCCGCCCTTTGGGTTCCTGCGCCCCGCCCGGCGGCCGCCGCCTCCGCCGCCGCCCGGTGGCGGCTGTTGCGCCGGCGCGCCGCTCGTCCCTCCGCGCCGCCGCCCGGCGGGATTCCGTCGCATGGTGGACTGAGCCGCCTCCACCGTCACCTCCATCACGCCGTTGCGGCGGCCCTCCATTCCTCCCTCCGCATCGTCCTCCAACGCCATCACGCCGTTGCCGACCTTCATCCCCAATGGTGGACTGAGCCGCCCTCTATTCCCGGTTAGGGGTGGAGCCCCGATTCCCGCCCGGCGGTGGTTGGTCGCCGTTCATCACCGTCGTCGGCTTCCACTTCGCCGCCCGTCAAGGTAATACATTGTCGTCTTGCTAGGAATATTATGTGCTATAGTGATTGTGGTTCTTAGGAAGTTAGGGTAGTTAGTTGTAGCTAAACTTATTTGGATAGTTAGGGTTAGGTATATTTAGTTAGTTTGTTGGATATTTAGTTTTAGCTAAATTTAGTATGGACCGTAGGTTTCACTAATTCCATGAAATGATCAAGTGTGTGTCGAATGTCTTTGTAGATGGATTGTTGTGTCCGAAAGTGTTGTGCGGTGGGACCATTAGGAAAGAAGATGGTACGGTAGAGAATATGGATGAAGAAGTGGAATGGTTTGATGAGCCCCCTAGATTCTGTGACCTTTGTGACCGTTTGAAGGTGAAGTTTGGCGGTGATTTTACACTGAAGGGTAGGTTTGACAGCGGGAAGACTAGGGCTCACTATGTGATTGTGCCATTGTTGAACCCTTCTCAATGGACCCGATACATTAGGGTGGTGCAAAGTTCAAATGTGGCCACGGCGGAGGTGTTTGTTGAGAATGGTTACTGAGGATTTTGGATGATGGTCGTGGTGAGCCGGCATTTGGGGCGAGCATGAAGGAAACGACATGGATTTGGGCGGTCGGGTGACACGGGGAGCGAGTTGCATGAACATCCTGTAGGTTTGCGGACGGATGACTTTGATGCGGGGGGACTATGAGCGGGAAGAGGCCGAGGCGGTGGGCGGAGGCGGAGGCGTATGAGGGCGATGAGGGCGAGAAGTGATTGGATGATTCGATGATGATGAGGGGTAGCCACGGATGCGGTGCCGACATCGGTCCTTCGTGCCGTGCCGCCCCATGGGAGATTGGTACATGATTTGCCGGAGGATGATAGACCATATGACTCTTGGGGGTAGGATCGGGGAAGCACAACATCACGTTCCACCACCGAGAGTACACGGTTGAAGAGCTAAGACAATTCAGTCGGAGGAACATCCAATATCCAAGTGTTCGAACTATAGGGATGTTAGCATGACTCATATGGCGGTTTGTGATAGCGGTCTCCGGCTGTGTAGAGGCATGGTGCACAATGAGAAGGACCCAATTCTTAGGAAGGGTATGATCTTCAAGTCAATGTCGAGAGATGAAACTATTCCTAGAAGACTATCTTTGTGCATCACCATCGGCCCTACCGCGCCACACATTCGGATAAGGAGTTGAGGTATCATATCCAGTGTAGTAGTAGGGATCATACATGCCCTTGGAAGTTGCGTGCACGGAAGAATCGGTATGATGGTACGTGGAAGATTACTAAAGTTGTGCAGCCCCACACATGCAGGGATAATGAGGGTAAGAAGAAGCATCCACGACTTCTTTGCTAAAAGCACCTTGCCCGTCGTATATTGGGGATGGTTGACAAAGACAATGACATCCCTGTTGCTTTGTTAAAAGAGCACATATTTGGAATTACCAACTATGAGGTCAAGTATGGAAAGGTTTGGCGAGCTAAGCAAATAGCCTTGGCTATCAGATGGGGAACCTGGGAAGAAGCATACAATCGAGTGCCCAGGATCTTGAATGCAATGGCTCACTATAACCCAGGCATGAGATGGTGGATAGACACTCAAGGGTTGCGGGAAAAAATGTGTGTCGGCCACCCCCCTAGTCATAATTGTAGTTGCCCTGCTCCTTCGAGGCCTGTTTTGTATCGTGTGTTCTGGTATTTCGAGCAATGTCGGCATGCATTTCAGTACTGTCGGCCAGTTATTTTAGTTGATGGTACATTCTTGACCGGAAAGTATAAGGGCACTTTGATGATGGCTGCTGCAGTTGATCCGGAGAACCAGATAGTACCGATTGCATTTGCTTTGGCGGAGCACGAGGGCATTGACTCGTGGTCCTGGTTCATGAGGCTCCTGCGTGTGCAAGTGCTTGGGACATCTCGCACCATTTGCTTGATCTCTGACAGGCACGCGGGGTTACTTGCTGCTGCAAATGAACACATTGAAGGCTGCCCGCCTTTAGTTCACAGATGGTGCGTTAGGCATTTTGCTGCTAATTTTTGGCGGCGTCAAAGGAAGAAGGAGGCGATAGCTCTGCTTAAGAAGGTGGCTTACAGAAAAACACAACATGAGTTCAATGAGACCCTAGCAGAACTACAAAAGATCATGAACCCAGAGGCTAAGGAATGGCTACAAAACCAAATGGCAGAAAAAGCTAAGTGGGCACTAGCATATGACGAGGGGGGTTACAGGTGGGGCATCATGATCACTAACTCTTCAGAGTCTTTCAACCGTGTGTTCAAAGGAGTCCGATCCTTGCCGGTGTCCGAATTATGGAGTACACCTTCACTAAGTGCAATGAATATTTTGTGTTGCGGTATGGACTTGGCTTGTTGAGGAATCTAGGAGAGACGGACGATTTGGAATTGAAGGGGCTAATTTTTTGGAGGAGCATGAGAAATTGTCCAACCTCCATACGGGGCGAGGCATAGGTACCGAGGAACGTAATGTTTTCGGTGTAAGGGGCAAGGGTGGCACAAGTGTGGGTGGAGAGCGTCAAGGTGGACGAATGTACCGTGTTGATCTAGCCAAACTAGAGTGCAGTTGCAACGTTCCTCGATAATGCATGCCCCTTGCTCTCACATGATTACGGCTTGCACAATACGCGGGTTTGATCACACGGTGCTTGCCTTATATGCACCCCCCTGTTTCTCGATCGAACACACTTCGTGTTTGGGAGAAGAGTTATGAGCCGTACCTTGACCGAATCGCGGTGGCGGCTTACCGGGGCCCGGACTACACTGTGCTTTCGAGTCTAAGGAAAAAGGAGAAGGGTAGGAGGAAAAAGAAGCGACTCCGGGGAGACATGGATGCTATGAGAGGATTCGGTCCCGATTGGTTTGGTGGCGGAGAGTTCGACGAGGAACCCGACCAAGAATCTTTATTCAATCTGCAAAAAAACTGGTCATAACGCAAGGTGGCATAGAAGACAAGGGCAGCCGGTAGTTTAGTATTCTACTTTAGTGTACACTTATTGAACAAACTTAGTTTCGATTAGTTTCTTTATTTATGTCCATTTGTTTCATAGTTTTATTACTTGCCTTAATACTTAGTTTACCACTTTATATAGTAATATTCTTTATTACCGCTGAAATTGTTTATGTTTTGTTGGCTAACGGTTGTTTCTTTGGAACACGGGATGGCGCCTCGTCGTCGCCGTGGTCCAAAGCACCACCAAGACGCGGAGTACCCCCTCCTTGAGGAGGAGTACGACCCGAAGCATGAGCTAGGGCCCCGGCGGCGGGGGCCTTAGGCGCCGACTTGATACCTCACTTGCGGCCACGTACACACATCGCACGGCTACGATTGGGACGGCGTTACGCGCCGTACATACGCCGAGCTGGTTTCCTGGAGATTGTTCGCGTTGTCAACAAAGGTCTTCCGCCCCTGAACCCCGCACTCCTAAGTCTTTCTGCTTTGTTGACAGTAACTCCAGCCAGAACACATTGGATATGACAACTCCATTTCTTAGCACCTATTATGTAATTGACAACTCTTCTTTGTACGGATGGAGGCCCAAAACACACACATTTCACCTACCTTCCGGAGAGATGACCATCACATTGGAGGATGTGAAGGTTATCCTGCGCCTTAGGGCCGGGGGACTAGCGATTCTTGGTAAACTTGACGGTGGTCAATGGAGGGAGAAAGTTGAGCGATTCTGTGGCTTCTTTCCGGAGCGACGCAATCACAAAGACAAGTAAGATGCCTCTTGTCCCTTAAAAATTATTTTGCTAACACATGTATTTTTTAGAAAACCGCTCTAACTCATTGTGGCTTAACGTTTCGGGAAGGGGTCGGTGTGTCCCACCAATGGCTAGCGGACCGCTTCAATGACTTGAACCCAGAGGCTGACTACCCTGATAATGTTTTGGAGAGATATGCTAGGGTGTGGTTGTGGCACTTCCTTGGGTCGTTCCTATTCCCAGACTCGACCGGCAACAACATCAGTTGGGCGTTCCTCGACATACTTAGCCAAGAGTGGGAGAACATAGCGGCGTGTCAGTTGGGGCACCGTAGTGTTGGCATGGACATACGAGACAGGTTGTGTGAGGCTTGTTGTCGGGCCGAGATACTCCAAACCTAGGTGGTTGTTGTTATTTGCTTGCAGATTTGGATATGGGAGAGGTGGCCCATTGGGAGGCCTACAAAGTTGCCGATTCGACCGGTAACGGCGGTGAGTACATGTTGCCAGAGTGGGACGACGAGGAAACATTACCTGCTGGTCTTTACCTCTGGATCGAAGCACCTCAGGTCACAGGCAGACCTGAACGCATGAAATCTGAGGGAGTACACGGATGAGATAGACCATCTCACACGCCTTCCGTGTTTGCACCTTGCCCATTATGTCGTTCCATTGTCCTAATTTTTCGAAAAATGATCTCTAACATTGCTACAAAACGATTAGGTGAGATGGACTCCTTGGAGCGACGAACATATACGGGGACGTCCTCAATCCTCAATGTTGGGAGGAGTCTGAAATGTTCGGTGGAATGGCAAACTTATATTCTTCCACATCGTGGAGCTTCACAATCAAATCGAGTTTGCGTGCGGTTTGGGAAGATATCGGGCTGCCCACCACCCCTTTACTCCACTAACCCTCTTTTGCATAGGTGCATGTCTAACCCAATACCAGTACGGATCATACATGCCCTTCACTCCACTAATAATTTCGCTCATGTTGCGGCTACGGCGTAGAAAGAGGTACAACGAGAAGGACTGGAGTGTGGCGCACCACGAGTTCATCGTGGGTGGGGAAACAGCAGCCCATACCGTTCGATCAAGGCGAGCCACATGATCGAGGGTATTCAATGAGTACCTAAAATGGCTGAACAGGTCGACGAGGTTATATCTTACGCGTCCCTACACCAACCAAATAGATTGAGCGGCGGCCGGGAGAAGACGCCGGTGAGGATGATTACGACCGACAAACGATGGTGGACACACGACCCACAACGAGCCCCCCTTGACCGATACTTGGTAAGATTGGAAAAACGAAAGCTTTTGAAAGCCTGTTTCAAAACTTAACTTCCATAGGTTTGACATGTCAATACACTGTTTGTTTGTATAGGCCGAACAGCTGGCCAAAATGTCCAATGACGCTGCAAGATCACTCCATGAGTCTAGACACCAAGGCCCCGGGGGTACTACGTTCATTTGTTAAGGTAAGCAATACCACTAACTTTTTGTAACACCCTTTATGTTGCCGACCAATACAATTGCTACAAATAATTGTTTCATGTACATGCGAGAAAGTGAAGAGGAATTGCAAGAAGTTAGCACAAAAGTTGGGTTGCATGCACACCGAGTGGGTACCTCCCGAGTACCACCAGGGTCACCGTCTCGCATGAATACACCTGTAGGCGTGGGTTATGGCGCTCAGACGCCACCAGACTACCGCTCAGAGAAGGGCCCCGTGTATGAGTCCTCACCGCACGAGGAAGAGGATGGATCGACTTCCTCGTCAGAAGCGAAAAATCCAATGGGATTGACTTCCTCAATATGGCATTTATCACAACCAAGAGCGGGTGCGTCTCACCAAAGACGGGGGCACGATGTATGATGAGGAGGTGTATGAGGAGGCATACTACGACGACACCTACCAGGAGGTGCCCCGCCACGATACAAGCTACCATGATAGGTTCTACGGCTCAACAGGCCAAACAGAATGGGATCCGTGGATTCCGAGTATTGAGATTGGGCCTTCTCAGCTAGTGGGTGCCCCTCTAGGTACTCAAGAAGAGGAACAGGTAAAAGGAAACTCCAACATATGAATTAATACTAATACGTTCCCTCAATATTTTAGATATTAATGTGACTTTGTAAACTGCAGGATCCGTGGAATCCGACGGGTACACTAGAAGTGCCAGCAGCACCCACTGTTTCGCTCGACCCACCCCGTCAGCAACGTGCACCCCGTCAGCGGCGCCCTCGTAACCACACCGACGTAGGGTACACTCCTAATGTCATGGCTACAGCTCCGGGGAGACAGAAGAAAAAGAAGAAACCTTACACTCCACAGCCTTAGTTTGTTCATGTACTAGATTATGGACTTGTCGTTGCAATGGAACTTCTAATGTAATGGACACCCTCTACTTGTGGAACCTCGATGGATGAATGGATTCTATGTTTATGGACAAGCTCAAATTCTATGTTTATCCTTCACTATTTTATGGATCAATGCATGGATGTGTATGCTGAAATACTATGTTTATCCTTCATTATTTTGACAAAATCGCGTATAGGAAAAATGTTGGTTCATTTGGTACTCGGCCGAACAGCCCAATGACGTCAAAATTTCAAGTTCTTCATCGACAATGCTGCCCGCCGCGCCGTAGCTGGGCGCGCGGCAACGTTGCCCGCGCTTATGCGGCGCGCGGCAACGTTGCGCAGCGCCCGGCTAAAACGGCAGTTCCGCATTGCGAGATCAGCCCGCACGTTTTCCCAAATGCCGGTTTTGGCGGTACACTTGTCGATTCGTACCGACATTTTCCGAGCTCGGTGACTAGCCTTTTCGGTGTGTACTCAATAGACTTTTCGGTGATCCGTCAATAGGCACATCACTCATCGATGCGTGTCGGTCAATAGACTTTTCAAGTACTAGCCTTTTTCGGTGAAGCATCAAATCCGTCGACTAGGCTTTTTTTTTTTTTCGGGCTATTTTTTCAAATACGGACGGGTTGCCACTACTCAATGCACCGGCTACAAAACCTCCATATATCTTGCCACCTTCATTGAGTTCATACGAAGAAGCAAACTTGTAGCAATGGCTTCCGGTTCTTCGGGTGGGAGAGGAAGGGGGTAAAGAAGGGAAATGCAAGCCCGTGGGAAGTAGATCCGGATGTGTGGGTGGAGGTGTTGGTCCTAAAGAGTTTGATGAACCCGACCCGGATCGTTGGCGTGACCAAACTAGGGGAGATTTCAATCGAGAGAACCCTCTCAAGACCTATGACAAACGTAGGGAAGATTGGCCAAAATGTATGCATGGTATGGATTGTTTGGTGCGAGATGATGGCGGATGGGACGGAAGGAGGTCGCCGTTTTTAAAATGCCCAAACGCTTATGTAAGTGCTATTACTTATCATCATTGCATTCTGCATCCCCACTTAACCAATCTGTAACATGCTTATACTTATTTCAGAGTTCAAGGGCACCCGACCACTGCGGCTTCACTAGGTGGATCGATCCTAGGCCACTTCCACCACATCAGGAATACATCTGGTGGTTGCAAGAAAGAATCATTGATCTCGAAATGGAGGTAGGTACCCGAAGAACAGACGACCAAGAGGAGGAAGACTACAACGGTGAGAACCCACAAGATGAACCATGCACCGATCCATACTGCTGTTGCCCTTGTCACAAAAACAATGGGCCACCGCCACCACCACCGCCTCCACCACATCCGTCACATGATGCTTACTATGGAGAAGGCGCAACCACGATTCGCTATGTGGCAACATTACTAGGCACAGTTCTTTCTATGGCCACCTATGGTTGATTGTTGTTTCTTTAAAATCACCTAAGGCGTGTTAGGGTTAGTTTGGAACTGTTGTACCCTAGTTTGGTACGAGTTCTGACACGCCATTTCGTTGCTTCAGTGTTGCTTTAATTACCTAAGGCATGTTAGGTTTAGTGAAGAACCTGTGAACCCTTGTTTGGTTTATGTTCTCACATGCCATTCTATATGTTGTGTACCTCAAACCCTTGTTTCGTCCAAATGCCAATTCATGTGTTGTGTCGCGTGAACTATGTGCTCAATCTTTTAATTTAAAGACACAATTAAAAGACCCAATAGAAGAGGCCAGAGACAACAAAATGAAATAACACATAAGTTCAATGCCATGAAAACATTGCTCAATACAAGAAGACAACATAGTTCGCTGCATGGTTCATTAAAAATAGAATACAACATTGTTCCATACATATTGGAATCCACGTAACACAAATTAACGCTGCACATCATGAATCTGAAACATATCCTGGAAGCAAATCATCGTCGGAGTCACAATCTTCCACCAGCACCTCATTGCTGTGACGAGAACCAACTACTACACCATCGACTGGATTCTGTGTCATGTGGGCTTGTTCAACGGCATCCGCTAACTGTGAAGCCTCAACCCAGAAGGCATTGTCATTGTCATCAGCGATGTCTTCCTGCACGTTGGCCTCGACGGCGACCGTGTGAGGCTGCACGTCAGGCACAAGAGCGAGGTCGTGCAACATTCGCTTCATTACATCGCTCACAAGAGGATTCACATTCCTCTTCGTCCGCCCCTCACTCTGCTTCCGCAGTGCACACTGCTCGTCTAGGCGCTTCTTGAAACTTTCATGGCATTTCATATACTGCTCATACGTTGGGCGGGAAACACCCAACTTCTTGGCAAGCTTACGCTGCTCCCGTTGATGAATGTACAGATACTCGTTCACAAGCTTGGCCCCAACACCCATTTCCCGCCCAAGTTTGTGCTTCGCCCTGATTGCTTCCTTGACCTCATCTTTTCCTTCAAAGGACTCCAAAAAGCATTTCCTAGTGTTCTGTCAAAACAAACAATTGGATTTTAGTTAGATAAAATAATGTCTCATGTGGTTGCCTCAAAAAAAAAAAATTCAACCTCATCATAATCCACCATATGGCCACAAAAATAGCCTATTCCCCACTCTGAAGGAACAAGGCCATACTGCGCCTGGACACCACATTTGCAAAAGACGGGGGCTGGCGCAGGGCGTGGGTGGTGCGGGGGGGGGGGTGGCGCGGGGGCCGCAGCCACCTCCCACTCACGGCCTTGGCACGGCGGCGCATGCTCTATCTTCCTCTCCCTCTCCTCCCTCTCAACATCAGGCTCTCCTCCTTTCCTCTCCCTCCCTGCGCGCCTTCGATGAGCCGCTTGCTTCTTCAACTCCTCATGCCTACGTTGAAACCCAGCCCCTAAACTCCTTGTAGCCTTCCAAGAATTTCTTGTTCTCCTCACCGACCTCAAGGTCGATCCACTCGCTCAAAATCACGAGTGGTGGTGGGGTCTCAAAAAACAAAGAATTGTCACAAACCAAATATGTAACCATAGACAAAAAAATAACCAAAATGAATATACACACCATGCTACTATGGCGTTGTATCGGGCCAGCGTCCATTTGTAATTGGCACACATCCAATACTTCCGCATGTAGATTTCCTCATCCTCGTCATCCCATTCTACTTTGCAAGGATCACCACACCGGCAATTGGGCACCGAACACCCGGTGGGAGAGGCTTGTGGACATAGGGATCAGCGGCAAACGAGCATAACTATCTCCAAAAAAATTAAAATTGTTACAATGCAATATAGTTATTTCGCTTTCTTATTTGTTGCATAAAAGATCAAAACTATGTCTACTTTCATTTCTACGCCAATCAAACATAGAACTACATATAGGAAATCATATAAAATAAAAATGAATCAATCAATGCCAACAAAATATAGGTGCCATGGTTACAAATTTGCCTAGTGCAATCTATTGCTTGCCCACAATTTTAAAAGAAAAACAAATGACAAGAGATTACCTATAACTCATTTTACCACGCTCGGCATGTCCACCTTGGAAGGGACCGGTGCAGGAGAGATGTGGAGGTGGAGGAGCGGATGGAGGTGCAGCAGCGTCGTCGGCGTCGCCGGCGGCGCGGGCGGCTCCGGCGGGGCGCAGGAGCAGTCCGGGCGGCGACGGTTTCTTTTTCAACTCTTCCACTCGAACCAACGGTATGAAGACGTAAGAGTTGAGTCGGGCTTGGCTCGGGAGTAATTCCCCCCCGCCCGCCCTTGATCGAGCGCGGCGCGCCGCGCCTCGATGGCCGCGCGGCAGCTGCCGCGCTTTGATCTGCGGGGCGGTGGGAGCTGCCACGTCGGCGTGGTCCCTGGCCGTCGGGGCCACGCCGGCCCCCGCCGCAAGATGCAGGGCGCAACAGCGTGCAAAAAAGCCGCTGGGCTGGGGCGCGTCAAAAGAGTTATTCTCGAAAAATCTTTCAAAACCGGGTTAAAAATAGTTTTTTTTAAAAAAAAAGGGTTAAAAATAAAAAGTCCGTGCCTGGGCTCCAGCCCGTCCATCATCCGATCCCAGCCCAGCCCTCATCCAGATGCATGTAACAACGTCTGAGACTCCCTCCGCTCGTCTCCGTTACTCACCACCATCTGCTCGCTGCCGTGCATCCGTCCTCCTCGCCGCACTCTCAGTACCGAAGGGGGGAGGCGGCTCCGGTGCCGCCGGGGTGCCTCCGCCCGCGTACCGCGGCGTCGTCCTTCCGCTGCTGCGCTGCACCCGCGCCCGCGCCGCAGGCGGCGTTGCCCGCGGCCGAGTCCGTGACCGCGGGTCTTCGTTGTCTCCGACCTGCACACGGACTACCCGGAGAACATGGAGTGGGTGAGCCGCCTGCCCGCCGAGCTCGGGGCCGGCAGTGGGAACGGTGTCGACGCGTTCTCATCGTCGCCGGCGACGTGGCCGAGATCAGGGACAACTTCGCGCGCACCATGGAGGTACTCAGGGAGGGATTCGCCGCCGTCTTTTACGCGCCAGGGAACCATGATCTCTGGCAGCGCCGTGAGGGCGGACGCTACGTGAGTCCATATTTTTTTCTTTCCCCTACGTTCATCGATGCATTTCTTTACTGTGTTGCAAGTAAGGTGTTTGACGAAATGCCTTAGGTACCTATTGCGGCATATTATGCTGTTTGGTTAGTCCACTCTGATGGTTTGAGCTAATTCCACTAAGCTTGATCCAATGGTACATTGCAAAGCTTGCCTGCAGCCTGGTTAGTGTCTCTCCTTGTTTTAGGAGGCCTAATTTTTAGACTTGCTGCAGTGCAGAGTTTATCAATGAGGTTTTCATTTTGCTCATTGGTTCCTAGCACCCCGTCTATCTGAACTGCATTTCAGTTGTAAATGTTGTTTTATTCTTGTAATATTGTAATTCTACTTGCTTCTTGACACAAGGGTTATAATGACACTCAGATTAGTTGTTCCACTTCTGAAGATTATTCCATGTTCCTGATTGCCGCCTGCAAATGTTGCTTCCAAGTTGGCACCTGCATCTTGATTGTCATGCTTAAGGTGCATCATGCTTCTCTGTGCATCACCTTTCTGGCTAATAGCCAGCACCATGGTTGGCCAGGTTTCGCCTGGCTTGTGTCTTGGTCCACCACTATGCACGACCGGTGGTGGAAGCACTGGTACTGTTAGCTATGTACAGCACTACAACTCAGAAAATAGATCATGTTCCTTCTAGTACTAGGGTTCCTGCGTCGAGGATTTGTCAGCAACCAATTTAAACGCTGATGGTATTTTTTTTTTGTCTCCGCAGGAACCTGCGTATAAGAGAAGACATGGCAAAATATCTTTTGAATCTCGATGTCAACTTTGCATATTATGATCCGAAAACCCGCTCCATGAGCGAAGACCCTTTGCCAGATGTGGATCCAAATGATAAGTTCTATGTGGTAAGTAACTGACGGCATATGACTTATTGCTGTACACAATTTTAAATGTGGAAACCCTCTGTCCTCAAGCCTCTTGGATTCTATTTTCTGATGTGATATTATGGTGCAGGGTGACAACCAAAATCGTCTTAGTGGCCAAGCTCTGGAGTTCAAGCTACTCAATATCCATGCATGGGAAGCTTTTGAAAAGGGTCAGGATATCCATATGCAAGCAGCCCCATCTCAAGCAGAACTACTGTACAAGAGTTTCAAGATCAGGAAAGAAATGTTGAAGTCCGAACATAAGGATAAAATTATGGAGAAGTATGGCAATGCTACTTCAGACGATACAATCCCCCGGAGCTGCTTCTTGGGCAAAGTGAGAGAGAGAGATTGAGTATGACTGTACTGCTCGGATAATCAAAGGACAGGTTGGTAAAAATACGGAGTGTTAAGTGTCAACTTTCTGGCCTCTTGTTGTTCTTATAACTCTTACTGATTCTTCTTGTCAGAGTCTGTATATTTTGTGTTTGGTAGGGCTTTCTAGCTAATATTTTTCCACATGTTACAACATCAGATATGACGATAAGCTTTGCTTCTTTAGAAGGAATCATATTCACAGAGGCATTTTAGCAATTAGATGATGAAAAGAATCTAAAATATGTGAATAAATAAAAAGTTGTACCTACTCTACCACAATCCACAAACACATGTGCATTTTGTGGAGTTCTTGCAATTGAACTTGGAACTTGGACTGTACTATAGGGGCTAGTCATAATATTGGTTAAATTCCTGTGATCATTCCTGGCAAGCCAGATGTACCAAAGAGTTCATATAATTCTAGAGAAGAGATCTTCAGTAGTATGTTTATTAATGATCAGGGGAGAATATTCTGAACCCCTTCTTGCTCATCTGGAAGTTCCGAAGATCTGAGAGGAGGGGTGAAAAGAAAACCAGACAGCTCTTGCGAAGGTGCACTTAAAGAAAATGTGAGAGTCATTTTCCTCTTTCACTTCGAATGAATGGTTAGTCTGTGGCTTTAGACTGGATGCCACCAATCTAGTCTAATTATTGGACTGTTGGTATTATTTCCATGCTTGGTATGATCATGAGTGCTAAATGCTAATGAGAAACCATAATTTATATGTGCAGGATGTATCTCTTCCCAAGAGCAAGTACGAAGAGGATGTATTTATTAATAATCACATGAGTGTGTGGGGTTCATGGTGGAAAGATCATCAATGGGGCTACAAGTGCTGCAAGCAGACTATCAAGAATAGTTACCGCACAGGCTTGGCTGGAATATAAGCTGCAGAGGCATCAGCAGATCTAATGAAGGCCAATATGGCCCGCAAGGAGGCCGCAGAAGGTATTTTGTTGAGAAAATACTTCTATTTATTCATTTGCATCTGGACAACTTGTATTGGGTGCAGGATAATTGATGCCGTTGAGTAAACCTTCAGCTGTTCAAAAATTCGCACTTGCCATTAATAAAATCATAATTGGTGCTAGCTTTTTTATCAAGCATGACGTCACACCTAAGTGCTAGTTTTATTTGCCACTGTTTAACTATTGTCCTAATTATGTGAACAGTGTATTGTTAAACTTAGTGTGAGGTCTCAGGTCTGGTTAGTTTCATACTTTCATGCTGGCTTCTTTCATCAAGGTATAAGTTGAAACAGACAATGAGCTGCAAATGTAGCTAGGTGCAATTTGTTTTTTTTTTCTTTATGAACAAATTTGTTTGAATGAGATGTCATGCCACTTGATTTAATTACCCATGCGCAAGCACCATTATGCATTGCATTGACTTAAAAATTGTTCTATGCAGATGATCCTGTAGAACATGAAGAAAAGCGATTAGCCACTTGGGGAACTGATGTGCCCTGACGATCTTGTTCTTGATCCGAAGAAGCTCGGCGGAATCTCTAAAGAAGGTTAGTGTCTTTTGACCTTTGGTATTTTTAATTCATAATTTGCCCCCTATTGTAGACGCTGAAGCTTGGGTTTAATCCTGTAGGAGAAAGCAAGGGCGAAAGAGGAGAGGGATGAGAAGAAGAGGAAGTATAATGTGCACTTTAACGATCAGGTTACTGTAGAAGATATGGAGGCCTACCGTATGACGAAGATCCACCACGATGATCCTATGAGAGATTTTGTCAAGTAAATATAAATGTGTGGTAAATGTTGGCGCTGCTGTATCACATTGGTAGCACCCTGCCTTGCAGCGATGTTGTGTAATTGTAAGATGGCTATGCCTGTCCGAACCAGGGTGGCGCTGTGTTCTAGTAGAATGTAAAACCTGGCTATGTTTTTTACAAGCTGTGTGTTGAAAATTTGTAATGTCACAATTTCTGATATCAGAATCCTTGCTTCAGTAGTTTTGGTATTTATTTGACCACTGATGTGCAAAACGAATGGCATTCCGATTTGTGAGCTGCCAAAATTTGAGTTCGTGAGGAACAATTGATGAGGTGTACATAGGATATAGCACATTGAGTACTTGTGCATCAGTTCGCTGCTTTGTTGTTTTGTTGGTAAGTAAATCGAATATTGGATAGAACTAGTGAGCTACCAGGTGAGGCATGCCTTTGTCAATTCCATTTGGCATCCAGAGCCCGAACAATTCTATAAATCTAATCAACCTGTGGACATGGATACATATATATACAAATTCATTTACATCTTTTGTTTTTCTCTGGAGTTTCCTGGTGACGAACATCAAACAAATATGTACACTTCTTATTACAAGCAACGCCACCCATGAATGGAATGGAACAATCCTGTATGTACATCATCTATAGAAGATGAAGGAAACCAATCTCTTAATCAAAGCCACAACTATCAGAGTTTACATCAGCACACACGTACACCGTGATTGATCATCTATCTACTAATCTAGGCCCTAAATCTTCTTTTTACCAAATTAAATCACAAATCCAAACTAGCTTCACACCTTCAACCAATCCCCTATGATATGCTATGCTAGATAAATTAAGAAGGATGTCGTCACGTTCATGTCATAGGCCTCTCGCGAGCATGGCCTGGAACTCTTCAGCAGAACGCTGGCTCTGCAGCCGCATGTGGGAGCTAGGCAGCCCGCTTTTACATTCGTGCAATTTTTTAAAAAAGGGTGCACCAGAGAAAAGTAAACAGGAACTTACTGGCAATAATAATAATCAAAGTCTACATCAGCATCAGGAGTTACAGACTAGTAAAACTAAACAAACTACTAGGCAAACTCAAATACAGCAGATAGCAAAATGCAAATAAACTAAGGGTGTGTTTAGAGCCCAGATTTCCTCCCAAATTCCACTATGTAAAAAGAAGATTCTCCATCACATCCGTCGGCCGGCAACATGTATGGAGTACGAAAATGTTGGTAAAAAAATGAACTAATTACACAGTTTAGATCTACATTACGAGGCGATTCTTTTTGAGCCTAGTTACGTCATGGTAAGATAATATTTACCACTAACAAACGAAACGTCTTCTAAATTATGCGATGTGACATACATGTCCCATCGGTGCAAAATTTGGACCAAAATTTGGGGTGCTAAACACACCCTAAGATACAGCAGATAGCAAACGAAAGCAAATGATTAAATAGCCCAGTAGTATTCATAGCTACTCCTACTAGAACAATCCTACTAGACCAATATAAAGTACTACTGGGAGTGGGCAACGCTACAACTCCTGATGCTACAACTCCTGCGCCTGCTACGCCTGATGTGCTGGGTCAATCTCCTCGGTGATGTTGGCGGTGGATGGTGGGGCCTAAAGCAATATAGTAACATATAACAAGCTGTGTTAGAGAAAAAATTAACCAAAAACTGCTGAAAGCTATTAGACAAGGCGATTAATGATCTTACCATGAGGAGAAAGATGGTAGACAAGGCAATAAGACCGCTGAAAGCTGCTGTGGCTCCCCAATCTGCCCTATGTGTACCATACCTGATCAATTCAAAAACATGTACAAATTTGTAACCAATAAGCGACAACATTATCTTAAAATACAAATAGAAGGAAGAAACAAAGAAGGAGTACTACCTCGATAAACTGGCATAAGTATAAAAATATGTGAAGCCAACCCAAGCAAATATGAGTGGTCCAAACCAACTGAAAGGAGCAGATAGCCTCAAGCCTCTCGGTGCCACAATACGCATATGCACCAATAGGTACATATGAACTATCGTGTATGCCGCGAAACTGAACATCGTGCGCATGAACACGACAGCATTGAAAGTAACCCACTGATTACGGTCACCTTCGTTGGTGTCCCTCTCGAACTCCTGAGCATCCGGACGCGGATGCGCCAACGAAAAATGCCAGCCACGAGCTTGCAGGGTGAAGCCAACGACAACTGGGTAGAGTATTGCCATTGCTGACTAGCATGGGAGGATGCAGTAGGTCCTTGACCTTTTGAGTAAAAACAAGATAGAAGGAAAACAGAAGATGAAGTCAACTACAATTAAATATGCAAATGAGAGTGAAATGGAAATCTTGAAAGCAAAATACCTTATTCGCCTTGTAGGCGAACACCTCACTGGGAAAAAAAAAAAAAACCACACGCGTCAGTCATGAATCCTATAAGAAAAGTGAAGGATCAAGATAGAATAAGGAATGAGCAGCATGCTGCGTAGAATCCACGGTAAAGAATAAAGTAAGCAATGGCAGATGCGATTTAGAGCCGGGCATGGTTCAAGAATAGACGAGTACATAGAGAAGGGGAAAAGAACTGAAGGCGTGCAAAAACAAGTAAATAGCTTGAAGGAGATCGAGACAAGAGCTGAGACGGATTCAGACAAGCAACATGCGTAAATCAGATTCAGAATAAAGTAAGCATCACCGCCCGGCAGACAAGAGCGGAGACAAGGGCACAGATGGATCAGAATAAACGAAAAAGAAGCAATCTAAGAGGACCTACGTACGCTGCCAGAAACAGAAAACCATTCTCAAAGCCACTTGGGCAAAACCATGCGAAATCAGAGAAGCAAATCAACGAGAATAGAAGCACATAACCCACCCTCCTTGGCCGCCTCGCGTGCCTCGCGTGCGGCCTTACGTCCCTCAGCAGCCATGGGAACCGAGCGGTGATGAGAGCTAGCTAGCTCGAGGAGTGGTGGGAACCGGGCGGGGATGGGATGAGAGGTGGCTCGATGAGTGGTATGAGTGACTGTAATCTAGGAGGCAGAGGGAGCAGGAATCGAAGTGTGGAGATTGGGTAGGAGGATGGGTTCCTTTTATAGGCCAGTGAGCTTGCTTAGGAGATCGAGTAGCCCCAATCAATAGCGCCATTGTCCGTTTTAATACTAGCACTCTAGCACTGCCGGTGTGCATGCCTGGCGAGCTGCCCTAGCTGCTGCGTGTGTGCATGCGTCCGACCTTTCATCTTCCCTAACAGTAACAGTAGCGTGACTGCGAGGAACCAGAAACTCTGCCAACGGGCCATGCTCCTCTCCGCTCTGCTGGTCATTCCAATGTTGTTACCTGCCTTCTTTCTCTAGTAAACTAGTAAAGTAGTAAAAAAATTTACTTTATCTCTCCTCTAAAATGGTGCATGTAGAGGTTCCTGCCCACTCTCTCTTTCTCTCTACGGACTGTGTTTGGGTAAAACAAATTATTTTTATGAAATGGAAATTACATAAATTCAATAAAAAGGACTAGAAAATACAATTTGCGAATAAAATAAAAGGAAAAACATCCAAATTGTTTCTATGGAAGTTAAATTAGAAAATATCAAGGAGGAACCAACACTACAACATATATAATTTTGCACGATTTTTCCAAATGATTTTCCGTGGTGGGCATTTGAAAAACCGCCACGGAAAAATGGCTTGATTTACCGTGACGGTCGTTTTTAATTAACCGTGGCGGTTTTAAAAACCGTCATGGTAAATATTATTTACCGTGGCGGTTTTGTAATTAGCCCGCCACGGAAAATCAAGCCCAGCCCAAAAACTCAAAAGCCCACTTCGGTAGCCACAAATATATATACCCTCACCTAGGGTTCCATTGAACTTCACTTCACGACTCCTCTCTCCCGTCCCCTTCACACGAAGCGGCTTGCGGCAACGGCCCGCCTGGCCTATCCCTTCCCTTCACCTCGCGGATCGAGCACCGGGCGGCGGACCTCTCCCTCCCTCGGCGCGGGCGGCGGATCGAGCACGGGCGGCGGCGCGCCGGCGGGATCGAGCACGGGCTGCGGCGGGAGGACCTCTCCGGCCGGACCTCTCCCCTCCTCTTCCCTCGGCGCGGCAGCCGGATCGACCACGGCGGCGCGGCGCCGCCGGATCGAAAGCACGGGCGGCGGCGGCCGGACCTCTCCCCACTGCGGCGGACTTCTCCCCTCCCCTTCCCTCGAGCGCGGGCGGCGGATCGAGAGCACGGACGGTCGTGGCGGCGCCCGACCGGATCGGCCGGCGGCGGATCACGCACCGGGCGGTGGCGGATCGGCACGGGCGGCGGCGGATCGGTGCCGGCGGGGCGATCGAGTGCATCGGGCGGGCGGATCCGGCTGCACGCTAAGGCGACGGATGGAGCTCCCGGCGGCGGATCGAAAGCACCGGGCGGTGGCGGATCGAGCACGGACGCTGGGCGGATCACGCACCGGGGCGGGGGCGGATCGAGCACGGGCGGCGGCGGATCGAGCACCGGGGGGGCGGATCGAGCACGGGCGCGGCGGATCGAAGCTCGCGCGGCGGATGGAGCTCGGCGCGGTAATCCATCCGCCGGGCGGTGGCGGCGATCGAGCACGGACGCGGCGGATCACGCACGGCGGTGGCGGATCGGCACGCGGCGCGGCGCGGATCGGAACCGCGGGTGGGGCGGATCGGCACGGGCGCGGTAGATCGAGCTTCGCGCTGGGGCGGCGTATGGAGCTCTCGGCGGCGGATCCATCCGCCGAAGGCGGCGGCGGCGGATCGAGCACCGCGGTGGCGGATCGAGCACCGGGCGCGGCGGATCGAAGCTTCGCGTGGCGACGGATGGAGCTCTCGGGCGGCGGATCCATCCGCCGAAAGCGGCGGCGGCCTAGGGCCCGTTAGGGTTTCACCGACTTTTCTTTTTAATTGAAAATCTCAAGAGATCGCCATCTATAATCTGATTAGTAGTAGTGCAAGTTAAAAGTACACAAAACAAGAAACAAAAAAAAATCAAATGCCTAAAATCAGCAATTCTAACTATATAATTTATTTATCATCAGCCAATTTACATCAATTAGACACGAAATTTACACTTAAATAGTGTACACCACAATTGATTATTTAATTCTAACTATTCTAACTTGATTATTTATCAACATGCTTTTTATTACACAATTGATTATACTCCCTCCGTCCCTAAATGTTTGTCGCTCTCGTTTCCCGAGAAACTAATGCCGCAATTATATATTGAAATATATAAATATTTATGCTAAGTAATTAGTATCATCATCGAAAGATCTTTTCGCCTAGTTTTTTAACAAATTTATTTGGAGATTTAAATGTTGCACGTATTTTGTACAAACTTAGTCAAAGTTGTGGCACGAAAACCAACGGCGACGGTCAAATAGTGACGGAGGGAGTAGTGGCTATTTGCAGCGGCAGGAGTAGGCAGAGACAGAATATAGACACGCTGCTCGCTCCACCCTTGCACGGTCGGTCGCTCATGTGATGGTGCATGCAGCCTTTGTTCCAGTGTCCAGCTGCACCACAGTAGGAGTACCCCCCACAGCACTTCTCTCATCTTCCCTGTCGTGAAACAGTGCACCTCTCATCTTCTCCATGGTACTGGTAAAAGATTTGCATGCCAACTCGATCTCCATCTACAGTAGTACTGGTGCCTGCTAAAAGATTTAACCAGAGGCTGCCAAGCGGAGCGGCCGGCATGCATAGCCGTTGTCTTGTACAGTAGTATATTTCTCTGAAATGATACGGCTACTGTTAGCATGCAGGCAGAGGTAATCGAACGGGCTTTGTATGAACGTTGTCTTCGTAGTCTGCACGACAACTCCACGTACGACATCGTGCTGTGTCATGGTGATTTCCAGTTATGACACGGTGATTTCCAACACACGCGACTCCGGTGATTCTCTCGTCTGGCTGAAGATCGAGCGGCAGGAGTGCATGCACAGCCACAGCCAGGCACGGTCATGCCCCTACCCTACTGTAGCTCAGAGACAAGGAGGACAGCTTTTGAGAGGCAAAGCTGCCTAGATGGCTAAAATTTTGCTCCGTATGTCACATCGCATTAATCGAAAGACGTTTAAGTTTGTTAGTGGTAAATATTATCCCACCATAGAGTAACTAGGCTCAAAAGAATCGTCTCATGAATGTACATTTAAACTGTGTAATTAGTTATTTTTTTTACCTACATTTTATACTCTAAATATATATGTTTTTGGTGTATTTAATGTGATGTAATGGAGAGAAAGTGAGAAAAAGGTTAGAAACTTTAGCCATCTAAACAAGGCCCCATAGTAAATTTTTGTCCTCCCGTCTCCCTGACATGATATACTAGGCTATTTGTCATGTAGCTGTAGGTAGAGGTCTGTCCCCTTGCCAAGATGGTGTTTGAACGTTGCCTTTGTAGCCTGCACGACAACGTGATTCTTGGACGGCTGGCTTGGCTTGGCTAGCTGCCATGCATCCCGGCCTCTGATCGACGACCCGGTACATATTATAATATGACATTGGTGCCTGCACGGCATGCAGATGAAATGTTACAAGCAAAAGCAGGAGGGATCTATATATCGGACACACCATCTTGTGTCATCGTGTGAGCACCATGAGCGTGAGTGTGATGAACAGCGAACCACACCGTGCATTCACCTGACCATCGATCGATCCTTACCATCTTGTGTCATCGTGTGAGCACCATGAGCGTGAGTGTGATGAACAGCGAACCACACCGTGCATTCACCTGACCATCGATCGATCCTTGGTTTGGGGTGTTCAGCTGCACCACTTTTGACACTATAGTGCAGTGGATGGTCCACACTCCATGGAACGGCCACAGACTCTCACGGTTTGGTGGGATATACTGCGGCGCGTTTGTTGGTCACCAGCTAGCCGGTCAAGCCATGGAAGGAAGCCAAGCGGTCACTGGATTCCGTTCGCATGCAGTACAGCCGGGGATCGTGTCGTGCATACGCGTGGCCGTTTATCCTCGATTGCCCAAGCACACAAATTACTCACAGCTGGAATGTACTGCGCGTGCGTGCGATTAGCTGTCCTTCAACGTGGTGCGTGCACGCAGTACGTGTTTTACGTTGCACGCCTCGCGGCCGGTGAAGCCAAAAAAGGACCGAACGACCGAGAGTAGATGGCAAACCCGAGGATGGAAACGTGTTGGGGTCGATCGATCAGGATGTGGTGATTCCCTCCACCCCTGCATGCCCGCCTGGCCCCGCAGAGAGAAGCAGCATGCAGAACCCTACCCTAGCAGCTGGCTAGTAGCTCAGAGAAGTAGGAGTACTGTAGCACCCTACCCTAGCAGCTGGCTACAGTAGCTCAGAGACAGTGGGAGTACTGTAGCACCCTAGTCCTAGGGGACCATCAAATCCCAAATCCTCTCCTTCCACACGCTGGTCCTGCATGATAGTAGCCGTTTGTTTTGGCTGTATAGGTGCTCAGTGGCCAGAATCCTGATTCGAAACGATAGAATGGGGAGGAAGAGAGAGGTCGTGGGAGAGAGAACGCTCGGAGTACAAGAGGAAGTCAGGAGAGAGGCTACTAATCTACTGTAGCGCCCTCGGTTCTCCATTTCGAGAGGAGCAGAGGGGGTGGGTCAAAAGCACAGAGGGCCAGGATCCCTGACGGCCGGCCGGCCGGCCGGCCGGTGGAGAATGTTAGCAGCTCTACTGCATCCAGCCCATCCTCAAGCCGGCCCAAGCGATCAAGGCTCAAGAGCGTCCGAACATCAGGCCCAGAGTGGATCAATTGAGCAGGAAGCTAGGACACGCTGCCAGCTATAAAGCCAAGTCCCTGAAGCAAGAGGAGGACAACTGAAAACTGAACACTTCTATTCTTTTATCGCATTAGCTTATCTGTAATAGATTCATTTTTCCCTTGTAATAGAAGTAACACAGCTACCAGAACGCCGAGTTCGGCGAACTCATCTACTATTCCGATCAGCTCCTCGCCGTAGTTGACAGTGGTACCAGCTCTTGGTCGATCTCCCGAGCGTCCAGCACCCTGGACCCTCTCCTCCCTCCCATCCCCATTTTACCAGGTTGCAGCGCTCACGGGGGAATCATGGATCCCGCTGTCAGCAACAAATTCGACGAGCTCATCCAGTCTATCGCCTCCTTCCGTGATGAGTACCAGCGTGCCGCCAAGCGCCTCGGTCGCCGCCTCGACGCCAGCGGATGAGGACCACCGCGCCGCCGCCGCCCGCCGACGCCCACCTCGCCAAGGCCGAGCAGCACGCGCTCGCCCGGTACACGCGGCGGCGGTGGCCGAGAATCGGGGAGGGCACTTGTCACGCGTATCGGCGACCTCGGCACCGCGTCGTCAACCTCGAGCAGATCCGCTACGCCGAGATCCAGGACGCCAGGGATGAGCGCGTCGCCGCCGTCGAGTCCTCGGCGGAGCAGCTCACTGCATGGCGCCCTCAGATCGAGCGCTCCCTCGACTACATGGGTACCGAGGTGGTGCGCCTCTCCAGGTTGTGGGAAGAGTCCGCCGCCTTCTCGGCCGCGGCTTCCACGGAGCGAGTCGTCGGGCGTGCTCCTGCCGGCTTCATGACCGCCGGCCCGACGGGCACCACGTCGAATCGACTACACGGATGCGGGGCTCGGTTCCTCTGTGGACCGTGGCCCCCGCATCCGCCAATGGTACGCATCCGTCTCCTTCCCTTCCATCCCCAATTGCTCATGGAGTTCCCGTCAATTTCCCCTCCAATTTCTCCCAACCCCTTCCACCGCCGCTCAATCCTCCACCATACCCACCACCACTCCCCAATCCTCCACCGTATGCACCGCCACTGGCCAATCCCCCACCGTATCCACCTCCGTTGCCCAATCCCCCTCCAGAGCCATTCCTTCAAACACATGGCGTACACCAACACCCGTTCCTCCACCTCCACCGTATCCCCCACCATATCCACCGATAACAGCTTCCCTGCACCAGCCGCCACCATACCACAATTCTTCCCAAAATTCACCATATCTCTTTCCAGCTCCATACAATTCCCATCCGCCTTATGGCCACACCGACTCATACTTCCACGACCATGGTCAATTTCCCACAAACCACAATGCCAACCTAGGACAGCTACCCAAAATCCGGTTCCCACAGCCGACGGTGAGAATCCCAAGCTGTGGTTGACACGCATCCAATTATTTCAAAATGTACCATGTCCACCAGTCCATGTGGCTCACCGTCGCAACCCACCACTTCACCAATGCCGCTGCCCGATGGCTTCAATCCGTTGAGCACCAGGTACTGCGTTCCACAGGACTCGTTTGCGCCATGATCCTAGATCGGTTCGGTAGTGACCAGCCGAGCTTCTCTTGCGCCAAAAGTTCCACATCCGTATGACTTCTACCGTCGATTATGTGGATCGTTTCACGGCTTTGGTCGAGCAACTCTCTCCTATCGGCCCAACCACGACCCATTAGAGCATGTCGGCGTTTCATTGACGGGCCGGGGGATATTATTTGTTGTTATGTTGTCTCGCCTTCGACTCACGGATCTTGCTTGCACTACCGCATTGTTGCGAGGAAGAGGCGGCCGGCCATGGTGGGCGTCGGGAGTTCGCGCGCCCGAGGGCTCCATCTTTGGCGCGTGATCTTTGTGGTCAAGGGAGCCCCGCCTCTTCCCCCACCGCCGTTCCCAGCCGGCCGCTCCCGAGTCTTCGTCGGTGGCTGGGCGCGCTGGGAGGACGGCGTTCGGTGGGCCGCCTGTTTGTCGACGGCAAGTCGGCCGCGGCTAGCGACTACCGCAAGGCTCGTGGCCTTTGCATGCGCCTAGCGGCGAAAAGTGGGCGCGGTCACCGCTGCCCTCTACGCACGCGGTAGCATGCTATTGAGGAAGTGTGGGCACTGCGTACTCGATTCTTTTGAAGATCGGCCTGGAACTTCTCTTCACGAGCCCGTGGTTGAACCAGTCCTAGCGGTCTCAGCGTTTGCTATTACGTACATTGCTTCGAACTTGGCACTTCAGCACTCAAGACTATGCAGTTTCAGGGAGCTGTCAGAAACAAGCCGGTGTTAGTGCTGTTGGACTCTGGCAGTAGTCACTCTTTCCTGAGTTCTTCTATTGCATCAGACCTCCAACTTTGGTATTCGTCTGCAACACGGATGTGCAATCGAGTAGCGGGAGGCGGTATTCTGCATTGCAATACTTTCATTCCTGATGCCGAGTGGTCCATCAATGGGTATGTGTTCCGTTCTGCCCTTCGGATTTTGCCATTGGCTGCTTATGATCTAATAATTGGGATGGATTGGCTTGAAAAATTCTCACCAATGCAAGTTGATTGGCGTGCAAAATGGCTGCGGATTCCTTTCGGTGCTGGTCATATCACATTGCATGGGTTGATATCAGATCACAGTGTTGCTCCTATGTTTCAGTTGTTACACATTGCAGCTCCTGACAGCCCAGCTAAGGACATTCTGCATCCTGAAATTCAACAGCTGGTGGATGAATTTGCTGAAGTGTTCCAGGAACCTACTAGTCTTCCTCCTCGCCGCCACTGTGACCACTCTATCCCTCTCGTGGCCGGGGCATCTCCTGTTGCAGTCAGGCAGTACAGATACAAGCCTGCTCTCAAAGATGAAATTGAGAAACAAGTCACTGAAATGCTTGATTCAGGTCTGATCCGCCCTAGCAACAGTTCCTTCTCTTCTCCAGTCCTCTTAGTCAGGAAGAAGGACAGCTCATGGCGCTTCTGTGTGGATTATCGTATGCTCAATGCACTCACAATCAAATCCAAGTTTCCTATTCCAGTTGTTGATGAGCTTCTGGATGAGCTTTCTAACGCCAAGTGGTTCACTACTTTGGACCTTCGCTCCGGGTTCAATCAAATCAGGCTTGCTCCGGGTGAAGAATATAAGACCGCCTTCCAAACTCATTGGGGCCAGTTCGAATACAACGTCATGTCCTTTGGGCTCACTGGCGCTCCCAACACATTCCAGGGTGCTATGAATTGCACTTTGTTGCCAGTCCTTCGTCAGTGTGCTATCGTCTTCTTCGACGACATCTTGATTTACAGCCCAGATTTTCCTTCCCACATTGCACACTTACGGAAGGTCTTTACCTTGTTGCAAAGCGGTCGATGGAAAGTGAAGTTCAAAGAAGTGTCGGGCCGGCAAGGAGTCTATTTCATACTTGGGTCATATTGTTAGCGATCTTTGGGTAGCTCTCGACGACCTCGGCAAGATTCAAACAGTTCATGCTTGGCCTGTTCCCTCGATGTTAAGGATCTCCGCAGCTTTCTTGGCCTTGCAGGGTATTACCGGAAGTTCGTCAGAAACTTCGCATTGCTGGCTCGGCCGTTGTCTGACTTGCTGAAGAAGGGCGCCCTGTTTGTCTGGACTTCTACCCATAATGCTGCCTTCCAAGCTCTGAAAGATGCTTTAACATCTACCCCGGTCCTAGCCATTCCGGATTTCTCAAAACCCTTTCAGTTGCAAACTGATGCAAGTGAGTTTGGTGTGGGCGCAGTTCTCCTTCAGGAAGGTCACCCTTTGGCATTTGTCAGTCGTGCTCTTGGCCCCCGTACCAGCGCCTTGTCGACCTACGAAAAGGAATACCTCGCCATCTTGGTTGCTGTTGAACATTGGCGTTCCTACTTGCAACATGCCGAGTTTACTATCTTCTCTGACCACCGCACGCTCACTCATCTCACAGAGCAGCGGCTCAATACTCCGTGGCAGTTGAAGATGCATCACAAGTTAGCTGGCCTCCAGTATCGGATCGTGTACAAACCTGGCAGCTCCAATGCTGCGGCGGGCGACGATTGTCCGGACATCCTCGCTCCCGAGGCACGATTCTGTGCCATTTCCTCGCCAGGTTCGGCTTGGCCGCAAGATGTAGTGGCGGGGCTACGATCAAGATCCGGAGATGATCAAGTTGCTTCAAGAGCTTTACGTAGGTCCACGCCGCACCCACCATTTACCTTGGTATCTGGCGTCTTGCGCTACCAAGGCCGCGTCGCCATCGGTAACAATCCATCTCTCGGCCGAGTCATTTCAAATCTCCATGATAAGGTGCCGTGGGCGGCCATTCTCGATTTCCAGTGACCCATAGCGAGGATTCGCAAGTCGTTCTTTTGGCGGCGGTCCGAAGTCAACAGTCGGGGATTATGTCTCCGTTGCACAACTTGCATTCAAGCCAAACCTGACCGTTCTCGGTACCAGATCAAGTGGCGCCAATACCGCCTTCAGCCGAGAATTGGCAAGTGTTAACAATGGATTTCATTAATGGGCTTCCAACTTCGAGGAATGGCTAACTGCATTTATGGTCGTAGTGGACAAACTCAGTAAGTTTGCACACTTTGTGGCTCTTCACCACCCTTTCACAGCCCCTAAAGTCGCCGGGCTTTCTTGGACAATGTCTTGACCGCATGGAATGCCACAGTTATAATATCGATCGAGATGCCATCTTCTCCGGTGATTTCTGGTGCGAGCTCTTCAGGTTGGCCGATGTCACACTTTCTCCGAGTACGGCATATCATCCCGGTCCGACGGTCAAACAGAGGCGGGTAAACCCAGGTGTCTTGAGACATATTTGAGGTGCTTCACACATGCATGCCCCCGCCGGAGCAAGTGGTTAACTCTCGCCGAGTTTTGGTACAACACGACACCTCATTCTGCCCTTGGCCGCTCTCCATTCGAGGTACTCTTTGGTCGCTCTCCCCGGCACTTTGGGCTCTCTCGCTTCTGGCAGTGTCTTCTGTTCCCGATGTGGAAGCCACCCTTGCCGAGCGTACCACCATGCTAGCGGTTATGCGCCAACACTTGCTGCGCGCCAACAACAACGTATGAAGACAATGGTGACACAAGCGCCGCCGGCCGCTGCTCGAGGTTGGTGACTGGGTCTATCTTCGCCTACAACCATATGTGCGGTTGTCTCTTGCCCCCAGGTCCAACAACAAGCTGACCTTCAAGTACCGGGCCATATCAAATATTGGAGAAACTGGGTTCGGTTGCCTACAAGCTTCAGTTGTCGGAGTCCTCAGCAATTCATCCCGTCTTCCATGTCTCGCTCCTCAAGCCGGCCCCTTCTTCAACAGTAATGACATCGATCCTCTTCCGGATACTGATGACATGATGCAAAAAGTGCGAGCAAGTTCTGCAGACGCGGCTTCACCATCGTGGTCCACATGCAGTGCAACAACTCCTCATCAAGTGGACTCGCCTGGGTGCTGATCTCGCCACGTGGGAGGACGCCGAAGCAATCAAGCAACGATTTCCAGCGGCACCGGCATGGGGACATGCCTCGTCCCAAGGGGAAGACTGTTAGCAGCTCTACTGCATCCAGCCCATCCTCAAGCCGGCCCAAGCGATCAAGGCTCAAGAGCGTCCGAACATCAGGCCCAGAGTGGATCAATTGAGCAGGAAGCTAGGACACGCTGCCAGCTATAAAGCCAAGTCCCTGAAGCAAGAGGAGGACAACTGAAAACTGAACACTTCTATTCTTTTATCGCATTAGCTTATCTGTAATAGATTCATTTTTCCCTTGTAATAGAAGTAACACAGCTACCAGAACGCCGAGTTCGGCGAACTCATCTACTATTCCGATCAGCTACTCGCCGTAGTTGACAGAGAAACGAAAGGAAATGGATGCAGCAGCTGCGGTGAGAGTTTTTCTCTTGCCGTGAAAGTCGGTCTCGTGCACCCCACCCCGTGAGCGATCGACCGACCGGTGCAACGCAGAATGCAGTGGGCATGCCTGTGGTGTCTTGTGTGGTCAAAGAAAAGCAAGCGGGCACAGGCACAGGCACAGGCACAGGCGGTGCAGTGCAACAGATCGTCTGGCTTGTGCAGGTGCATGGCACGGCACGGCATGCGCGCCAGACTCTGAGCTGTTTTGTCCGCATGGCGGCCGAGCGGAGGAGCCAGCCGCTCTTTGGCTCCCCTTCCTCCTCTTTTGCTCTGCCAACGGGCCGGCATGCATGCTGAATGGCCTCCTCTCGCTCTCCCTCCACACGCGACGGAGTAGTACATTGTACTCCGTATCATGCTATACGTATACTATACAGTATGTATGCTATACCACGCTCCTGACGTCTTTTTCTACCCCTCTTCATTCTCCCCAAGATGCACAAGCCGAATTCTTTACCCCATGGTCGCATCGAGCGTTTTCTCTCCCTCGACCTCTCGACCCACACTATGAATGAATGAATGAGCGGTGGGAGGCAGAGACAGGACGTGGGTGGGTCCCGCACTACAACTAGTACAGTGCTACTCTACTGTAGAGGAAGGGGGTGGGTCAAAGCCACATCACTGAAGGAAGAAGATTGGAGGAGAGGGCCCCTGGAGGATTCCTGACGGCCGTCCCGGGCGGATGTTTTTGAGCACGCGATGCCATGGAAGTTTGCAGCGCGTGAGCAATCCACCGAGGCGCGTAGTAGTAGCTCAATAGTGCCCTAGCACGTGCGATGGAGTACGTGCCTCTTCTGCTCTCTCAAAGAAATGGGCCCAACAATCTAGGGTCCCACTTGCAGCCAGTGTGGGTCGCTAGCTGTACAAATGAAGTTGTGCTGTTTTTTACCTTCGGACTGCACAACATGCATAGATTCCCAGAAAAAAAACAACATGCATGTTTAACCAAACACGAATGCACGGGTTAGACATCTGGAAGCGTAAACAGAAAAATTATTCTCCTTCAAATAAATGCAATCGGGTGAAAAGGATAGCAACAGAGCGAGCGTCTGGCTGGTGCATGGCACAGCAGCACAGGACAAAGCGCATCCGCGCCAGTCTCTGAGCTCTGTTTTGTCCGCATCGCCCGAGCCGTTGCCAAGCGCGTGATCTTCGTTTGCAGTACAGATTTGGCTCTGAGCTCTCTTTTGCTCGAGAAAATTTGTTGGGAAATGCGGTGGTGTGTTGGTCAAAGAAGCAAAGCAGGCGCCGGCGGTGCAGTGCAACAGAGGGCAGACTACCTTGGCAACAGATTGCACAGCAGAGGACAGGGCGTTTTGTCCTCATCGCGGAGCTGTTGCGAAAAAGCCATGGGGGCTTTCTTTCCACTAGCCTGTCTGCTCGGATCCATGCGAAAAAGATTGAGACGAGCCCAAAGTTTGCATAATTACCATTCTCCCAAGTTTGATGCAAACACATCCCTAAGTTTGCTGTACAAGAGAGATCATGATTCTAAAAAGAGAGTTAAGGACATGCTTCGCCACGCCTCCAGCTCGTACCCAGCCCACCTCAATCGTACGGTACGCCAAACAGCCATGCCAGAGTGATGCTGTGCCAACGGGCCGGCATGCATGCATGTGGGTGATGGCCGTCCGTCCGGTGGATGAATGGGAAGCGGCACATCTCCCTTCTGCAGCGCCCGCCAATGCGATGCCATCGGACTGTTGAGCCTAGTACTAGCACCATCGGAGGTGCCGCCTCCTAAACCCAAGGTCCCACCTGCAGCGTGTGTGGGTCGCTATAGCTCTACTAGGTACTGTACTACTGTACAGATGAATTCTGCTGGCCGCTTCCCATTCCTCCACTTCCACGGGACGGGACGGCCGTCAGGAATCCCGGCGCACCAACCAGGCGGTGCAGTGCAACAGGGTGCAGACTGGCATGGCTGCCAGAGCTTCTCGGGTTCTGGCATGGCACGGCAGCGCAGCCCTACAGCTCTGTTTTGTCCGCATCGTTGCGAAAAAGCGATGGGGCTTTCCATTTGTTTTCATGTGCTGTGGTCTGGCCTACTCTACTTTCCCATTCCATGGCCCATCTCCGGCTCCGGCTCCGTCCGTCCGTGCACCCATCTACTGTAGCACAAAGATTTGCATTCTCCCAAGGTTTGATGGAAACAGATCCCAAGTTTGCACTACGTAGTACAGTATTTGAGATCATTATTATAACAAGAAAGTTAAGCATTGTCGTGGGGTCTAGCGGTTCTGTGTTTCATCTGTAGCGCTTGCCCGGTCAAAAAAAACACAGCACCGAGGCCAATCTGTAGTGGGCCTCAAGACCGCGACTTACAACACGAGGCCTAGGATGGAGGAATTTGTAGTGGGCGTCGGGGCCGGCCGGGCCCATTGCACAACACAGACCACGGTTGAGAATCTTGTGGAGCTAGATCAGGGGCGTGCTAGGCGCCGACCAGGCCAGCCACGCCGACCAGGCCATGCCCATCGGGCCGACCCACCCCACTTCCTCCTGCATCGTCTCCTTCCGCGCGACACCCCGTCTCCTTCCTCGCGGCCGACGCCCCCATGCCCCCCGCTCCGTCAAGCCCTAGGGCGGTGGTGGCGGCGCCTCCTCCCCCCTCCCCCTTTCTTCTTCTCCCTAACCCTAACCGACCGATGCCATGGCCGCGCCCCCGCCCGAGCCGCGAACCCGGCCAGCCCCATGGCGACCTCCCGCCCCTCGGGCCGACATGGCGCCCACGCCGACCAAAGCCAGCCCGCCCCCGACTCCCCACCCCACTTCCTCCCGCATCGTCTCCTTCCGCGACGCCCCTCTCCCTTCCCTCGCGGCCGACGCCCTCGCCCGCAGCCCACGAGCCCTAGGGCCTCGGTGGCGGCGGCCTCCTCCCTCCCCCCCCTTCTTCTCCCTAACCCTAACACCGATGCCATGGCCGCGCCCCGCTTCGAAGCTCGAACCCGCCAGCCATGGCGACCTCCCGCTCCCCCGCCAGACATGGCTACCACGCCGACAGAGAGCCGGCCCCTGGAAAAGCCGCGACCCACCCACTTCCCTCCCGCATCGTCTCCATCCGTGCGACGCCCCGTCACCTGATCCGCGGCCCCCGCCCCGCCCCGCCGCTCCGTCGAGCCCTAGGGCGCCGGTGGTGGCAAAATCCCTCCCCCCCCCCTTTCTTCTTCTCCCCTAACCCTAACCGACCGACGCCATGGCCGCGCCCCCCGCCCCGAGCTCGAACCCGGCAGCCATGGCGACCTCCCCGCCCCCGCCGACCCCCGCACCCCAGCCGAATGGGTCCATCCCTGGCCCGAGCTCGACGGCCGCAGCCTAAGGCGGCCGGCTCATTCTATAGCCGTGGGAGGAATAGAGGGGGGGGAGGTCGCGAACCTAACGTCGACGACCGCCGGAACCCTAAAGCGATGACGAGCGGCGGTGGCCCTAAAAGCGATGACGAGGTTGACCGGGGCAAGGTCGCACGAGGAAGACGACGATGCTGGGCTATTGGGCCACCGTCGTGGTTGGCCGCCCACCACGACCTGGTCGGCGCCTAATATTCCCGCTGGATCAGACCCAACAAGATCCGCCGTGGTGTAGTTAACTATTCCTTGTGCTTGATACAAAACTCTCTCGAAACCTATCTATCCTCTGCTACGCTTGGGATCGGCAAATCAAGGTTGTTGGTGATTGAAGCGCCAAATCCCTTGTTCGCTGGCGACAGGGCCGGCGATTAGGGTGTGCGAAGTGTGCAACCGTTCAGGGCCCCCAAAATCGGAGAGCCTCCAAATTTACAAATACCACCCCCCCCGCTATACTAGCTGCTATGGTGCTAATTGTTTGCATACTAGTTTTTACTCTTTTAGCATTAAGATTTGATTTATACCTAGTAATGTGAAACCCATATAAATTTGAAGCTTTATAATTAAGTGAAAGCATGCTTTGATTTTTTTTGAAATTTAGGGACTCATCATGAATTTTGTTCAGTGCCTCCAAAATTCTAGGTACGGCCCTGCTGGCGAGGTGATGGCCTCTGATCATCGTGATTGGCCCATGCGTTCAGTGCTCAAAAAAGCATGTTGGTGACCTTGATGTGCTGCTCATGGTGACTCTGAAATTTTTCGTTGTTCTTCGTCGGAAAGGCGGTCGGCTTCACGGGCGGCAACTTCGATCGTCTATGACAAGGCAGACCGGAGTTCCCCGTCAAAGGACATCGATGGCCCTGTTTGGATGCCGGGGTTAGAGTTAGATTGGGTTATTTTTTGTCCAAATAACCCAAAAGCATCCAAACGCATGGGTTAGATTGGGTTTTCTTGGCTCTAACCCACCAAAAGAAGTAACCCCTCAAGGGGGTGATATTTGGGTTACTTTGGTAGAGCCCACCAACCCAAAGGCACACTAACTTGGAAAAGTGATGGGAAAAAGTGCTTAACCCTGTTCTAACCCTGCCATCCAACCTGTCTATGGGTTAGAGTTACTTGAGGGTTAGAGTTAGAGTTAGTAACTCTAACTCTAACCAAGTTAGAGGATCCAAACACGCCCGATGTATTTTGTTGATCTTCCAAGGAATGCCTGTTTTAGTGAATTACTCCTTATTTAATCCCGGGTTCTAAAAAAAAAAAAACTAAACTGTTTCCTGCGAATTGGCTGGAAACTTGACAGAGCCAAACAAGAATTTACGACAAAATCCTCCCAAATTGCACTATGCAAAAAAGAAGATTCCCCATCACATCCGGCCGGCCGGCAAATATGTATGGAGTACGAAATATAGGTAAAAATTAAAATAATTACACAGTTTAGATGTACATTGCGAGATGATTCTTTTTGAGCCTAGTTACGCCATGGTAGGATAATATTTACCACTAACAAACGAAACGTCTTTACGATTAATGCGATGTGACATACATGTCCCATCCATCCAAAATTTTGCACCAACTTTGATGATCTAAACACACCCAGTGAGCGTGCACACGTCCACACGCACGCAGCTGGGCCAGAGCCAACAGGCACGCGGAGACAGCGACGCGACGGCAGGCGATACGTGCTCCGCCGTCGCCGAACAAGGCGTTGGTGCAGCTACAGTTACCGGAGACTCAATGTCACGTGTCAGCAATGGTCCCTGTGTGGTATCTTCTGAAACTTGTGTCACTCACCACCAGCGGTACAGGCCAGGAGGGACGGGGCTGCAAGTTGAGGCTCGGTTCCCATTCACCGCTCGAATTGACGCTTCTCAGATTCACCATCTGCTGAGCTACGAATCCTGCAGATTCTGTGTGTTAAAAAACGTTTGCTGTAAAAGTGATCCATCCTTCAAAAAAAAAAAAAATGCAGAAACAAGAATCGTTCCGGAACAACTCTCTTTGACACGTTTGAGGTCCCCACCGTTTCGAGAATCCGGAACGGACGTGTCGATGTGTAAAACAGCTTACTAGTCTCGGCAGATCTAAGCTGCCAGCCAAGCAGCAGTGATTCATAAAATCATCATACGAACGTAATAAATTTTGTCATACTAAGTGAATGTTACTCCTATAGTTTAAACTTATAAACAGCATGAGTACATTAATTTAGTGTGCATTTAAATGCATTGTAAAAGTTATGTAATAAACAACCAAAGAGCTTTATAATCTAAAAAATACAGGGACTAGTATGTATCTCTGAGCATGTTTGGTTGGTATCCAATTCTTACATGACCAAAACTATGGTAATGTCAAATTCATGGTCATCAATTAGTTCATTATCAATGAATTGGCATCGCCAATTTTATGGCCAAAGTTTTTGCATGTCTCAAGAAAATTCTTAAACTACTTTAAAGAGAACAATTGGCAAGTCTTAATTTTATTTTATTTTTAAAGTGTGCATTAGAACGCATACTACATTAATAGAAGTGAGAACTTACATATGATTCGTAAGTAATCCGTGGATTACTACTGAATCACACAGCAAAAAAGACAACAAGAAACGAGTGGGGAGGGGTGGGGCGGACCCTCCGACTAACAACCTCGAAAATCGAGCCTATTACAACTAGAAACCCAATACCCATGTAGCTAGCGGGGATCCGAGCCATAGTCAACAACAACGGCAAAGCATCCGCTAGAACTCATACGACAAAGCATCCATCCAGACCAACCTCGGTAGCAAAGCATCTGCCGGAAAGACGACGACCACCACATCGGCGGCAAAGCATCCACTAGAGATGACCGCGACCTCAAGAACACGCGTGTGCACTGGAAACGCAGGGCTCAGAATTACCGTGACCTCGGCAAAGACAACCGAAATATAGGCTCGTGAATCGACCACGACCTTGACAGCACACACACCGGAAACGCAAGCTCGTAGATGATATGGTGGTAAAGCATCCGCCCAAGCAACGAAGAGCAAAAAAAAAAAGAGCACATTGGCAGCAAAAAATCCGTCCAAGATGACAACGAGTAGAGTTACATGTACCACTAGCTAGACACACCCGGTGAGGATAAACATGAAGCGCAAATAGGAACATTAGGACGACCAAACCGACCAAGAGGGGGGCGGACAGGCCAGGAGGCTGCAGGCGTGCTCAAGCGTTGCCTTCAAGAAGGAGATCAACGTCCCGCGAACGGCGATAACGCAGAGAGAGAGCACCGTGAGGTCTTTCGACCCCAGCTGAAGAAAAACCACCAACCCTCGACGAGCTACACGAACCCAACTTCCAACGTCCACGCTAGTGAGGTGGCTCCGGCATGCCCGAAGCATCATCACGAGGCCACATATGCATTGCCGCACCACCTTGGCCGCACCACAATGGCGACGCCGCCACCGAGACCCAGACGAGCGGAAGAAGGATCGGGGGACCGCCTCCGTCGTGCCGCCGCAAGTGGATGAACAACCCCCCCCCCCCCTCCAAGGAGGTCCATGGCGCCGGTGTCACCGTCGTCTACGGCCGAGGCGGGCCAAGCTTTCGCCCGTACCAACAAGAGTAGCAGCACGCCCCCCCCTGGCTGCCAGTCGCGCAGGCCATCGGGGATGGCCACCGACGATCGAGGTAAGGCCGCCGCCCCTGCCGGACGAGCCTGCCGCTAGGCACGGGGAAGATCCGAAGGCACGAGACCCACCGGTTACCGTGAGACCCCGTAACCCTAGGAGGAGGCGTCGCCGCCATCGACCCCAGTGGGGCGGAAGAGCAGCGTCGACGTGAGATCCGGGGCCCGAGGCCCAGATCCGCAGGCCACCGCCTACCCAGACCGCTGCGCCCACACGCGCCGGTTGAAGAAGGCCGTGAAGCGCCCAAGTCCGGTGAGAAGGGGAGGGACGCCGCCGGGGTTAGATCCAGCCGGGCGGGGTGGGAGGTGGAGGGGTTGGGGGCGGACGGGGTGGTGGAGCACGCGGCGATGCCCCTTTGAGAAAGGTCGGCCGGAGGAGGAACCGGCGGGCCGAGGCGGCGGCGACGCCTCGAAGTCGCCCACGGGAGCGACGCTTGGGAGACGTTATTTTTTTGGCGGGGTTCGCTTTGCCGCATCTCCGCGAAAGCACCCTAAATTGCACTGATGGGTTAGGAGAAACAACCTTTCAGTTCAACGCAAGCCTTAATTTTATCAATCAACTAAATGTATTGCTATATGTTTTGCCCCAACTTTAGCAAACTTTGATTTGGCAAGCCCAGGGGACGGAGCCGAAAAAATAATCAAAGGAAGGGCTGAAGATAATCTTCTACCTGTAGCAACCCCTCTTATAGCTTAATCCATGCCTAAAAATAGCTTAAATCCATACCTTCCATGCCTAAAAATAGCTTAATCCATGTCTAAAAATAAGGGAGGGAGGCTCCCCTCGGGGCTCCGTCCCTGGGCAAGCCTAAGTTCTGGCTTGCCATCATTTTGATGGGGTGAAAATTGGTAACCAACCGATATGTTTATAGTCGTGCATGTTGAAACTTTATGGATTAAATTTTTAGAAATAGGAAGGGCGTTATTTCATCTATGCTTGCATTGCACGTGTATACGGGTAACTATAGAGGTAAGGGCCAAATAGGTACTGTATGTTGGTAGTGTATGAGTATACACGTACCATGGTACGTACTCCATTGGTTATAGCAAACCGATTGGTACGAGTTGAGCCAACGCAAAATACCTACGACTCGCTCCTATTACAGTTTGTTTAACCTCAGGCTGCTGAGCTGTATAGCAATAGGTACAATTTTCCAATTTTGAAGATGCCACAATCGATCGATTCAGCCAAAGCCGCGTGCCTTGACACTGCATTACAAAACGTTTCTGGTTAGCAGAACACTACATTGACACGAGCGGGCAGCAAAAGAAGAACGAGTGAGTAAACCCTTTTATTCGGATGACGTCGAAAGACGTGGGTCCCGTCGTCATTCAGTGCAAGTGGAACCGGACCGGGGGCCCCAATAGTGCGGTGCGTTGCGTCGGCCGGCTGCGTGGGCTGCGAACCTGGGCCGCCATCCTTTCGCTTTGACGCCTTCTGCGCGATTCCCGGCTGATCGCCTTCAGGTTCATTCAGGAGCACTGCACAGGCACACACACCCAACGAAAAAAAAGAGAGAGAGAGAGAAAAGTCCAGTTTCCCGCAATTATCTGCAAAGTCCGATTTTACTCCCCAAACCGTAAAACCGGATGAAAACACTCCCTCAATTTTCGATAAGTTCACCTTTTCTCTCTCGGTGGTTGAGTGACGTGGCAACTTGGAGGCGAGCTGAGGGCAGGTACATTACTACACGTAAGCGGTCTCATACGCCGTCTCATGCATCGCCACGTAGGATTTTGATGATGTGGGAGGGAAGAGAGAGATGAGAGAGAATGAGTTAGTTGCTTCGCAAACAACGACCTCATTAGCTAGAATTTAGGACTATGAGACAACTATTTTATCATTGTATGAGTTGTTGTCGTCATGCACCTCACAATCTTATTTTTACTCTCTCTATAAATTAAAGAAATACGAGTTGATATGAGACAACTTAGAAAAACAACCATTTGTCATGAACCGGAATTGGGTCAGCCCTGGACGGGCTAAGAGGGCCAGAACCGGCCGCGGCCGGCCCACGAGGGGGGCCGGCCAGCTTGGGCAGGGGCCGGCGCCCGCCGCCACCGCTGCCTTCCCCTTCCCGCTTCTCGACTCGCTTCGTCTTAAAGTTAGGATTATTTTAGGCTTTTTGTGTGTAAAAGGGAATATTCCAATCTATAAGGAAGATCCTTGTTAGGAAATAAATACATATTGCTTTTGAAAAGGTATTCCAATCTATAAGTAAACCTTATAGGAGATTGCTTAGATTACAAGTCCCCACTAGCCGGGTTATATAAGCAAGGGTATGCAATCTCTTCTTTGGGGATAAGCAAGCAATAAAAATAGTCCATATCTATCTCGCTCTCCACGGCCTCCACGCCACGCGTCGCCTCCCCTCCGCCGCCTCCCACCGCCCATCGCCGCACCGCCGCACTCCCACGCCGCCCCAAGCCCGCGCCCGCCGCCGCCGGGCGCCGCCGTCGCCAGCGCCGTCGTCGACACCGCCGCCCCCTACACCACCTTCTCCACCTCAACGGTCGTCGGTGACATGTCACAACCGCCCAATCGAACCGGTCTGTAACACCATTGTACGTTATTCTATTGAGTCGTCTTAAATTACGTGGCACTCTATGAGACTAGTTATAAGACAACACCAATGTACTTGCCCCAAGAGAGAGCGCGCGCACGCAGGTGGAGGCGAGCTCCACGCTTGCACCTTGCCCGCATAGATATTTGTATCAGCTCCTGGCCATATATTATTACATGGTATATCTAATGAAACAAACTACTTTAATATCATAGATCTTTGTATATTTCATTCATTTTTCTATAAACTTATCACATCCGGCCGGAGAAATTTGACTTGTACAACTATTGCTCATTAGCTGGCATAGATCGAACACGACGCCTGTGTTGCAAATCATCAGGATCCGTTTTCCAGTATGGCAAGGACCAGAAGAAGGCACCCACCGACACCACGATGAATATGCTGATGGGATAGGCTCTCACTCGTGACGACGCATGCTTCGCCTCACTTGCAAATACAGATCCTATAAGTGCTCCAATGAAGATGAGGAAAGCAAAACACGTCACGAAGATCATCTGCAAGACAAAGAAATACATACATTTATTAGATATCGAATCGACCTAGCTATTATATTATTTAAATAATTCGACTGTGTGTGCTGTAAGATAGAAAAACGTACCACAGGTTTATAGAAGGGTCGTATTATTCCATGGCATTCAGTCCTTGCGTGTCGATACTGTCTGTCATCCTCGAAGTAGGCCGCCGTGTGGCCATGGTACCAGTACGCCTTACCCGCCCTGTTCACGAGGCCGTCTCGAAGGACAAATCGTGGCAACTTGAGAAGAGTGGCGACTCCATCGGACACACCGTCCGCCTTGGTAACGAGGACCTTAGGACAGTGAGTTGAGCAGATGCCGCAGCGTTTATTTTGCTGATAGAACCGGACTTCGACCACACACTTGCTGCACACTGCGCCGTGGCCACACCGTCCAACTGCAACCCAGCTCATGGGCTCCATGCACACCAGGCAGGGATTTCCGCCCCTGGCTCCACCGCCGTCGTCTTTGATTTCGACATGGCTTTCTGCTTTGAGTTCGACATGGCCGAATCTCCTGTCGTCGTCGTCTTTGAGTTCGACATGGTGTTCTGCTTTGAGCTCGACATGGCCAGATTTGGGGCTCGTCGTCATGGCCGATGAGTCGCCACAGGGGACACCGACGACCAGATCACGATCAACATCGACGACGTGGTGACGATGATCCTGCAGATGCAGGCCTCCGACGCCCGTGGGGTGAGCTTTGACGCCCACGACGTGGTAGTCGTCGCCAGCAGCAGGATTGCCGGCTATTACGACCTGAAGCTCCATATTTACGACGACGCAATCGGCCGCCGCCACCTGTTGCTTCGACGTCATAGCACTACCTGCTGCGGTGACCTATCGTACGTCGACTAGCGCTGGTCTGATCGGTGTCAATATCTGATCCTGTATGCGGCCGGCCGGCGCGAGCTTTTAGGATGGCATAGATAGATGGATGGAGAGAGAGGGTCTCGGGTTAGATCTCAGGTCAGAGAATTAAGTAGTACAGGAGCATGCGCTAACTCGAGTTAGCTTCGGTGTCGATCGATAGCCCGAGTCAGTGTCGAAATCTGCGTAGAGGGATCGGAGTCGGCATGTACGGAGTACAGAATCACGGTGCCATGACCGGTTCCGCTTGATCTGAACTTAGAGTAATAATTTATTGGTTGGAGTCGGAAAAGTCTAGATATATAACACAGATAGGGACAGAAAAAACTCTCTAGATATAAAAAGTTAAACAGCAGTTACTGGCAATAAAAATGAATAGTCTACATCATATACTCCCAAAAGGAGTTGTAGCAATACAAGGAGTAGGTCAAGAGTAAGCTCACACCGAGATAACTCGAGATAGACCTTTGATTCACCTACTTTTTCTTCCCACCTGCTACCTAATAAGTATTTAGATAATTCAGGAAAATGTTTCTTTGCCAATTGGGTGAGCGAATCAGCACTGTTTCGGTTTCACTTGGTCTGCACCTAGCGAATTGGGTGCATGCATGCATGGTCGGCGTGTGGCGGTGCCGGCGGTGGCAATCCTACACTGACCGGCCGGGAATGACTGACTGAATAGTATGTGTTCATTATAGCATCAGCCAGCCGAGTGCTGACGACCTTCGAATCTACTATCAGGATCGGAGTGAAACGACACTACTGGATTGGGATGAACCACCAGCTAACCCAACTAGAAGCAGGAAAAAAAAATCGAATCGCCGCACCACCTGCTTCATGTTAGACTAGGAGGATTCCCCGCGCGTTGCCGCAGGGTATAAAAAAAAGAAGAAATATAAATAGGTTAGAATTTAGTTGCTAATATTAGAAGATGTATATGTATAGATGTATAATTAGAAGATGTATATGTATAGATGTATTAGCACAATGATCTTTCTTTACTGATAAAGCATGATAACAAACAAATAGATATGCACAAAAGAGATGATACATGCACATGATGTTCATGAAGGATTAATAATGAAGTTCTCATTTACAATGGATCATGGCCAATCTATTGATCACGACCTTTAGGCAGAAGTTTGTGATAAGCTTCTATGTGTGCATGGCAATATTCTGCATATGGTAGAGAAAACAACATTATTATCCATTTTCTCGAATCATATAGGTGGTAGAAGGTGTGTATGCTCATCCAATCTAGTAACTAATTAAATTCAGAGATGGAGGTACATGCGAGTAGCAAGGGAAAAATAAAGATGTGCTTATCAAATGTAAATAATAAAATTAAGAGATGAGAGCTTGTGTATATCGAGTAGCTAGCTAAGAGTCCGGACATATAGTAATATATGGCTGGTAAAACTTACAACACTTTTCGAGCCGAAACACAACCTGACAAAATTCAAAACAATAAGCTCTTGACAATCAGAGAAAATATGAAGATAGAAGCAAAAGACATAACTACTTACGACCCTTTTTTCACACCTTTTAAATTTTTATCTTAGCTCATGAAATATTGCTCCTACACCAACTAAAGCATTGGAAATTAGAATATCTAAACGGTACCAAAGACAGTGAAGGAGATGGAGCTCACAGGGTCCTGGAGAAGGCATCCCTGTTCCCACTTCCCAGTAGCGTCCACTCGTCCTTGGTGCCTTTTACTTCGTGATGGCCTGGTACTCCATGAATTGGTGATCTCACCCATAATAGCGTTGTCGCCGGGCTTAAAGCATAGCTGTCAGGTATTGTAATAAGCACACATGTATTAAGGGTTTGTGACACCAATCTGCAATAATATGTAAAACATGAAATAAACTGAATGCCGATAGATTTAGGCAATTAAATTCAAGTTGACTACTTAAAGCATATTTGTAGTCACTATCAGGCATATCTGCATTTCTGCACATAGGCACTGAAAAGAAAAATGTTTGGGATTATCCAGAGAAAGGGAAACCTGAACTGCATGCCCACAATCTGTGGTGACACCACCTTGACTGGAGCACCTAATCCTGTCCTTTTTTTATGTGTGAGGCGCCATGATGTGCGGGATTAACACACTTGACTTGAATGTATATGCCAAAAGACACTTGAGATGCCCACATTGTAAACATTCTGAATTAAGTTCACCCACGTTCAGCATGCAAGAAACGTCTGGCATCTACACATCTGAAAAAAAAAGAAAGATATGATTAAGAAATCAATAATATTCTTGGGACTAAAATTGCTTCAGAAAAGCATATTCCATTAAACAGCCACGATCACTATAGCTCATGAACTAAAGTAGTATTATTTCCATGGATCCGCCTGCCAGATTACATCGCTTTTACCTTGTTTTATGAACAGAGGTTTATAACAATATTATGTGAGTAATTTCGGAGCACAAAATACTTTAATGATTTTCTCACACTGTTATGTGATTTTCACTGCATGTTTTATGAACGGAGGATTATAACAATATTAGACAGCGAAAATCATGCAGATCTTGTCATCAAACAATTCCTCGAAATTATAGTGTGAGAAAAACAGATCGCAGGCATAAACACAACAACAATAAAATCACGCTGTGCAATTACCTTGTACAACCATATAAAGGATTGAGGCAGACGCCGGTTCAGGGCAAAGGCCCATACGCACAGACCCCAGTCACCCATCCCGTCCGATCCGCCCCGCCCTTAACAAAATACAGGAAGGGCGCCGACTGAAGTTGGAGATGGAGAGTTCAAAGGTGGGTAAGGGGCAGGGGTTTGCCGAGCGCCTGTTAATTCGCCGGGTTCCGATCCTCGTGCAAATGATGCCCACATTGTAAACATTCTGAATAGATATCAGGGAGTCAAACATCATGGTATCTAATTTGGATGGGGAGTAAGACAAACACAGGCTGACACAGGAAATCCATAACCCCGTAGTTGTCGTGAACATTTATACAAAGCATCTTGGATAGATATAAAATATCCCATGCACATCCATAGATGAAAAATCTTATGCGACATTATTCAGTTCTTCCATGTCTACCTAGGTTTTCAATGAAGGTATTAATGGATATGATTCTAGTTTTGCATTAAGTTTGCTTTTTCTATGATTCAATTAAAACATAATCTGCAGGACAGATTACATTTTTTAAAAAGAAAACATGACATTACTAATGCTAATATCTTTCTGGTCATGTATAAAATACCTGAAGCAGAGTCAATGCCTAGAATGACAAATACAGAGATACCTCAAGCAACTCGTGATCATAAGCAACTCAAGTCAGGAATCATTGATAATTTAATCCAAGAGCTTGCTGTGATTGCCAGCACAAACATAATAAATAAAAGTGGAAACTACATGACCTGATAGACAGACGGTGAACAAAGATGGATATCCAAATTATAGTTGCCATGAAAACTTGTCTGGCTTACTCAAGGCTTAGGCATTAAAGAACACATTTGGTTATCCCTGATCATGTTAATCGTGCTCTACAGCTGTTATGTGTGTTCCTTGAAGAGATATAACACATTTGAAGCAAATCAAAACATCGTCAAAACCCAGATATCATAAGGTTTACATCCTGTTGTGTAAATTGGAGGAAATTTGAAACAAAATTTATTTATGATATACCTCTAGAAGTGCACGGATCGCAAAGCTTGATGGTCTCCTTGCCGGAGGTCTCCTTTGTAGTTCTTCTCCAGGAACTCACGCATAAAATACAATATAGCAATGCTGCATCTATAATCCCGCAGCAAGTCACCATGACCACATATTGTCAGTTCAGCAATTTCCACGCGAGTTACAACCCTATCCTGAGCAATCAATTCAATAGTCCAATTGCTCACACGTCAAATGAAATGTAGAAGAAGCCACCAAACCGAAATCACCCACCTTGGTGCCGAAGGGACCGACGGGGGCGTCCATGTCAAACCTCTTCTTTCCCTGAACAGAAATACAAACCACATCCCACAACAAAATTTAATATGTTTGACCAACAAATAACTTGTACAAAGAAATGAAGCGGCGACAAAGCAGCCATGCGGGAGACCTGGAACTCAGCCTCGATCTCCTCTCGCTCGAGCCCGTGTCGATCGCCATCACATCGTCCGTCCTCGTCCCTGTCCCCACTGCACCACGACGAACAGCGCGGCGGCGTGCCCCAATGCAGTGGACACATCCAGACCTAGCGAGGCGGACGCGGTGTGCCCCAGTTCGGCGGACGGTGGCGTGACTCCCGTCGCGGCGCGCCCTCCACGGCGGGATTTGGCCCTGGCGGCGCCGCTCCCGGCACGCGTGTGCTCCTCCCGGCACGCGTGTGCTCCTCCCGGCGTGATTTGGCCCAGCGGCGCGTCTCCCCGGTGGGATTCAGCCCGGCGGCGCCTCTCCCCGGCGCACATGCGGCCTGGCACGCCCCTCCCCAGCGCGGGCGCACCTCCCTGCCGGCGTCCTCCCTCCGTTGCCCCACCACCGTGTGGAGGGAAGAAGAAGATGACAGGGGATGACATGTGGAGGACGATTTCGGATTGGCGCTTCCGGATTGGGGACCTCAACATAGGGAACACGACGACAAGGTCCTAGTGGAGATTCAGCTGGACGGTCGGCAAGGGGGAGGAACGGCGGGATGAAAGCAGGGGGGGGGGGTGGGGGCGGGGTGGGCAGAACCTTTGGTGGACAGGCGGGGAGGGCGACGGTCGACGAAGATCATCCTTGAAGAGGAAACCCAAGAGGTCGCCGCCGGGTTCTGGGTGCACGGGAGGAGCAGGATGGTCGGGGACGGAAATCCGTGCAGAGGCACACGAAGAGGCCGCCGCGGCTTTCGTGGAGAGAGGACACCGGGTGGGGACGGCGAGCCTGGCATGCTACAATTCAGTTACCACTGATGTGAACCAATCGAGAATTCAGCCCCCTGGGGCCTCTCTTATAGAGATTTAGATATCGAGACAAGCCACACTGCCATTCAAGCTAAACGGAATAAACGGGCCGATTACGCACCATAGCGTGTAGAGTTTAGTAACGAACGGCTAACAATGGCCGCTTAGGCAAATAGTGAAAAATACAAAATTCATCAAGATTTATATTAAGTCCGACTATGAATATCTCAAACTTATATAGGTCAACCACCTAATTAAAGTTACCATCCCTAGATTGTTGAGAGAGAAAAAAAAAAACTCTATTTTCCATTAAATTGATATACTCTTATATGTAGCTATTGTAAAATTATCATTTTGTAGACCGTACGTGACCATGCCATAATGTACTTATATACTAGACCGAGAAAGATATTTGCTTCCGTGTCTCTCTCTATGTTTGAGAAATTAGTCGAAATTGATGATGACTATAATTAGTTAGAGCCTCTACGTGTTAGCGCATCCCCACCGTGTTAGAGCATCTCCGCATAGCCCCTACTCAGCCTCTTATACTATTTTTGAGTGATGAGAGAGAAACTCACCCCCAAGAGAGCCCATACTCCCCGCCTCAAAAATAAGTGGCTCAATTCTTATCCCAAAGGACTCATTGAGCACTTTCCCCACCTTGAAGTTCTCCCCAACGACCAACACAAAACCCTTTGTCTGTCATGACATGCAACCCTACGTGGCACCCTTCTTCGACACAGTGGCTCCTCTTAATGGGAAGCTACCTCCAGTGTGGAGCCTCCTCTAGCGTCCGCGTGGTCACCCGACGGGAGCGGCCTCCACCTTCTGGTGCGGTCTACTCTGCAGGTCAGGCATGCCTTGAACTCATCCTCACGGCTTCTCGCACGATGAAGACACGACGTAGGCATCTCCCACTTCGGCGCAGAGAGCAGCTCCTCAAGTGCAACAAGACCTTCTCCAGCATGGCTCACTCTAGTGTGGGCAAGATCATGTTCGATGCGGCGGGTCGCCAGTGTAGGGGATCCCGCCAAGGGTTCCTCCCTTTGGTGCGGAGAACCTCCCCGCACGATGGCTTCCAAGCGTAGGCACCTAGCTCCCTCCACTAGAGCCCCTCCTCCCACTAAACTGAAGTAGATGAAGGAAAGAATAAGAGTAGTGACTGACTTGTGGGACCCAGTAACCGATGATGCAAGAGAAAAGGAAAGAATAAGAGTAGTGATTGACTTGTGGGACCCACAAACCGATGATGCAAGAGAAAAGGAGCCATTCATTGAGCTTGATAGGGAACCTGACATGTTTGACAACCAAGAAGAGTATGTTGGAGTTGATGATGAGCATATTTATATGGTTGTTCCACCTGCACAGATTCATTGCACCTTGTTTCTCCTGAGGCAAAATTGAATGATCCAAAAAATCCAAGTGTCCAGATAAGTTGGCTGATTGGTTTAAAAAGAACCCAAACAAAAGGTGCCAACAACACCGAGGATAAACCGAAAGGAGATTATGGCATCAAGATGGAGTATTCTAAGGACTAGACAAGTATGAAGCAAGCTCTTGAACAAATTCAAGGTAAATATGAGGAGAGTTTTCACTTGCTAGCCACGAAAAAAATAGCGCTAATAGCGGCCGAAACACCGATTGCGATGCCAAATAGCGCTATAGTGCCAAATAGCGCTCTAATAGCGGCGCTATTGCGTTTTCGCCAACCTCCCGCTAAATTCGATAGCCCGCGATTTTTTTTCATGGCTTGCTAGTATGATGAAAAGCATAAATTGAAGTTGCTTCACGTGGAAGCATTGTATAATTAGAGATAGTAGGGGACCAAGAAGCATAGGTTAAATAGAATAGTAAGCGATGTGTGGAGGGGATCATAGTGGTCATAGAGACATAGTAGTATTTGAAGCCAAGACAACATTCAATTGTGCATGTTGTAGTTGACTTAGTCATAGTAGCCATAGTAGCTTATAAGTAGATGCTCAAACTGAAGTTGTTAGTGAAGCCCTAGAGTTAAAGTGGTCGAGGAAGGTGAAGTGGACCTCGGTCTGAACAAGTTGATGCAGCCCCATTGAACGAGGCCGAAGGCAAGCTATCATAATGTTGATGTCAAAGGTGTCAACAAAGGCTCTTGTGTCTTTGTAGTGGCGGAAGCCCCTTCTATCGTTGTTTTGGTGAAGATGAGGCGTTGTAACCGTTGAAGATGATGTTAGAAAAGACCCTCATGCCAAAGTGTCACCGAGGCAATGCTAAAGATGTTGGTGAAGGTTTGTCATGCCGAGGTGTTGACAAATGGCGTTGTTGGTGTAAATGCTTTGAAGAAACCAACGAAGCCCCTCATGCCAAACTTTTTACGAGAGGCAAGTTGTTGTAGCCATTAAAGATATTTATGAAGATATGTTATCGGTGTTGACATTATAGATCTTTGGAGAATCCCTTTAGTATTTAAAAATCGAAGGTTAGTCATTGCAATCTCGAGAAGATCATGGTAAGACCCCTCGCATGGAAGTATTGGTGTGTGTAAGTTGTTTGTAGTCACTAAAGTATTGGTGAAGCCCATCTTATTGAAGAGTGTGCCACAAACAATGTTGGGCGGAGTCCATGAGGTGTATACGCTAAGTTTCCCTCAGAGAAGAGGCCCAACTAGTAGTCCGACAAGAGATCACATGTAAATAGCCATTGCCTATATAAATGCCCAAAGACACCGGGGGCAATTGACCTCTCCTCCCGCTAATTTCCACTTGTTAAGGATTGTAGAGTGTCCCCTATCTACAATTGAGCTCTATCCTCCCCTTTTTGTCTCTTATTTAGAACGGTCGGTTTCAACATCATAGACTTAGAAACATATTCTTTAGATATTCATCTATTTGTATTTGTGTTCATAATTTTTTTGCCTAGTTCAATGTTTATTTGCATAACTCATTAAGAATATAGTCTTTTGAGAAACCACCATGTGAACCAAAATTTAAAATAAATGAGAAGCATACGTTCTTTGAAAATTTGAAATAAGCAAGATCCGTAGAAAGATTTGACTACATTTCGAATTCAAGATAGTTGGAGACAACCTAAATGAGTCAACTGAAGTTGCAGCATGAGCTTCTACAACAATGTCACATAAGTTTTGTGAAATCATATGTCCATCGATGTCATCATGTATATCAACAAATGCAAGAGCTGCAAAAGGGACAATGAACGAAATGATACGTGCTAGTCCACCCATAGAACCAAGGGACCATCCCATGCGGCTACGATACCCATCGATCTCTAGAGATGGTGAGACAACGGACGAGATGCTCCTCGAGAAGGTACTCAATCAATGAACCAGTTTGGTTGTTGATCTAGTAGAATGCATTTGCCTCGCCGGCGTAGATGACAAAAAGCGTGGAGACACCCTCAAGAACAACAAGAAGAGAGTCATCGCCGATGTCCATGATCATCCATACTCCGTCTATGTGTCCTCCGCCACCAGCCGAGAACCTCTGTAGTGCCACGCGTCCCCGATGGGAGAGACGAGAGGAGAACGACGTCAAACTTGTCGATCTCACGCCAACCCGCCAAAGCTTGTAGCACGTGGCGGTGGTGGTGCGACATTCGTCAATGTGGCCAAACGGTGGGTAGGCGGGTAGATGCAGCGATCTTCACTGGTTGCACGTAAACACTCGTGTGTGCGGTCGTGAGCGAGTAGAAGACGACCCTGATGCGAGAAGACGTAGAAAGTTTTTAAAATTGTAGTTGTAAAAGCACGCCTCTCACATAGTTTCATAAACTCTATATGAGATGACTGAAGTGAACACAATTAATTGATAGAACATGATTTTAGAAAAAAGTAGAAAAAAAAATTATCAAATTTGGAGTTAATATGTGGGAGAAAGACTAGTTGCACATTTTAACTAGAGATCAAAAAAAAAAAAAAAACCTTGTGTTCATGTTCTTGATTTTTTCTATGTGGCTCAGTTCTAGGTTCTGTACTTGGGATATCTATGTGATATACTTAACAACAAAAAAGAACCGACTTTGTCACAAACGTAGGAATATGGTTGTGTGACTTAGCTTTCTCGCTTTGAGAGGTGCAAGGTTTGATTCCCACTCACCACACATTTTTTTGAATACCACATATTTTATAGGATTTATTTATTTTCAATTAATAGATAAAAAAACAGAATGCCCCGCTATATCACAAATGAAGACATGTCCTAGTGGTTGAGGTGCCATGTTTTGTTCCAAAGGTGCTAGGTTCAATTCTCACGTGTTACGCATTTTTACAATAGTATTTTTTCACAGATTTATTATTTTTAAATATTAAATATATAAATAAGAAAATGCCCCTCTATAGCACAAGTTGATCATTATCCTTGTGGTTAAGACACCACATTTTGTTCCAAAGGTGAAAGGTCCAAGGTTCGATCCCATGTGCCACATATTTTTTTCACTAGTGCTTTTACAAGATTTATTACTTTTAAATTCATATATAAAAAGTAGAGCACCCCACTATAGCACAAATGGATATTTGACCTAGTGGTTAAGGCACCAATTGTATACCGGAGGTCTAGTGTTCAGGCCCCATGTGTGCTTATTTTTGCTATATATTTTGCCATTTAGTTTCAAAGACAGTCTAATAAAGTCACAAAAACATCACACCTGTCACAAAATACTACCGGCACCTGGTTGCTTTGGGAATCATATTTTTGCGACGAAAAGCAAAACCGCAACGTCACATATAGGATACTTTTATGTGACACAAGAAATCTTGTCGTCATAAATAGTCATGGCTCTTGTAGTTTTGTGACGACATCGATTTTTTTGTCATATTATGGTACATTATATGACGTTTTTTGGCCCCGTCTTTAGGAATTTTGTCATCGAAGATCAGGTTTCTTGTAGTGTGAGCGTCGTCGTTGTCGATGGATTTCTTGTTACTCTTAGAGAGTACCGCTCCTAGCCGGCTCGGTGATTTGGTGGAGGCGTTGGCAAGAGTTGGTGATTGTTCTTAGCCACCTCCGGTTGATTGTGAGGGGTTCTTGTGCATCCCCGTCGGAGCAACGAATTGCAACTCTAGTGGAATGCTCGTATCTTGGGTACCTCACTTGTAAGTGGTGGCTTTGGAGATAGCAAGTGCACCGCCTAGCTCAAGCACCATCCTTGTGTTGGTCAGCACAACCGGAGACTAGTTTGTCGACGCACAAGTGAACTCCGGGTGAATAAATCCTCGTGTTCATTGTCTTCATTGGTGATTGGCTTCATCTATGATTGTGATTGTATATCTCTCTTCACGGTGATTGGTTCATTGCCTCTACACGTCGGTATATCAAGCCCTCGCTCTTGTATTTACTTTCCAATTTTATCTTGTGTAGTTGTTCTTGCTAGCATAAGGCTTATCTAAGATTGGTCATTAGATAGAGTAGTGACTTAGCTCTTGTGTGACTTAGAGATCATAACTTATACATAGATTTGTCACTAGAAGGCTTGCAAGACATTAGAGCTAGTGTAAACCGCTTTTACGCCTTTTGTTATCTTAAGTGCTTTTGTAGAAATTTTAATAGGCTATTCATGCCCCCCTCTAGCCACCTAGGACCTTACAAGTGGTTTCAGAGCCGTGGTCACCGTTTTTGCAAGGCTTAACATCCTTCGGTGCAAAGTATGGCTCATGTTGTGTTCGGGAAAAGCCTCCGTTCTTTGATGAAGTCAAGAATTTTGATTATTAGAATTGAACCATGAGGATGTACTTGGGATCAATCAATGACCAAGTATGGGATGTGACCGAGAAGGATTTTGTCATCCTCGATCCTACCAATCTCACTCCCACCGACGAGGCCAGCAAACAATGCAACACAATGACATTGAACACTCTCAACAATGGGATGGATGTCAAAGTGTTTGAAGGCATCAAGTACCTTGAGAGAGCAACTGAAGTGTGGGAGAAGCTTTGTGAGACCTATGAGGGCACAAAAGTTGTGAAAAGTGCCAAGTCAGTAACAACCCGTTTTTTTGCCACACGAAAATCCCAACTTTCAAATTTTTTTTTCAAAACAAGCCATGCAATGATGTATTTCATATAGTGAACCCTCATTAGTTGCACAAGTAGCACCCAATGTTTACTTATGTTGAGCATCATTGCATTTTAATCTACCATGTTTTGAGTTGGCTCTTTTATGATTTTATGTGACGCTTAATAAAATCAACAACTATTTCTTTAAATCAAATTCTTGTTTTGTTGCCAACCCTTTGAATGGCAAACCCAATCACCCCATGACCATTAGAATGCCCTAAGGTGATGAGCATGATGGCAACTAGTGTTCATCAATTAAGGTGACCAAGGCTTAAATAGAAATTAGAAAAGAAAAATAGAAAAGGGAAAGAAAAAGAAAAGAAGAAGAGGGGGGAAACCACGGCCTGGCGGCTCAAACCGACAAGCGTGCGGCCGCCCAGCTCAACGCCACGCGCTCGTGGGCCAGCCCACCGCGAGCCGCCGCGCTCTCATAAACAGGGGGCAAATTTGTCTCTTCACCACGCGCCTCTCACACCCGCCAGCGACGCTGCGGGGACCGAGGCCCCACACGTCGGCTTTCCTTTCCACATCGCCGCTCGCGCCTCGCCCAAAGAGGAAAAGAAGGCGGAGCCGCCGCCGCCGCGCCGCCCGCGCCCGCGCCCACCTCGCCTACCCCGCTGCACGCCAAGCCGCCCCCGCGCCCCTACCGCCTTGGCCGCCAAGAAGCTGCCCAAGGGCAGAACGGGCACGGACGCCCAAAATCCCTCCCAACGGGAGTAAAGGTGTGCGCCGCCCCTGACACCGTACCCAGCTGCCTCGGCAGTCGCGTAGCGTCCCGCGCTAAGTGCGCTGCGGACGAGAGAGGGCCACATCGCCCCGAACTCTCCTGGCCACGCGTTCAAACCCCGCTCCAAGCCGCCACCGCACCAGCCCGCTCCCCTCCCGTTCGCCGCCGCGTCCACCTATAAAACTAGCACCCCTGGGTGCTGGGGTTTCCACCAACCGCGCCGCCACCCTGGTGGCCATCCCAATTGACCGCCCGATCGCCAGGAGGAGAAGAGGGGGGAAGAAGGGAGAAGAAGAAGGCGGGGATGGAGCCGACGCCGTTTGCCGCCTTGCTGCCGTCGGAGCTCAAGGGAGCGCCGCCGGGAGCCGCAGCCGGACCGCGAAAGGACCGGCCGGAGAGGGAGAACCGCGGCGCGAACCCGCAGCAGCCGAACCGTGAGCCGTCTCCACCGTCACCGCCGCCACGACCGCCGCCGAACCAAGGTGGAGCCGTCGTCCACCGCCGCGTTCCCTCCACGGGACGTGAGGCGGCCGCCCGGCCAGATGCACACCGCTTCGCACGCTTAGAAGCACCCTAGGGAGCCAAGCACCGGCCTTGTCGAGCCCCTGTCGCTCGGGAACGCCGCCGTCGGAGCGCGTCGCCATGGCCACGAGCCAACCATGGCGCTACCGCGTTCTGATCGATCTGGTCCGATTACGGCCCCTCTACCTACCCTAGCACGTCCGCCTCGTCAAGGCAAGTAGGAAGGCACCATGTTCTGCCTTCGTCGTGCCCCAGGACGCCGACCAAGGAACCTTGCCGCTCACGGTCGCGCACCATGGTGCCGCCGCGGGCGTTCTTTGTCCGCTCCGGCGCCCGGCCACCTCGCTCATCGAGGACGGCTGTTGAGCCTCTCCGTGGCCTTGCACACCTAGCCGTGTAGACGGTTGGGGGGAAAGGCGATGTCTTGGCCTTCCGCCACATAGCCGCCATGCCGCGGAGCACCGCCGCGAGCCATCGCCGCCGCAGAACTCCGCCGTGCCATATGGTCGCCTTTGGCGCCGCTATGCGTCGTCGCAAGGCCTGAAAACAATGAAAGGCGAGGGCCAGGGCGGGACTTTTTCCGTCCCTAGCCGCGGTGCCACTTTGTAACAGAACCTTCCAAATTACAGGGCCCACATGTACTAATTATCGGTTCAACGACCTTTAATAGTCACATATGTGCACCTATAATCCAAAAAGCACTATTAACTTTTCCAACCAGGATCCGTTACGAGGTCATTGCAGTATTACAACAATTTTCACACATAATCAGAGTAAAACAGCGGAAGATTTATATTACAATACTTTTACAATCATTTATTGAAACAAGTCTTACAAAATTTATAAGTATGAGTAGCAGAAGTTTATTTCACACCAACACTACTAGACCCTACCCACGGGTCTCACCTCTCACTCTTCATCACTTTCTTCCTGAAGAACCGTCATGCAGCACGTTCCGGTGCAAACATGACTCCCAGATCCTGCAACATGGGTCAACAAACCCTGAGTACGGGAGTACTCAACAAGGCTTACCCGACTAAAGAAAATAGGAGGAGACTCAGGAATGCTGGTCTAATAGGAATCAAGGTAAGGCTTTTAGCAAGAATCAAGGACTCTTTTTTGTAGAAAAGCTTACTAATGATAAATCCTTACTTTCAACATTTTATTTTCAAGTAAGTTTCTCACCTAATCTAGGTGATCTTATACTACAGCAAACACTTGTAGAAGATCCATCACTTATTCCATCTCTTCATTGTTCCATAATTAAACTATGATATAAGTCGGGAAACCGAGTCTCCATATCCGAGAAGCACGGCGATTTCGAAATCGATTAACCCGGTGGGGAGTTCTTTCCACCACGACATATGTAGCACTTAAGCTTGCATATATCAACCCTTTCCTGGATACTCAAAACGGAACCGCGTCCTACGCCACCCGAGAATACCGTACACCTCCAATCCGGGACTTTAACCCACGAGGGTAACATGTACTCCCGCCATCTCTCCACTCCCCAGGGTCTTTGTACGCGTTTCCGATTTGACACCCCCAAGATCGGGCTTACGGGGTATGTGTCCGGAACTAGGGTCGACTGTGATGGGATGACACCCATGACGACGTGCCATTGGTTCAATGACCTCAGGCGCAGATTGCGTTCCATAGTCTCGGTTACACAGGCCTACACGCTTCAAGTCCTTAATCGACAAGCCGGAAATACTACACTGAGACTCCATTCTCAATGCAAATTACCCGACCGGTCTCAATTTCAAAACCATATCCCCAATGGTTTTCTCATATAGCATCCTTTCTCATCAACCGCCCCTTCGGGCTATCATAAGGGACTTGTCACATTTTGACCCAAAAGTCTAACTAATTTAGCCAAGCTAAGCAATTCTAAGCATTTTAACCAAAAACGGGTTATCAAGGTAGATATTGAAATAATAAGGAATGGTAATGCATCAATTAGGTTATCACACAACTCCTATCACCTAATGCAAAGCATAAAGCAAAGGTGATATAAAGCTTTGTAAAACACAAGGAAAATGTTTAAATGAACCTGGGCTTGCCTTGATTGGCGAAATATCCCGACTCGGACGATGGATCACAATAATCGAAACTTCGGATCAACAAGAAAACCCTCTTCGGAAGCTTGATCAACAATCTCTTGATCACCTTCGTTTACTACACGAAAGATTAATATATGCTTTACATGATGCCGTATATATAAACATGATGCGCCGAGAGTGCATGAAAAGATAAACGCTTGAGTTCAACTTTCCTTCACGATAAAGTTGCAACCCAACAAAACCAACTTGTTGAACTATTCTACGAGATATCATCACCATTGCCTAAGGAGTTCTCAAGGACCATCTAACAATGGTGTGGTGTAGGGTTCACAAAACAACCCAAAATCTACCCAAAACCCTAAGTTATAAAGCGCTAAGCAATTTGTTTAACACATAAAATAATAGGGCATGAAATAATAAAAATTTTAACTTTCTCAAAACAAGCTCAAAAATTTTGTACAAGTAGGTCAGGTCATAAAACAGTACCAAAATAATTTTCATGATTTTTGGATAAATAAATTAATTATTAAAAATCAAGGAAGATGCATTTTTCAATTAAAATTTGTATTTTTAAATCATGCCCAAACTATTCAAAATGCAAGTTTCAAATTTTTCATGGATAGACATATCCATGGGAAGGCTACACAAAAATTTTCAGAATTTTTGAGTTAGTATTTGAATTTGTACAAAATTTGGAAAATCGGACACTATTCAAATAAAAGAAATTGAATAAAACATTTATAAAAAAGAAAAACGGGTTCTGGGCTGAAATTCGCTCTGTTATCGTGCAGGCCCGATTATCGTTCACGGCCCACAAAGGAACAATAACGGACGACGGCCCAGAAAAGCGATGCCGCATCCGGCCTGTGCTTTCTGGTGTTGGGCGGCCCGATACTACGATGCCGGCACAGCGCACCATTTCATGTGCCGTGACGCGCGGCTCACCGGCGGCGATGCGCGCGCCCACCGCGCGCGGCGCGGCCGTGTTCGGTGACGGTGTTGGTCTAAATTGAAAACCGACTTGAAAACGTGGCCGGGGGCTCACCGTGGTTCTAGGACGGGGCTTGGTTTGGGCGGAGGCGAGCCGGAGAGGGGTCGTCGGCGGCGGCAGCGGCGACGGCAGCCGTTCCCGTTCGTCGGGGCTTCCACTGTGAAAACCATCGAGCCGCTCAGGGACCACGATGTCCAGGCGACGCAATATGGCTAGTTGGTTGGGCTAAAAACTCACCGGAGAAGGCCGGGCGGCGGGCGAGGTCGAGGCGGCGCTCCGGCCGGACTTGGGGAAGACGGGGTCGCGGCGGCATTTCCGGCCGCGAGGGAGGCTGCGGGCCGGGTTCCCGCAAGGGCGTTTTAAGTTGCGGAGAGGCTGAGGTAGGTGGTTGAGTGAATGGTGGCTCGGCGGCGACCGAACGACGGCGGGCGACGATCGAGGAGCTCGGCGGCGCAGTTTGGGAAAAAGAAGAAAACGACGGCGACCATGGGCTATTTATAGGCAAAGGAGGGGACGGGAAGGTGGCCGGAGAGGTCGCGAAGACGTCCAGGTGGTCGGCGTCGCGCGACATCGCCGGTGGGACGGCGGCGCGAACCTTGACGCCGGGCGGTGGCGGGTAGGATAGGTCGGTTACTGTTCATCCCCCCCAAAATCCAACCCTAACTCTGAAAATTTCAAATTACTCCCAAATTTTGAACTGAACTCAAAATTTTCCAAAAGTAACCCCCTTAATTTTTCAAGATCTACAATTTTCTCAATTGGACCATTTTCAAAATCTGCCTCTAAACATGACTTTTTGAAAAGCAGCCCCAAAATTTGAAATTTGAATTCAAAATTACTTTTAAAAACATGTAACAACTTGAAAAACTTTGTACATGACTTTTGTTCCTCTCAACAAGATCTACAAACTAGCTGTTGAAAGTTTTCTCAAATTTTGCATAAATTTTGAAATATAGAAAAAGGGACAATTAGAGTTTGAATAAGATTCAAAATTGCTTCAAAATTTTGAACTAAACTTTAAAAACTCAAAATACCAACTTTGTTCAGTTTTGAAAACTCTACAGAAATGCTTTAATAACCATACCCAAAATCTTGATTGATTTTGAATAAAATAAAAAGGGGACAAACTAGGGTTGAGAATTAGGGTTTTAGGCAAAGGGGAATGGTTTCGGAATCTGGTTCCTCCTGCGTCTTTTCGACCGACATTGCAACCAAGCATAAAATAAACTTATTTTAGTTCAATGCAACACATGGCGGCTAAACATGGATGCTTTGCAATGATCATGATGACATGTCGGGGTTTAGTGTAATTAACACCGGAGGTGTTCTGACCTTTCCCCCTAAAGAAATCTCGTCCCGAGATTTAAAGTCCTAGGGTTTAGTAACAGCAAAGGAAATGTGTCAAGCAAACACATCTCTAACTATTTCACAAAACAAGAATGGGTCTTACTTTTACAAGGATCAAGAAAGTGGAAACTTGGGAAAATTTTTCCTTCAGAAATCCTCGATTCCCAAGTAGCTTAGCCTTCTCTGAGTGTTGATTCCATTGGATCTTGTACCATCGATAGTTTTGCTTCGGGTGACTCGAGCTTTCTGGTCTAAGATCCGAATAGGATATTCCGAGTAGGTCAGATCTGGTTCTAAGTTAACATCTTCAAAATCAACCACTCGATCTGGTACTCGTAAGCATTTCTTCAATTGAGATACATGAAAAACATCATGTACTGCTGATAATCTTTCTGGCAACCTAAGTCGATAGGCAACTGGTCCTCTGTTTTCGAGGATTTGAAATGGACCAACATATCGAGGTGCCGGTTTACCTTTAACTCCAAAATGATTCACCCCTTTCATGGGTGACACCTTCAAGTAAACATAATCTCCTATTTCAAATTCCAAAATTCTCGCCTCTTATCGGCGTAACTCTTTTGTCGAGATTGTGCTTCTTTTAATTTGGCTTGCACAAATCTCACTTTTTCTTCAGCTTCTTTTACTAAGTCTACTTCATAGAACCATCTTTCCCCAGGTTCGACCAATGCGATGGGGTTCTACATCTGCGACCATACTGATTCAAACGCGGTGCCATTTGAATACTTTCTTGATAAGCGTTATTATAGGCAAACTCTACTAATGGTAAACATTCATCCCACTTTTCAGAATAATTGAGAACATATGCTCTCAACATATCTTCTAAGATCTGATTGACTCTTTCTACGTCTGTCCCTGCATGGGGGATGATAACCCGAACTATGACTTAGTTTAGTACCAAGGGACTTTTGCATCTGTTTCCAAAACTTAGACATAAACAAAAAACACCTCTATCTGTTACAATATGCTTAGGGGCTCCATGTAGACTGAATATTCGATGGACATATAGCTTAGTATAATCTTTTGCTTTATATCCATCTTTTACTGGAAGGAAATGAGCTATCTTGGTAAGTCGATCAACTATAACCCAGATGGAATTGAGTCCCTTTGATGTTCGAGGTAATCCAACAATAAAATCCATAGTGATCTCCTCCCACTTCCAAGAAGGAACAGGTAAAGGATGCAATTGCCCTGCAGCTTTCATGTGCCACGACTTTTACTCGTGACAAGTATCACACTCAACTACATATCGGGCAATCTCAATCTTCATTTTTGTCCACCAAAATCTACATTTTAAATCCTGATACATCTTGGTACTTCCGGGATGAATAGAATATCTGGTCAAATGAGCCTCATCCAGGATTTGTTGACGTAACTCAAGATTCTTTGGTACCACTAACCGATCTTTAAACCATAGCACATCTGATTCATCAATTCTGAAACAGGTAAGTTTTCCGCTTTTGACTTTCTCCTTGATGTGTGCTATGCCCTTACTGATTTTCTGAGCATCAATAATCTGATTCTTGATAGTTGATTCTGCTGTGGCATTGGTTACCATGCCATGCTTAACGATTCCAATATTCAACTTCTCTAATTCCTGACATAGGGTTTTATCCCTCATATTGGCTATAAGACAATTACACTGAGGATTCCGACTGAGTGCATCGGCAACAACATTTGCCTTTCCGGGATGGTAATGCACTTCTATGTCGTAGTCCTTGATTAATTCTAGCCATCTTCTCTGGCGCATGTTCAAGTCTGATTGGGTAAAGATATATTTCAGACTTTTATGGTCTGTATATACATGACAAGTATTACCCAACAAATAATGACGCCAGATTTTTAGAGCATGAACCACTGCTGCTAATTCCAAATCATGGGTTGGATAGTGCTCTTCATGGCGCTTTAGTTGGCGTGATGCATAGGCGATCACTTTGCCTTCTTGCATTAACACACAACCAATACCAATACCAGATGCGTCACAATAGACGTCAAATGGTTTCTCGATATCCGGTTGGGCTAAGATTGGGGCAGTGGTTAGGGCTTTCTTCAAAGTCTGAAAAGCTTGCTCACACTCTGGTGACCATACAAACTTGGTCTGATTCTTTAACAGTTCCGTGATAGGTTTTGCCACTCTTGAAAAATCAGAAATGAATCGACGGTAATATCCCGCCATTCCCAGAAAACTTCGGACCTCATGAACAGTTGTTGGTGGTTTCCAATTGAGGATATCTTTCACTTTACTCGGGTCAACGGCAACTCCTTCAGATGATAGCACATGACCCAGGAACTGTACTTCTTTCAGCCAAAAGGCACACTTGCTAAATTTAGCATAGAGGTGATGATCCCTCAACCGTTTTAAAACTATTCTGAGATGCTCTGCATGCTCTTCTTCATTTTTTGAATAGATAAGAATATCATCAATAAATACCACCACAAACTTATCCAATTCTGACATAAACACTGTATTCATCAAGTACATGAAATGAGCTGGGGCGTTGGTTAAACCAAAGGACATAACCAAATATTCATAAAGACCGTATCTGGTGGTAAATGCGGTCTTCGGAATATCTTCAGGTCTAATCCTAATTTGATGATACCCCGATCTCAAATCAATCTTGGAAAAGACTTTGGCTCCGGCTAACTGATCAAAAAGTAAATCAATCCGGGGCAAAGGGTACTTGTTTTTAATCGTCACCTCATTAAGTGGACGATAATCTATACACATTCTCAAAGTCTGATCCTTCTTCTTCACAAAATAGCCGGACATCCCCAAGGTGAGGAACTTGGCCTCGATAAAGCCTTTATCTCTTAACTCTTGTAATCGAGTTTTCATTTCGGCTAATTCCTTGGGTGCCATTCTATAAGCTCTTCGAGATGGGGCGGTTCGGTTTCAATTCTATGCTGAATTGAACATCTCTCTCCCGGTGGTAATCCGGCAAATCATCTGGAAACACATCCGGAAACTCACATACCACCGGGATGTCTTTGATTTCCTTCACACAAGTTGCACAAACTTTCTCAACCGTCCTCTTCACAATTGGAAGTTGGATAAGGAGTTCGGAATCTCTCTCGGGCAACTTTACCTTGACAGTTCTATTGACGGTATCTATAATAGTACCGTATTGGTACAGCCAGTTCATACCAAGGATCACGTCTATATCTTGATCCTTTAGAACTATCATATTGGTGGGGAAATCATATCCACCTAAGGTTATGGGGATCTGATATACCACCTCCTTAGTACTCATACGTCCCCCGGGTGAGTGTATAATAAACTCATCCTTCATTTCCCCAATGGCTATCGCATTTTTCTCCACAAATGTTTTACTGACAAATGTATGCGATGCACCAGAATCAAATAATATTACTGCAGGATGTCTTGCGACAGGGAACATACCCATCATAATCGGTTCCCCCGCAGGAATGTCCTCCACATTGGTGTAATATACTTTTTCTGGTTCTCTTTTCCCCCTTTCCCTTCGATTTTTCTGAGTATTATTCTTGTTACGTGATTGCGGCTGACTTCGGAAGGGACCTGATGACTGGGTTATATCTTCGAGGACTGGGGCATTCTCGAGAATAATGTCCAGGTTTTCCACAGTTATAGCAGATGGGTGTATGGCTTTGTGGGGAAGAATTGCGAATGACAGGGGCATTCGGCTGACGTGGATAGGGAAAAGTTGCAGCAGGTCGAACAAACGACTGCTGTCTAGGTTGGAACTGTGGTGGTGGATGATATGAAGGTCGGGAATGATTCACAGGATGGTAAATAACTTTCTGGCGCTTAGATTTGCCACCAGAATTACCAAAGGAGAAATTCTTCTTGTTCTTATTTTCCTTCTGCTCGTATTCTATCAGAACACGATTCTTTTCTTCACATGATATGGCCATATTTACCACATCATGGTAGGAATCAGTGTCACGGATGTTCATCATGGCATGGAGCTTTGGATGAAGGCCTCGAATAAACCATTCCTTCTTCTTTCCATCTGTATTCACAAGTTCTGTAGCATATTGTGACAGATGGTTAAACTTACCCACATCTTTGCAACAGCGAGTCTTCTCCTTGTTTTAAGGCTAAGAACTCATCTAACTTCTTAGCCAAACTCATTTGGAATGAAATGAGCACGAAAGGCTTTCTTGAATTCATCCCAGGTAATTCGGTGTCCGGCAGGTTGCTCAGCCTTAAAATTTTTCCACCAAACTCCGGCAGTATTCCGAAGTTGTTGTGCCGCAAAGAAAGGCTTACGTAATCTGTACAAGTCATTATCTCAAACTTCTCCTCCATAGCACCGAGCCAATCGTTTGCTTCTAATGGCTCATCCGCTCTCTCAAGATTGGAGGTTTTGAGCCTGTGAATTCGGATAAAAGTGTCATCTCCATCATCGTGTCGACCCCGTGGCCGCGACGATTGTTCTGATTCTGCTGAGCTACTTCGCATCAAGCGAGAGTTCTCCGTAGTAGCTTGAACCCGAGCCGCTATGGCATCGGTCGGGGTTTGTTGGGACTGGTGGAGGGTGTGGAAGATTATCCCAATTACGGGAGGCGCAATTGTTGCCTTGCGACATCTGCTTTTAAAATGAAACTATATAACACTCGACCAACTTTATTGAACTTCAGAAGGAAACAAACATAAACAGCATAAAGCATTATTCTTAAGACAAAGGTTCCATTCTACAACCACCCCGGGTTTATCTAAGTAGCTTACTATTAGACAAGCTATATCACATATTCTACAAAAATCCTCATTCCTCTTCAAGGATCGTTTTCCGACTCATTGTCGCTCACATGAGGCTCATTTGCCGATTTTTTCTTACTTCCATATCCTCTTGGATTACTTCACCCAAATCCTCTGTCTTGCTTGAGGTTGGTGATCTGGGTTGAAAGATTGTTCATGTGATGGATTTGCATGTTCAAATTAACTTCCCGAGCTTCCATCTGAATTGCATAAGCCACCAGTTGATGATTGTCTTGAATTAGGTGGTCACACTGATGTTGAAGTGCGGTCTTCTCATGGACCGTCTCGATCAGTGCCTGACTACATTCGCCATGCTTTTGAACACTTCGATTCAACTCAACTTGTAATCTTCCAATCTGAATTCCATCGCGACGCCTATCTCTCGCAGACTTCATCCAAATCCCTAGTCGGGGCGCTCGATTTCTTTTTGAAGGTCTTTCTTGGTCTTGCTACGACTTCCATCATGAGTGTTGACATGACTAGTGCTTGCTTCAGGATCATTCCTTGCCGCAAGCGGGTGATGTGGAACACCCTTCGGTCCGGTCTTCTTCCTAGGGGTCGGTTTGGTGCGGCCCATCCTGTAGAAGAGTTAAGATCGGATTACCAAGATTCGGGTGGGAGGATCTAAAGGTTTAGCAAGAACGGGGTTGATACTTTTTAACCCAAACCACACTAAAGGGAAGGTAACATATATAAATGATTTAAACATGATGCATGAATCGAACCTACGTAACGATCAAATAAAACTTTTGCATTAAAAGATTTTACAAATAGGGCAATATATAATGCTACTCCACTTATATCCTTTGGATTTAGATAAGAGAGTTTTTCAATAGAATAAGATAAGAAGATAAGCAATTTGGACCAAAGTAAGAATAAAATTAGTTTGACCCAAATCATTTTGAAGTTTTGTAAAGTAATGCTACAAGAACACAACGGTAACGGCGACTCGATGCCACTGGGCTTCAAATTACAGGGCCCACATGTACTAATTATCGGTTCAACGACCTTTAATAGTCACATATGTGCACCTATAATCCAAAAAGAACTATTAACTTTTCCAACCAGGATCCGTTACGAGGTCATTGCGAGTATTACAACAATTTTCACACATAATCGAGGTAAAACAATGGAAGATTTATATTACAATACTTTTACAATCATTTATTGAAACAAGTCTTACAAAATTTATAAGTATGAGTAGCGGAAGTTTATTTCACACCAACACTACTAGACCCTACCCACGGGTCTCACCTCTCACTCTTCATCACTTTCTTCCTGAAGAACCGTCATGCAGCACGTTTCGGTGCAAACATGACTCCCAGATCCTGCAACATGGGTCAACAAACCCTGAGTACGGGAGTACTCAACAAGGCTTACCCGACTAAAGAAAATAGGAGGAGACTCATGAATGCTGGTCTAATAGGAATCAAGGTAAGGCTTTTAGCAAGAATCAAGGACTCTTTTTTGAGAAAAGCTTACTAATGATAAATCCTTACTTTCAACATTTTATTTTCAAGTAAGTTTCTCACCTATTCTAGGTGATCTTATACTACAGCAAACACTTGTAGAAGATCCATCACTTATTCCATCTCTTCATTGTTCCATAATTAAACTATGATATAAGTCGGGAAACCGAGTCTCCATATCCGAGAAGCACGGCGATTTCGAAATCGATTAACCCAGCTGGGGAGTTCTTTCCACACGACATATGTAGCACTTAAGCTTGCATATATCAACCCTTTCCTGGATACTCAAAACGGAACCGCGTCCTACGCCACCCGAGAATACCGTACACCTCCAATCCGGGACTTTAACCCACGAGGGTAACATGTACTCCCGCCATCTCTCCACTCCCAGTCTTGCGGTTGTACGTTTCGATTTGACACCCCCAAGATCGAGGCTTACCGGGTATGTGTCCTGAACTAGGGTCGGCTTGTGATGGGATGACACCCATGACAGGCGTGCCATTGGTCCAATGACCTCGGGCGCGATTATGTTCCATAGTCTCGGTTTACAGGCCTACACGCTTCAAGTCCTTAATCGACAAGCCGGAAATACTACACTGAGACTCCATTCTCAATGCAAATTACCCGACCGGTCTCAATTTCAACACCATATCCCAGTATGGTTTTCTCATATAGCATCCTTTCTCATCAACCGCCCCTTCGGGCTATCATAAGGGACTTGTCACATTTTGACCCAAAAGTCTAACTAATTTAGCCAAGCTAAGCAATTCTAAGCATTTTAACCAAAACGGGTTATCAAGGTAGATATTGAAATAACAAGGAATGGTAATGCATCAATTAGGTTATCACACAACTCCTATCACCTAATGCAAAGCATAAAGCAAAGGTGATATAAAGCTTTGTAAAACACAAGGAAAATGTTTAAATGAACCGGGGCTTGCCTTGATTGACGAAATATCCCGACTCGGACGATGGATCACAATAATCAGAACTCGGATCAACAAGAAAACCCTCTTCGGAAGCTTGATCAACAATCTCTTGATCACCTTCGTTTACTACACGAAAAGATTAATATATGCTTTACATGATGCCGTATATATAAACATGATGCGCGAGTGCATGAAAAGATAAACGCTTGAGTTCAACTTTCCTTCACGATAAAGTTGCAACCCAACAAAACCAACTTGTTGAACTATTCTACGAGATATCATCACCATTGCCTAAGGAGTTCTCAAGGACCATCTAACAGTGGTGTGGTGTAGGGTTCACAAAACAACCCAAAATCTACCCAAAACCCTAAGTTATAAAGCGCTAAGCAATTTGTTTAACACATAAAATAATAGGGCATGAAATAATAAAAATTTTAACTTTCTCAAAACAAGCTCAAAAATTTTGTACAAGTAGGTCAGGTCATAAAACAGTACCAAAATAATTTTCATGATTTTTGGATAAATAAATTAATTATTAAAAATCAAGGAAGATGCATTTTTCAATTAAAATTTGTATTTTTAAATCATGCCCAAACTATTCAAAATGCAAGTTTCAAATTTTTCATGGATAGACATATCCATGGGAAGGCTACACAAAAATTTTCAGAATTTTTGAGTTAGTATTTGAATTTGTACAAAATTTGGAAAATCAGACACTATTCAAATAAAAGGAATTGAATAAAACATTTATAAAAGAAAAACGGGTTCTGGGCTGAAATTCGGCCTGTTACTGTGCAGGCCCCGATTCGTTCCCGGCCCACAAAGGAACGATAACGGACCGGCCCGAAAAAGAAGGATGCATCCGGCCTCGCTTTACGGTGTTGGGCCGGCCCGGATACTACGAGTGCCCGGCCTGCACTGTTCATGTGCCGAGCGCGTGCGCTCACCGGCGGCGATGCGCGCGCCCACCGCCCAGCGGCGGGCGCGGCCGTGTTCCGGCGGCGGTGTTGGTCTAAATTGAAAACTGACTTGAAAACGTGGCGAGGGGCTCACCGTGGTTCTAGGACCCGGGGGCTTGGTTTGGGCGGGGCGAGCCGGAGAGGGGTCGTCGGCGGCGGCGGCGCGGCGGCGGCGGCGGCGGCGTTCCGTTCGTCGGGGCTTCCACCGTGGAAAACCATCGAGCGCTCGGGACCCGCGATGTCGGGTGGCGCAATATGGCTAGTTGGTTGGGCTAAAAACTCACCGGAGAAGGCTGGCGACGGCGAGGTCGAGGGCGGCGGCGCTCCGGCCGGACTTGGGGAAGACGGGGTCGCGACGGCGTTTCGGCTGCGAGGAGGCTGCGGCTGGGTTCCAGAGGGGCGCAAGGAAGTTGCGGAGAGGCTGAGGTAGGTGGTTGAGTGAATGGTGGCTCGACGGCGACGAACGACGGCGGCGGACGAAGGAGCTCCGGCGGCGGCGAGTTTGGGAAAAAGAAGAAAACGACGGCGACCATGGGCTATTTATAGGCAAAGGAGGGACGGGAAGGTGGCTGGAGAGGTCGCGAAGACGTCCAGGTGGTCGGCGTCGCGCGACATCGCCGGTGGACGGCGGCGCGAACCTTGACGCCGGCGGTGGCGGGGTAGGATAGGTCGGTTACTGTTCATCCCCCCAAAATCCAACCCTAACTCTGAAAATTTCAAATTACTCCCAAATTTTGAACTGAACTCAAAATTTTCCAAAAAGTAACCCCCTTAATTTTTCAAGATCTACAATTTTCTCAATTGGACCATTTTCAAAAATCTGCCTCTAAACATGACTTTTGAAAAGCAGCCCCAAAATTTGAAATTTGAATTCAAAATTACTTTTAAAAACATGTAACAACTTGAAAAACTTTGTACATGACTTTTGTTCCTCTCAACAAGATCTACAAACTAGCTGTTGAAAGTTTTCTCAAATTTTGCATAAATTTTGAAATATAGAAAAAAGGGACAATTAGAGTTTGAATAAGATTCAAAATTGCTTCAAAATTTTGAACTAAACTTTAAAAACTCAAAATACCAACTTTGTTCAGTTTTGAAAACTCTACAGAAATGCTTTAATAACCATACCCAAAATCTTGATTGATTTTGAATAAAATAAAAGGGGACAAACTAGGGTTGAGAATTAGGGTTTTAGGCAAAGGGAATGGTTTCGAATCTGGTTCCTCCCGCGTCTTTTTCGACCGACATTGCAACCAAGCATAAAATAAACTTATTTTAGTTCAATGCAACACATGGTGGCTAAACATGGATGCTTTGCAATGATCATGATGACATGTCGGGTTTTAGTGTAATTAACACCGAGGTGTTACACCACTGCCCACCGGCGTGGGCCACGCCGCTGCCGCGGCCGGTCCGTCCCGAGCACCACCGTCGACCTCGTCGATGTTACCGTGCTCACCGAGCGCCGGCCTAGCTGAATCAAGCGGCCCGGGGCGGTTTGGAGCCCCATGGTCGCCGTAGTCGTTCGTCGCCGTGCGCCTACCGCCGCTTTGCGCGTACCAACTTCGCGGGCGCCGCGGCCGTTAGCCAAAGCCCGCTGCGCGCCCATGACCAAGCCCCGAAGCCCGGCGCCCGGAGAATCCGACCGGGAGGAGCCGCCATTGTCGGAGACCTCGGGATCTTGCCGCCGGCGGCGCGATGATGTCAAGCACGAGGAGAAGGAGGGGAGAACAGAGAAGGAAGGGGTGTCGTGCGCCGGCGCATCGTGCACCAGCGAGAGAAGGGGAGCGAGGGGTGCACTCGGTGCACCGTGGACGCGTGGTGGTCCATGGACCGCCAACGCCTTGCGTCCACCATGAGCCAGGCGCACCCGGCCAAGCCCGCCCCCACGCGACCCGATAGGAACCAGTGTGCGCCACGTGGCACTAAAACACCGCTAACACGTGTCGGGCGGCCCGGCAACCGGACCATATCCGGCCCCATGTCCAGCCCGTTACCGCCCGGTCCGGGCCATTTGACCGTTGACCCGATCCAACGCCGACGTCATGCCGGCGTTAGCGAGCCCCACCTGTCGGCCGAGGAAAGCAGGCGGGACCCACATGACGTCATCGCCGACGTCATCCGCCCCACATGTCGGCCGCATCATCGCGCGCCCTGGTGCTAACGTCATGCTGACGTCGGCACAGCCAACCAGAAACTGCCACGTGTCAGCCCCTAGTTTAAACCCTGTTTTCCAATTTCAGAATTGATTTCAGGCTTTGAAAATTCATAGAAAATTCATACGATTTCAGAAAAAATATGAAACCAAATACAAATTTTTATAAAATCATCCTCTACGTCATAGGCTTGTCCATGAGTGAATTTGGGTTTTTGGATTTCCATTTGCTTCTTTGTGCTATTCTAAATGGTTGCTAATCGCAACCATTTCGCTATGTTACGCAGACCCGGAGAACAGCCAGGAGGATCCCGAGGACGAGGACTTTGACCCAGAGCAGAGTGACCACTTAGGTGCCATGTCCCACCCAACCTCATAGCACCTATTAGACATATCATATAGCATTGCTAGCGCTTTATTTTATGTTGCTATGCATTTGCTGCTAGGTTGCATGGTAGAAATGCTTGATGAACCTTATACCTTGACGCAACCTATCCCCTGCACACCCGCTTATAGACTAGACTCGCGCTCATATACTTTTATTGTTGTTCGCATTATATCACTTACGTGTATATATATGGAGCCGGGTATATGAGCCGGACGGTTGAGTTGGATCACCGATTAAGAGTTTTTACTGTCTGACATGGGTGTGTGGTGAGGGTCGAGTCGACCAGGCGGGAACTACGACGAGTCGCAGAGACCAGTCTTGTCGGGGATACTTCTGGGCATCCCCTCTTTGCTCTACCTGTGGCGGGTAACTGTGTGCGGATATGGAGACCCGGTTCTGACTCGTGTAGCGGGACGAAGACCGGGAAGGGAGTGTGAAGGTGTCTTGCCTGGTCATTACCTAAGGACTTATTGTCTTCGAGAACCCGGGATCTAGAAAATTGGTGCTCACCTCACGTCTTACGTTATGGGCGGGTTGCGGATTGCCCCTTTTAGTCAGGCGGTGCCATACCTTCTGGGAGGATAGCGAATAGTTTATAGGGAGGTAGGGGTGGCCAGGACTCACATCCTCCCGAGACAGCAGTGTGCTTTTGAGTATGAGCTCGTACCTGTTCTTATAGTCTCAGCGTCCTGGTGGTACTCCAAAGCTTCTCAGAGTTGAGTGGTTGGGTGGCATCGTCGGATTATGAGGTCTCCGCTTGTCGGCCTAGGCACTCATCATGCCGATGATGGCGACCGTGTGGTCTTGAGTACACGCTCTGCAGAGTTGTAAATCTATACGTATAGTCCGGCCTTCGGGCTAGGACCTGTCAGGACCTGGACTCACTACGGGTAACCCTGGCCTATTGCCGGAACCTCCCGCGGTCTGCGCCGGTCTTTTGACCAGGTTTTTCCTGGATTCAACTTCTCTCTGTCCGCCATATTTTGGCGGACCGAGGTCGACTTTCACATCTGGGGGCGAATATTCGCTCCTAGGTCGAACCTGTCCCCAGCCGCTCTCCAACCAAACACCTCAAAAACGGGTTCGACTCAGCACTCCAACCAAACACACGGTTAGTTTCGGTTTAGGAACCGAGACTAATGGGGAGACTTTTAGCCCTAGGTAGTCCTAGTTCCATAACCGGGACTACGTGCACTTCCCCCGCAATAGTCTAAATTGAGCTCACGATATATTCCCTTTGTACATTTAGAAGTGTCGTTTTGAACTTTTGACTACCTTGCTTGACCATTTGTTTTATTTAAAAAATAATAATGAATTATAAAACAAACAATATTTATATAAAAAAATTTGACCAAGATTAATGGTTAAATGAGATGGTATAAGTCCACGGTGACACTTTCAAATAGATAGATGGAGTATGCATTTTGATTGCTCGAGTTGAACTATGCGATGGAGAAATCAAATTTGCATTTGGAGAGGTGCTCGATTTTTCCTGACTTGACATTTTTATTGTTAACAATATTCGCACAACAAAATACAAATTTATTTTGACACATAGGTGTCCACGATACAACATGAGTAAGCAGCTTGTCGGTAGGTACATTGAGTACAATATTATTTATTATTATTAGACGAGAGCTTGGAAGAATCGGATCATCAATGTTCAGTTGGGGATCATTGTATCATTGTTGAACGAAGTGCTAGCAATAGCCTCAGTCTCAGAGGTGCATACTTCATATGAACACCAGCATTGAAAACTTTCACAATGCCCGTAAGTGTACCTGGTGTTATCATTTTTGCAGGCAGTAAAGCAGCCGTTGTCGTTAAAAGGTGACCAACATACCCCTTTATAACTGCCGCTCAGGTCTTCGACAACGCAAGGATTAAACACTTTCCCAGCAATGGTTATCGACTCTGCATGGTTCATATCCCGACATGGAGATTTATGCAATAAATGTTGAAAGCCCATCAAAATTAAAAGCTTTTAGCAAAAGATTTATATCAAATGAAATGACATCGCACTTGCACCATATAGTTCATGCATGTGTACGCGTACATACCACGAGCTGCCATGACGACGGGTAGGAGGACGATGACTAGAAGGACCGCTGCATTGAGATTCAATTGAAAATGCTTCATTGCTTCTTATGTCGTGGAAGTTAGAACCTCGAAGAAGCTTGAGTAAGCAGATTTGGTGCGGTTTGCGGAATGAAGTCGGGGAATGACTTGACTAAGAGTGAGCATAGATATATACTATCTTAACGTCTATTGAAAAGGTACATCATCCCTCGGATTTGCTGCTAAGACTTCCTTGAGAAAGCAACTCTAAAAATTAATGGCGATGCCAGCAGCCAAGGGCTTAGCTAAGCATGTACGTATTGAGGAGGAGGTGGCCAGCTAGCAACGTGTAATTAGGTTGAAGGGTAAAAGTGTCACTTTAGGAACAAATACACGTATTTAGATGATAAAAGATATTAAAAAGAAAATTAATATCATATGTATTCCGAAGTGCCAATGTTTGATGTTATATTTTAACGAAGAATATTAGAAATTCTATTTTTACGAAACCACTTCTTTGGATTCATATAATAGCAAATTTTTCGAGAGGATCCATGATGACCATGATCCAGAGAATGGCCGGTGTACTATAGTCCAACGCCGTGGAGCTTTTCTCAAGGCCGTGCTTTAGCAAGTTCTGCCTGTCGGCAAACACTAGGAAAATAATCTGTGCTTTTAATTAAAGAAGACCCGAGCTTGACGGAGGATCGTTTTTTTTTTTTTTTTTTTTTTTTTTTTTTTTTGAGAATGACACGCGTACAACGCAGACGCTCACAACACGCACGCACACTCACCCCTATGAACACACGTGCGCAAACCCTACCTCTATGAGCACCTCCGAAGGACTGAAAGCACCGGCAGATCTGAAGATTCTCGAAGTCACCAGTGGCGCCTCGTCGTCGACGGGAACGTCGCTACCACTTAATGCATAACGCCGGAAATCCTAGGAAAATCCCAGGGAAAGGTGCGAGCACCGGATTTGAACCCCGTGGGTAGCGTCCCCACTCGGACCGTGCTACCATTGGACTACAAGCCAATTCGCTTGACGGAGGATCGTTGGTGAATATATAATAATAACTAATATCTTTATGGAGAGAAACAGTTGATTTAAAGTAGCAGATCGTAGGCCTCAATAGTCCATTGGATAGGGCCTCACTAATATCTATTACGTCGCGGGCCGTCTCAGAAGCTTCTACCATCACCATGTAACCTGGGCCAATTCTGAGTAGGCTGCCCGTCAACCGCGGGCCGTAATTTACTGCCGATCAATCTAGAGCCAACAAGGCTACGGGTGGGCTGTGGGATCCGTGTGGGCTGGCCCAAACATCTCAAGAGTCCTGGACTTGGCTGAAACAGGAAGCTTTGGAGCGACCAACGTTGAGAAAGGAGAAGACGACAGTAGATTCGCGAAACCCATGTCGGTTTCTCCCACGCGTCGTCGTCTACCAACCCAATGACCTACTAGTACTCCCTCCGGCCCTATACCCCATGTCCAGTTGCAGCAGCAGGCCAAAGCTATTGCACCACAGCGGCCGAAACTGTTGTGGAGCAATGAGCACGCCCCTAATTAATCAGGCGGCAGCAATCAGCCACGACGCCACGAGCCACGAGGGCGACTGTGGGAGCGAGGGGTTTCCGAGCTGGCGATCGACGTGTACGAGACAGGCGCGCGAACCAGGGGCACGGACGAACGACTGACGGTGAGCAGATCGAGTGCAGGAGCAGTAAGCTCGTGGCCATGGTGATGGTGGGCTATCATTGGCGTGTACTCGCACAGTGCCGGCGCATCCAGATCTACTGGAGCCACCGCTGTTGCGCTCCCTCCCCGGGCAGAACGCGCCTCCGCATATACCGTACCGCTGGCCTTTCGATCGACTCGCTCGCCGGACGACACGAGAGCAGAGCAGCCAAGCTAAAACAACGAGCATGATGTCCATCCAAGGCACAGCGAACCGGGAACGAAATCAAGGTCCCAGCCCCAGCTGAAAACACACCGCGGATCTTCAACGGCGGGGCATCCCGCACGGGCAATCCCTGAAACGGAAAGTGCGGCGCTGGTCCTGGGCTGGGCTGCGTGCGGGTACCTGTAGCTGGTCGGCGACGGCGGAACAGGTAGTATCGCCTGCCGTCGCGTCGCTGTCTCCGCGTGCGTGCCCGTTGGCCTGGACCTGGTGCGTGCGTCCACGGACCACAGCTCCACGCAGCCGTTAGGACAGGTCTTTGTGTTGTGCAATGGGCCCGGCCGGCCCTGAGGCCCATTACAGATTCCTGCGTCCTTCTCGTGTTGTACGTAACGGCTGATGGCCAGCCTGGTAGGCGCCTCTGTGATTTGCAGCATGGAGGCCCATTAAGAAGTGTCCTTCCATCTCGGGTCGCGAATTGGCACTGGAGTACGCTATACCCCATGAGGGAAATGAACCCATCCATGCTACTGTCGTTTTGGCTTGCAATGCATTCACACATCCGCAGCCACCTCGTTCTCCTAGCTCTCGTGTAGTACGTACGTGGTTGCCCACGGGAAAACAGCTGGCGGACCCTTTCATGTTTTTTTTAGTCCCAGAAGAACAGGCTTCGTTGACGAAAGGACGTGTGCATGGCATCTGGATTTTCATCACAAAACCAAATGCATCAGTAAACGTGTACTAGTAGTGTATATTATCATGGAGGTGCTCGAGCACAAGCGGCTCGATGTGTAGCCTGAAGAATGTGACACGATCGAAACGAGCAAGATTCCCTGTGCATGACAGACAGCACCGCTTGTCTGATCTCTGTTGCACTGAACCGCCTGGTACCGTTTCTTTGACCACACCAATTTCAGAGGTGGAGTAGTACATATTCGATCCGTATTGGGTTCAAGAAGCGGTGAACATCGACTCATTTCAATTAACTAGTGTCTCCTTCCCTACCAATACACGCTAGATTAGTAAGAGAGCAGAGGAGACGAGATTACGTACACGTACTCCATCAGAGTACTACTAGGCTCCATGGTCACAAGTCAGGCCAGTAGTAGGCCTCTTCCTGCTCACTTGCATTGGTCAGAAGTCGATTGCTCACGCTCTGCACGAGACGTTCACGCTCTCCACCGCGTGCTCAAAATCAGCGGCCACCCTTTCGATCCTCTTCAGGAATCCTGGCCCTATGCTTCCTCTTCCTTGAGAGTGATGTGCTTTGCTTCTGCTTCTCTCCTCTAAATGTGGGGAACCTAGGACGTTACTGTACAGCAGTAGTACTCTCCTAAGGTAGAAGTAGCTCAGCTGTATGGAGTAGTACGTGGTTATGGCCCGTTCTGCCGTGCCCAACGAGCGACATGACACCCATGGACCGTGCCTTGGGCCAAAGGCCGAGCATGAGCACGTCTCAGGCAGGACCCGTCAGGTACAGAGGCCCGTGGAGGCACGATGGCGCGACAGGCCAGCACGGCCATCATCGTTAGTGTAGCCTGAAGAATATACTTCCACATAAATAATTCACTTGTTGGGTGAGAGGAAACAAGCAAGATTTCCGGTGCAAAACAACACCGCACGACAATACTAGCATAGTAACATTCTTCATGATGACCTCAAATACTTTAAACTTGGGAATCTGTTTGCATCAAGCCTTGGGACAATGCGACTTTGGGGCAGATGGATTAACGGACGGGTAAAACGAAGATCGGCCATGGAATGGGAAGTACAGTACTATTCGCCAGCACATGGATGCTGGAATCCGAGTTGGAGCAGGCAGAAATGGAAAGTCGCTTTTCTTTTGGCAACGGCTCGGCTCCGCGATGCGGACAAAACCAACCGAGCTCAAAGCCTGGCGCGCATGCGCTCTGACCTCTGCTGCCGTGCATGCCATGCACCAGCCAGAACCCTCTGTTGCACGGCGCTCCTCCTGGTGCCCGCTTGATTTTACAACACCCAACATCACGATCTAGGAGTACGGAGTAGTAACAAACAAAAGGTGCTGAGATTCAATCTCACAACCGTCGCTGACGATGATCAATATAGTAACAAACACACTAATTCGTGTTTGGTTAAACACACTGATTCGTGCAGGCACGAGCGCCGGCCCATTGCGAAGGTAGCTAGTGACCGTCAGAGTAGGAGGCAGCTAGCGCTCCATGCCTCCATCCTCCCAACGGTCACAGCCTCACAGGCCTAGCTGCCTCATCCTGCACACTGCATTCCTTGAGCATTGGGTCGATTGCTCACGCGCTGCACCATACTGATCCTCCACGGGACGGCCGTCAGATCCTGGCCCTCTGCTAGCCAATCTTCCTTCAGTGATGTGCTTTTGACCCACCCCTCTCTGCTCCAGGATCGACGCTAGGAATAGACCAGTAGTAGCTGTCAATTCACAGCAGCGCAGCAGCAGTGCACTGTAGCGTCAATTCACAGCAGACCAGTAGTAGCTGTCAATTCAATCCCACGTCGTGCCTCCCACCGCTCCTCTCGATGCGGCCAGCTAGGGTTGTGCATCTTGGGGAGAAGAGAGGTGGTGCTGGTTGCCTGGTACAAGACGACGACCGGGTAAGAACGATAATGAAGAAAGGCACATTGTATATATACTTAGTACGTATACGTATAGCATGATGCTGTAGTAAAAAGTGGTACACAAATGTTAGGTTGACGGTCAGCATAGTAGCCACCGAGCTGTGAAAGACCAAGCAAAGCAAAGCAAAGCATGCCGTTCCGTTGGCAGAGAGGAGGAAGGGGAAGCGTTTGTTTGCAGGGCACCTGCACGCCAGCCGCCAGCCACGCAACAAGCCAAATTCCTTGCTTGCATGCTCCAACTGGCTTTGGTCCACCGAGCATGCAACAAGTACTCCTGCGGCATGCACCAGACGGGCGAGTTGCCGAGAGCCAAGACACAGGGGCAGTGGGCAAATACGTAATTTCTCTCGTTCGACCAGTGCAGCTTTGCCTCCCAGAGGCTGTCCTCCTTGTCTCTAAGCTAGAGTAGGGTACAGTAGGGGCTATGCACCATGACACAGCACAGCACGATGTCGTACGCGGAGTTGTCGTGCAGTCTACCAAGACAAACGTTCATATAAAAGCCCGTTCGATTCCATCTAGTACCTCTGCCTGCATCATAACAGTACGTACCTCTGATATGATCAACGTGTCCCAGCCCGCTATAAAATAAATCTGCTTATTTGTGCGCAAAGGGCCGGTCGTGTAGAGTAATCTCTCTTTGCGGTCCTTTTTTACCTTCACCGGTCGGCCGGCGTGCACGTCGGCCTGTGGTGGCGGGCCATACGTGCGAATCAGGCATTGGTACATGGCTTGGTTCCATGCATGCACGGGGCGATCGACGACCATGCATGCATGCAGTTTGCCAAGGAAGCATAATGCGAACACATGATTGATTTTAGGTCATATGTGTTCAGTTCTGTGATGGAGTCATTGTCAACAGTCAACATTCTCCTTCTATTTTCTTTTATCTTTTATGCTTCGGCTATGTTTCACCGGCATACATGGAGTGTGTCGAAGACGTATCTCTTGGTTCATGTTGTGCGGGTGTGGAGCTCGGAGATGGTAGCCGACGGCGAGGTGAAGGGGCCAAGGAGGGGCGTCTTGGGCCGACGGACCGTGGAGGGTGAAGGACGGACGGGCGTGAGGCTTGGACCGAGGGACCGGATCGCCCCGGTGGCTAGCCATGGTGGTGACATCCGGGACATCGACGGATACAAGAGGGCGTGGCGGGACCGTGTCGATCGGGTCAAGACGACGAAGTGCGGGTGCGAGCGGGGGAGCTCGGATGACTTGGCGACTTCGGGTGGTCAAGACGGCGATGACACATGTCGAGGAGGTTTGGTGGTTTGCCCTCAAAACCATCGGTGCGGGTTTCGTGGTTTGGGCCTCAAAACCACGGGCGCGGGTTTCGTGGGTTTGCGCCTCAAAACCACGGGGCGCGGGGTTTCGCGGGTTTGGGCCACAAAACCCGAGGCGTTCCGGCGGGACGGAAGGACGGCACGTGGCGGCATCGGGAGGTTGCGTGGATGCAAGGCTACCGATGAGGAGGCGCGGTGGCCGTCGGATCGAAGATTACCCGTAGTCGACCGAAATAGCCTTAGGGTTACAAGATTGACTCATGTATCTTAGGGGTAGTTCGAGGCGGGAGGGAATATGGGGCTATTTAGCGAGGCATACCCCTTCATCCTCCCTTGCCTCTCATTTTACATTTTCTAGCTAGGGTTTCCGGACATTGGTGAGAGAGGTCCACCGATCTTGTATCGAATTTGTTGAGCAAGGGCTAGCTCGAGTAGCCCGTCATATGGTGGCGTTTGGGATGTTTGGATCGGTGTTCTTGTTTGATCTTGTCTTTGTGATTTTTGTTCATCACTTGTTCTTCCCGAGTTCCTTCTCTCCCCCCTCTATTCTCTTCGCGATTTCTTCGATTTGGCACCGTTTGACTTCGTTTTTCTTGCCTTGATTCGTGCTAGGGCGTGAGAGGATCATTTCCACCAAAGGGTTTGAGCTAATTCCTCACGAGCACGTAGATCGGGCAAGTTTTGGATCAAAGTCGATTTTTGGTGTGTTCTTCGTGAGATCCGCGATTTCTCTCGATTTTGGTCAAATTGGGCGATGATTTCTTTGGGATAGCCTCTCCTATGCCTTGTGACCAAGTGTCTAAAATCTTGTGGCAAAAGGAGTTGATTTGATCAAGTTTCAAGGAATTTTGTTTGGGGCGATTTTCTAGTTCGTGCGTTTCTTGCTAACAACCTTTCGGTTCGGTCAAGATTGTTCGGTAGTTTTCGATCTCGAAAGTCCGTAGCTTTTAGTGTTTGCTTTGTTGGTTTTAGGTTACGTCCCAATTGATTGCTCGATGGAGTTCGGATCTTGACTTGTCCGGTGTTCGATTATTGTTCGATGGTTTCCAATCTTGAAAGTCTGTAGCTTTAGTGTTTGCCGTTGGTTTTAGGTTCTCGTCCCAATTTCTCGAGTAGTTCGGATACTGACTTGTCTAGTCTTCGCATTGTTCAAGTAGTTTCCAGTCTTGAAAGTCTGTAGCTTTTAGTGTTTGCCGTTGGTCTTAGGTTCTGTTCAAGTATTTCTCGCAGTTCGAATACTTGACTTGTCTAGGCTTCAGTATTGTTCAAAGAGTTTCCATCTTCGACTTGATCTATATGTGTTACTCGTCTCCCGTTTGAATTTGTTTTTGAGGTTGGGGGTTGAGCCGATGACCCAAAATTGAATAGGAAATTTGAGGCTCCCATTCACCCCTCACCCCCTCTGGTCGCCGTTTCGGTCCTTCACATAATCTCATCACGAGTCGGCCATCAGGAATGTACTAGTACGCCTCGATCGGGGGCTCTAAACACACCCCTAGAGCATGTGCCTGGATTTGGAACGTGGACGTCTCTACCGAGCTCGTAGTTGCTAGAGCTTCACAAACACCACACTCCTAGAGCATGTGCCTGCTAGGTCTCTACCGAGCTCTTGAATACTTTCTCTCGATATTGATTTACCATGTTTAGTTTTGTCTCTACACTATAGTGCATATATATGAGGCCCACTTTACGCAAAAAAAAATATATATGAGGCCCACTACAGATTGGCCTCGGTGCTGTGTTTTCTTGACCGGGCAATCGCTACAGATGAAACACATAGAGCCCACGACAATACTTAACTTTCTTGTTAGAATAATGATCTCAAATACAGTACTGTAGTGCAAACTTGGGGATCTGTTTCCATCAAAGCTTGGGAGAATGCAAATCTTTCTGCTACAGTAGATGGGGTGCAGGTGCACGGACGGACGGAGCCGGAGATCGGCCAAATGGGATGGAAAGTAAAGTAGAGTACTCCAGGCCAGACCACAGCACATGAAAACAAATGGAAAGCCCCATCGCTTTTTCGCAACGATGCGGACAAAACAGAGCTGTAGGGCTGCGCTGCCGTGCCATGCCAGAACCCGAGACGCTCTGGCAGCGTCTGCACCCTGTTGCACTGCACCGCCTGGTTGGTGCGCCGGGATTGGATTCCTGACGGTCGTCCCGTCCCGTGGAAGTGGAGGAATGGGAAGCGGCAAGAAGAATTCATCTGTACTACCTAGAGCTAGCGACCAACACAGGCTGCAGGTGGGACCTTAGGTTTAAAAGGTGGCACCTCCGTCGTCCGATGGTGCTAGTACTAGGCAGCGCTCCATCCCTCCGGTTGCATGGTCAAAAGTCAGGCCAGGGCTCACTTGCATCGCAATGGGTCCGTCCTCGGTCGCTCACGCGCTGCACGAACATTGGCTATGGGAATGGGATACTCCAGCACAAGGATGGAGTAGGCAACAACAGAAATGGAAACTCCCATCGCTGTTTCGCAACGGCTCCTCGGCTCCGCGATGCGGACCTGGCGCGCATGCCCAGCAGACCCCATGCATGCCATGCACCTGCACAAGCCTTGAACCCCAGACGCACTGTTGCGGAGGCAGCCATGCCAGTCTGCACTCTGTTGCACTGCACCGCCTGGCCGCCTGGTGCGGTGTGGTTGTGCCTGCTTGCTTTTCTTCACGTACCCGCGTGCTCAAAAACAGCTGCTCTGCCTCCCTTTCCTTTCCTCCACCGGCCGGCCGTCTGCAAGTGGAGAACGGAGGACGCTACAGTAGTACAGCAGCAGGACTAGTCGCGTGTGGAAGGAGAGGATTTGATGCTCCCGTACCTGCATCGTTTCAGAACAGAGATGGGAAGGGGAAGCGACCCGTTGGCAGAGCTACAAGGCGACCCGTGAAAAGAAAGAGGACGGGAAGCGTTGGTTGCCAGGGCAGCTGCTCGCCAGCCAATGCAACAAGCCAATCCTTGTCCTTGCATGCGGCACAGCCGCTTCAACTCGTTTTGGTCATCCTTGCGCTACGCTAGCTGCATCCGCTCTGCATTCGGGCCGCATCCTGATCGATCCGTACATTGCAGAGACATTGCACGGACTCGGAACGGCGCCGGCAGCATGGTGGCTATCGGCCTCGACGACGGCCGAGTAGAGCGGCATGCAACACACCGGACGGCGAGTTGCCGGCCGGCGTTGGCGCAAGAGCTCGTGACCCACTGAGTTAACAGATCAGGTCCGCGTGTAGAGGCTCCAGAACCGAGAGATAACAGGGGGCCGGGTCTACAGTCCCAAAGGCCTGGTCGACGAACGCTTGTCCCAAAGGCTGTCGTGTAGTCTTGTCTTCCAAAGGCTAGGGCTAGTAGGGTACTACTATCCTGGCCTGGTGCAGCCCTCCTAGCCAGGCCCTAGGCCTGTAGGGCCTGTGGCTGTAGCCCTGCTGAGAATCACCGAACGATTTTGGTAGTACAACGTGGAGTACGATAAAAGAAATAATACCCGGAGTTGTCGGGCAGGCTACCAAAGAAACGTTCAAACACAGCCCGTTCCGTTTCATTTCATTTCATGTACACCTCTACCTGCATGATAACGGTAGCCTAGTTACTTTACTGGTAAGGACAGAGAAAGAAGGCGGCTAAGGTGCATGCACGATCACATGAGTGACGCGGTACTGTGGACGAGGCTAGGGATGCTAGGGAGCGTCTCTGTTCTGTCGCTGCAAGTGTCTCTATGGCTTTGATCGGTACTGTGGACGAGGCTAGGGATGCTAGGGAGCGTCTCTGTTCTGTCGCTGCAATTGTCTCACCTAGCCCTATACTTCAACTATATAAGCATTTCACTACTTCTATTTACGTGTAAAGTTCGTGTTCAATTAGTGTAAATTGGTTATACATAAATAAAATAGTTCAAGTTACCGATATAGATATTTGATTTTTTTCTTTTTTCCTTTTTCGTCTGTTTAATTTGGTTCCTATTTGATATTTTCTAATTTATCTTCCGAGAAATAATTGGATGTCTTTCTTTTATTTTTATTCACAATTTGTATTTTTATCTTTTATTGGAATGATATGTTAATTTGTTTTTATCTAGTCTATTAGATTTGGATCTTATGGTTTTTGTAAATTGCGTGGTTGACGGTTTTCAATCACTCAATTTTGTCTTCTTTGTAGAATCGGGTGATTTTTTTGCCTTGCCTCACTCGGATGACAGAACCACCCATGTTTTTGTCCTTTTGAATTGTTATAAAAATCTTCCTATTTGTCTTCGTTAGAAAAAAATATGATTAATCCGTTTAGTTTTTGTTTTTGTTTCCTTTTGAATTCGCCTTTCATAGAAAAAAAATCTAGTTTACCTTTTTCCTTTAATTCCCTACAGAATCGTTGAATTAATGAGATGCTTTGTTAATATATGGTTCTTGTATTATGAATTTTATTTTATCATATAATCAGTTGTGTTGATCTTTGTTTGTGGAAATCAAGTGATTTACCTGTGTCCATCACTCCCTGTTTTTCTCTTTCTAAAATTGTAGTGAAATCTTGCTCAGTGTCTCTTTTTTCATCGAAAGATCTTGTTTTACCTGCTTTCATTGACAATTAGAGAGCAAATTATATACAAGACAACCAATCTGTCCCCGGAGTAGGAGGTATGGAAGGTCATCGTTGCCCAGCTCGCGCATATCGCAAGGGCAGCTCCGACTTCCGACCTCACGCCCTGCCATGAGACATCACGATCGAGCTTAATTCCACAGCGATACCTTCAGGAAGGTGTCGATGTCATGCGATGCTGTCGCTCGTCCAAGAATGGATGGGATTCTCACCCGTGAAAGATTCTTGGGAACAAGATGCCCCTAAGAGGGGAAGCGGCGTCCTCGGCGCCGCCATCGCCCGACATTCGCCCAATGTAGCGAGCGTAGACATTAGCCCAAATGCTGGATCCCGGCATGTCACCGTCGTCATCGCTGAAGCCATCCTACGAAGCCCCCGTCTTAGGGGCATCAACACCCGAAGCTGCGTCAGACACCCTCGCCGACCAGATGACGTGCCGAGGACCAGCCTTACAACACGCACACACGTCCACCTTTCGCACGTCGAGGCCATTGCCGACCGCGGCCGCCAGCCCTGACACCCGCTATCGTCGCTGCTAACAAACCTCCGCTGCGAGCATACATGAGGCGCGTGCCCCACCGCTTTGGGCACCGCCCGAGCCCTAGGGGCCCCCTTATCCGGGCGGCGGGACCGAACACGGCGACCCCCTCGCCAAAGCTAGCGCCACGACTTGGACCGTAGCAACCTTGGCCAACGTTGCAACGACACCTAGGCCATTAGAGGGAGGGGCAGGAAAAAGAGGGGCCTAGTTGCCGTGGCCGGATCTGCCCCCCACCCGTTGCGCCTAAAACAAGCTTGACCGTCGTCGCCGCGCTGCCACATTTGCCGCCTGCCACCACCTCGCCTACCTCCAGTGCAGGCTAGATCTGGCCACCCGGGCACTGGGCCGGCAAGCTCGGCTGTCACCATCAAGACCGTAGAAGAGGAACGAGCGGTCCGGAGAGCCCCATGGACGTCCCCTGTCGGCTCGGACTCCGGCTTGTGCCGCCATAGCCATGGTGACCCTCCTCGCCGAGCTCTGGTTGGGCGAGGGGCCGCCGGCAGCGCCCCCCCCCCCCCCCCCCTCCCGTGTGTCGCTCGCGTCGGAGATGACGCGAGGGACATGGGCAAATTTTGGTCTGTGTCACTTGGGTGACAGGACCCCGTAAATCACTCAAATGTGTAAATATGATAAGAACGATAGATGTAGGGTTACCATTTTATGCCTTTTTTAAAAAAAATTTGATGAATGGCTTGAATGCTACATTTTCCTTGTTTTAAGCCCATTGCACGTACGGACGGCCGGTCTGTCTAGGGTTTGCATCCGGCCAGCACACTCACGCCATAGCATGGCACTCACACAATGACCCAAGATGGTGAGTAAAGGTTTGAAACAGTATTTAGCTGCCCATGTTTGGTTCGCTCTGCATTCAACAACTGCTGGGCCGCAACCTGATCGATCGACCCAAAGCTGCATGCACGATAACGAAGGGGTTGCTTTCATTCCCGATCGACGTGTCCCCACTATCTCGCTCCGTGCGCACGAGGCTGGTCGTGTACTCTCGCGGGCTTTTTTAGCTTCACCGGTCGGCAGGCGTGCAACGAAAAACACGTATTGCGCGCACGCCAGCTAATCGCGCGCACGCGCGGTGCATTCCGCCTGTGATTCATTTGTGTGCTTGCACAACCGACGATAAACGGCCGGGCGCGCATGCACGACCCGATCCCATGCGAATGGAATCTATTGGCCGGCATTGGTGCATGGCTTCGTTGCATGCATGCGAATGCACACAGGCGCCTCACCGGTTAGCCGCCGTAATGTGATGCGTTGTCTGGTGAAAACTGTGCATTCGATCCATGGACACTACACTGTTTCAAACGGCGACCACAGTGGCACGACCATGAGAGTCTGAGGCCGTACGTGAGTGTGATGCATCGCGTTTTGTCCGGTAAAAATTGTGCATCCGATGGATCCAGAGAGGGCTGGGTCTTTGGTGGGCCTGCGACTCCACCGTTTCATGTGCTCGTGCTCGTCCTGGAGAGAGAGAAATAGGGGGGCCACTGTGGTGCAGCTGAACAGCCGAGTCGATGGTCAGGTGATCAGAGCAGGTTTAATAAGTTAGTCGATACGACAAGCCACCTAGGCAAGGGATGAAGTTTACAGCCGATTCTATACAACAAGTCTCAACAAAACTATTTTTTATACTTCTTTGACACTACTTACTGCTTTTCTCTAGAAACGAGGCAATACAACAGCGTTTAGTGGGTTGAGCTAGGCGATAAGCCGGTCGACGGCAGGAGCGCCAAGCTCGGCGTGAAATGCATCTCTCTCTCTTCCACGTCAGGTCCCCTGCTGACATGTCGGTCGATTCGCCCATTATTGGGCTTGCTCTCATGGACTACGGCGTTATTGATTGGGGCTACTCGATCTCCTCGCCGGCCTATAAAAGGAGGCCAGCCTCCTCTAGTAGCTCCTACCCAACCATTCCTACTGCCTCGGCCCTAGCTCTTTGGAATACCGCCGGCCTCCATTCTTCGAGCTACTAGCTCTCACCCTCACCCCGCCGCCCGGTTCCCACCCTTCATCCAGCTACACCAGCTCTCACCTCGCCCGCTTCCCATGGCAGATCAGGAGGCACGCGAGGTGGCGGCGCGGTGCGCGAGGTGGCGCGCGAGGCACGCGAGGCGGCCAAGGAGGGTCGGTGGTGGTTTCAACTTTCGATTCGTTGATTTTCCTTTTTCTCCCATGCCTCTGATTTTGACATTGCTTTCCCCTGTGGTTTTTGCCCCCAAGTGGCTTCAAGAATGGTTTTCTGTTTCTGGCGGTGTACGTAGGTCCTCTCAAATTGCTTCCTTTTCATTTGTTCTGCTCCATCTCTTCCTAGCTCTGAACTTTGCTCCACCAAGTGTCTTTAAGAATGGTTTCATGTTTCTAGCAGTGTACGTAGGTCCTCTCAAATTGCTTCTTTTTCATTTGTTCTGCTCCATCTCTTCCTAGCTCTGAACTTTGCCCCCCCAAGTGGCTTTAAGAATGGTTTCCTGTTTCTGGCAGTGTACTTAGGTTCTCTCAAATTGCTTCTTTTTCATTTGTTCTGCTCTATCTCTTTCTAGCTCTGAACTTGTATTCAATTCGGCTGCTGCCAAGCAAGGATTTAGAGTCTGAATACATAGTTTGTCTTCTATCTTCAAGTCTTTTTTCTCCATTTTTGCATAGCTTTATTTCTTGTTTTTCCCCTTTTTATGTACTTGGTACATTTCGCGTCATGTCGGCTCTGCATTGCAGATTTTATTTCATTTCCTTTACGGTGATAATTTTTATGTTTTTTTTAATTCGTTTTCTTTCTTTTCAGTTCGCGAGTTGGCAGCGTACAGGGCTGGCAAGGTGAAGGATCTCCTTCATCCTCCCCTACTGGTGATGACAATTCTATACCCCATTATCATCGGGTTCACCCTCCAGGCCAGGGGCTGGCATTTTTCCTTGGCTCATCCACGTCCTGATGCTGAGGACATCAGGAGGGATATGAGTAGGGGTGACCACAATCAGTGGGTCACATTCAATGCTGTAGTCTTCATGCTTACCATTCTCAGTTTCACCTCCTACAGTATAGTGCATATATACCTTCTGGTGCATATGCGCATTGTGGGTCCAAGAGGCTCCACAAAGCTGGCTGCTCCCTACAGCTGGTTCGGTCCCATCTTTTTCGCATTGGTTGCCTTTACCTATTTCTTCACTTACGCCAGTTTATCTAGGTATGTGCATTACTCTCTCCTTTCGAGTTGCTTTTAAGGTGATGTTTCTTTTTTCTTATATGTTTGTGTTCTTTTTAAATTAGGTATGGCAACACATGGCGGATTGGGCAGCAGTGGGAGGTTTTACTGGTGTCATCTTCATGTTCACTCTCTTCATTAACTTGGTAAGATTTAAAAAACATCAATCATTTGTCTCTCCCATAATATTTGTCTCTCGTAATATTGATTTCTTGGTTATTTTTTCTAATATATTGCTTGTTATGTTGATTTATTTAGGCCCCCTTCACAATGCCAAGCTCATCAAGCATCTTGACCCGCCAGCACACCCGCTTGATCACCCGGAGTAGGAGTTTCTCAGCACCATCAAGCATCTTGACCCGCCAGCAACCCGCTTGATCACCAGGAGTAGGAGTTTCCCAGCATGAGTAGTATTTGAGGGTGTCAGTTGGTGGTAGGAGTCTCCCAGCATGAGTGAGTAGTATTTAAAAAAACATCAATCAAAACTTCCAATTATTTGTCTCTCGTAAAAACAGTTTTTTCAAACTTTCGGTAATTATTTATTAAAATATATAAAAATTTTATACTAAGTAATTAGTATCATTGGAAAGATCTTTAAGTCTAGTTTTTTAACAAATTTATTTGGAGATATAAATGTTGCAGTATTTTCTACAAATGAGTCAAAGTTTGAGGGAGTAGTTGGTGGACACGAGTTCCCATAGTTGCAAATGAAATGGAACGGAGGGAGTATTTGAGTAGTTTGTGGTAGGAGTTTATGAGTAGTATTTGAGTAGTTGGTGGGGTAGCATAGCTTGCCCAGCATGAGTAGTATTTGAGTAGTCAAATTAGAAATGATGAGTACTACTGTAGTAGGCTATTTGACTTGTTTGCTTCTTTATTTGATGTTATGCTAAGTCTTATCTGATGTATCTGAGTAGTTTAAGTACTAAGTTGTCTCATGTACTAGTACCAAGACTGATTGTTTCAACTCCTTTTGGGAGTATATGATGTAGTACTAGACTGCTATTCATCTTTATTGCCAATGTCGCTGTTCAACTTTTAATCAGAGTATTTTTTTTCTGCACTTATTTTTTGTCATAATCTAGACCTTGCCCACTCCAAACTCGTACTAGTAGTACATACATACATATATAATCGGAGAAGTGCTCCAGTGGACCTTTTCTAAAATAACTTGACGAATCACAAAGCTGATTAACTCTCTATTATCTGCCGTTGCTACCTGGGCCAACCCTATACTACCCAATCCAGTCCAATTCCGATCTAATGTTAAGCCAACCGACTCCCTGTTTTCCTCTATTGTCGTTTCTTCGTTGCGCCGCGCTCATGGCCGGCTCATCCACCATGGCTACCAATCGATCGATGAGGAGACTGGCGGGCAGACCAGCGTGAGAAGTTTCAGTCTTATTGAGGCCAACGGCGATATAGTGGCTAGATGGCGGTGAGTTTTTACGGCGTTCACGTTCCCTTCCCTAGTGTCACAAATGTCCATAGACGACATTTCCCTCTGCAGATCATCTATTGGCAGTGGGACATAGGAGCAAGTCAATACTAGGCATATAGATCGATCAGTGAAAGCACAAATCTACCGAACGATTAATCGGCCTCCTCTGCTCCCACGGATGATCAAAGATCTGTGTTGAGAGGCACACAGATGACCAAAGACGAGGGAGGCTGTGTTGCTGGCACGATGGTGCCGCCGCCGAACGGCTACTAGCTAGCCCCCCGTGAGCTCCGCCAACTACGCCGGCGCCGCAAACAAAAACGAGGCAAATACTACTTGCATTGACTTGTGCTAGCTGCCGAGGCTGGAGTGGGGCCAGGAGCCCATGACGTTATCAATGGGTAAATTAATTGCGACTTATTTAGTTTATAAGCATGCTTTGGGATTCGTGCAGTTCTTTTTTTTTTACAAAGGTCCATAATAATCGTACTATTATTACTACTGACTAGTACAGTTCAGGCTGAACCGGTCATGGACACGGTGATACATGCCCACTCCCTCGCGCAGATTTCGACACTGTCTCGGGCTATGGATCGACACCGAAGCTAACTCGAGTACGTTACGCACCTGGACTATTTAATTCTCTAAACCGATGGCCTCTCTCTCTATATCCATATCTATTCAATTCAATCCTCAAAGCTCGCGCCGGCCGCATACAGGATCACATATACTATATCGACATATACGAGGCGGCTTCACGTAGGTTACGGCAGCAGCCTCTACCTGCTGCTATGACGTCCAAGCAACAGGCGGCAGCGGATTGTGTCGTCGTAAACATGGAGCTTCAGGTCGTAATAGCCGGCAATCCTGCTGCTAGCAACGACTACCACGTCGTGAGCGTCAAAGCTCACCCCACGGGCGGCGGAGGCATGCATCTGCCGGATCATGGTCACCACGTCGTGGATGTTGATCGTGACGTGGTCGTCGGTATCCCCTGTGGCGCCTCATCGGCCATGACGACGAGCACCAAATCAAGCCATGTCGAACTTACAACATTCGGCCATGTCGAACTCAAAGCAGAAGAAGGCCATTTTGAAATCAAAGACGACGACGACGACGGTGGAGACAGCGGCAGAAATCCTTGCCTGGTGTGCACGAAGCCCATGAGGTGGGTTGCCGTCGGACGGTGTGGCCACGGCGTTGTGTGCAGCAAGTGTATGATCGAAGTCCGGTTCTATCAGCAAAATAAACGCTGCGACATCTGCGCAACTCACTGTCCTAAGGTCCTCGTTACAAAGGCGGACGGTGTGTCCGATGGAGTTGCCACTCTTTTAAAGTTGCCACGATTTGTCTTTCGAGATGGCCTCGTGGGCAGGTATTGGTACCATGGCCACACGGGGCCTACTTTGAGGATGAGAAACACTATCAACACGCAAGAACTGAATGCCATGGAATAATAAGACCCTTCTATAGACCTGTGGTACGTAAATCTAGCTTTTCCTTACAGCTACCACACACAGTAGTAGCTAGCTCGAATTAAATATAAGACCTCGATCGATTTCGAATCTAATAATTAATTAAATGTATGTATTTTTTTCTTGCAGTTTCTCTTCGTGATGTATATTGGTTTTCTTATCTTCTGTGGAGCACTTATAGGATCTGCATTTGCAAGTGAGGCAAAGCATGAGTCGTCACGAGTGAGAGCTTATCCCATCAGCATATTCATCGTGTTGTCAGTGGGTGCCTTGTTCTGGTCGTTCTTTTACTTGCCAAACTGGAGAAAAGATCCAGATGATTTGGAACATTGGCGTAGTCTTCGATCTACTAGCAGCTAGTTGTACAATTCTCTCTCTTGATGTACTCCCCGATGAGAAGTCAAATTTCTCTTGATGTAATAAGTTTATAGAAAAAATATACAAATATCTATGATATTAAACCGTACCATTTTCATTAGATCGATATACCATGTAATAATATATGGCCAAACTTGTTGTGTGTGTGTGTATTATAGGGCGATGACATTTTTCTAGACCAACGGAGGGATTCCGACTATGGTGGGACTACATTCTTTGACCCTAGCACCACAAGGCTTTGCCATCTATTGCTAGGCTCAGAGACTAAGTGGGCATACTTCATCTGATTGGTGAATATGTCGTGGGACCTCTACTCGCCATGAATGAACTGCTCCCTCCTCCATCCCATGAAGTTTGTCATTTTTGACTTTTTGAACTTTATGTTTGACCATCCGTCTTATTCAAAATATTTATGCAAATCATAAAATAAATTAATAAATATTCAAGTATCTTTATTGATAACAAAAATAAATTATATTTATGTAAAAATTTTGAATAAGACGTCCAATCGAAAAAAAAAGATGGCACGGGCCATGTTGAAATCAAACTCGACGACGGAGGGAGTATGCACCAACTATTTGAGCCTCATGCTCAAAGTGGGCACACTTCACCTGAGCCCGAAGCTAGGTTGCCGTTAGCTCCCTCCCTAGCCGCCCTGTGACAAATAGTATGGTCGAGGTCCGGTTCTATTGGATGAATAAACGCTGTGGCATCTGCGCAACTCACTGTCCTAAGGTCCTCGTTACAAAGGCTACGGTGGATTCGCCACTCTTCTCAAAGTTGCCACGATTTGTCTTTCGAGACGGCCTCTCAAAAAAGGCCGGTAAATCTTAACGGTGCCATGGCCACACTAAGGCCTACTTCGAGGATGAGGAACAGTATCAACACGCAAGGACGGAATGCCATGGAATAATACAACCCTTCTATAAACCTTTGGTATGTAAATCTTTTTCGATCTTACAGCATACGCAGTATAGCTACTCCCTACGTCACATAGAGTTTGTCATTTTTGACTTTTGAATTTCATGTTTGACCATCCGTCTTATTCAAAAATATTTATACAAATCATAAAATAAATTAATCAATATTCAAGTATTTTCATTAATAAAATAAGTCGTAACAAAATAAATTATATTTGTGTAAAAATTTGAATAAGACGAAGCATCAAATAAGATGTCACGGAATCTAGGGTGACAAACTCAGTGGGACGGAGAGAGTAGCTACCTACCTCGATCGATTCATATATAATAATTAATTAAATGTATGTATTTCTTTGTCTTGCAGTTTGTCTTCGTGACGTGTTTTGCTTTTCTCATCTTTTGTGGAGCAATTATAGGATCTGTATTTGCAAGTGAGGCGAAGCATGAGTCGTCACGAGTGAGAGCCTATCCCATTAGTATATTCATCGTGTTACAGCCTCATGATTTGGAACATAGGGGTAGGGTTTGATCTCTCCCAGCTGATCAATAATAGCTGTACAATTCTCTCTCTTGATGTACTCCTGATTACAAGTCAAATTTCTCCGGCCTGATGAGATCAAGTTTATAGAATAATGAAATATCTATGATATTAAAGTACTTGTGTCGGTCGTTCCGAGAGCGGGGGTGCCTCGGGTGCCGGCAATAAAGAATTTCTAGGCCGTGTGCCTCCTCCCCCAATGGCGTGGCGCAAGATGGACACGACACGGTGGGTTTATCCCGGTTCGGCCAACGGGGCCCTACGTCCCAGCGGGTGGTGTCCCCGCTTTCGTGTTACCACGGCGCTCAAAGGAGAGCTCGTAATAGGGGTTACAAGCAGCGTGAGGGAGAGAAGCTGGTCTCAAGCCCCACGATCGTGGTAATGGTGGTGGTGGCGGTTGTCTAGCTACGTTTGTGGTCGGTTCGGTTCCTCTTCTCTCCTCCTAATGGGGCATTACTCCCCTTTTATAGTAGGAAGAGGGAAGTAATGTTTACATATGCGGTGCCTACACAAGTACGTAACTTCTTTTCTATGACCAAATCGTTTGGTCACGTAAAACGTCACTTTAAATCACCGAACTGTTTTTGTGACGACTTAGTGACGAATTTAGGATCGCCACGCATGGAGCGTCACATTTGTTCAACCATGACCAATCGAGCAAAATTGGTCATAGAACTGCTTTTCTTCTATGACCAACACGTTAGTGGTCATGGAACTTCTTTTGTTCTATGACTAGCCCAAATGGTCATTAATTTGGTCATTAAAGACGCCGCCACGTGGCGCGACACGCCGGGCGGGCGGTGATGTGGCACGCTACTGGTGGCGGTAAATGACGTCCGCGTGCCACGCCCGCAGCGACCACGTGTGTCCTCTTACCCGTGCGGCCGGTGTCCTCTTCCCCGTGGCGCCCACGTGTCCGCATTCTATACAGCCGCGTGTCCTCTTTCGGTCTTGCCACGTGTCATGCTCTCGTGCCACCACGTATCCAATTCAGGTCATGCCATGTGTCACTTTTACGTCTCACCACATGCCCATTTCGGCTGATTTACGTTAAAGCACGAGCAAATGAAATTCAACACGGCACATATAACAGACACACAAGTCACAAATCATACGGGTTTAATACAGAATAAAAGACAACAAAAATAGCACGTAAAAATAGTCATCGATCATGACAATTCATCACACAATCAAGTTCAAACAAGTAGTTCATCACGACACTAGTTCAAACATAGAACGGACTAGTGCATCACACGAAACTAGACTAGACATCGAACGTAGTTCATGACAGATTTCAACAAACCCACCCAAAGACCAAGTTACACCCGGCAACCACCGGTGTGTTCACCATATATACAAAATAGGCACCTGAGCAGCTCATCAAGTTGAAGGACCAGACCACCCGGCAAGTTGATCATAAGAAGGCGCCGTGGCGGCGCATTGGTTTCATTCAATGCCTTCTTGTTCTCCTCCATTTCCCGCTTGTATTCTTGCACCTCTCTTTGGGTCTTCTCAAGAGCTTCCTCGTTGCTCTTACATACATTCTTGAAGACATTCACTTCATCTTTGAGAGCTTCTTTTCCTCTTCTTTCACCGCTAGTTGTTCCCGGAGCGCCCTTTCTTTGGTTGTGGCTGGTTTTGTCGGGCTTATGGGCTGCATACCAATGTTCTTCGAGAAGATGTTGGCGCTATTCTTGGGGAGGACATTGGAGACAACCTCTACACTTGAGTAATCGCAGCCTTCAAATCTTCCATGTCGGCTGACATAATCCAAATCAAATGTTAATTAGCTTTGAATAATATGCTATCCAAAAAAAAAAAAACTTCGCATACATAATCGAAGGAAGTATAGAAGTAGCAAAGAAAGTGGATTATATCGGGGCTTCAATCTCAAGATACACTTGACTACGAAGCTATAAAACCATGAACGGAGAAATAAAGTTACCAAAGAACACACAAAGCTCATTCATTAAGCGTAACAAATTCAACTGCAGCGGATGTATACCATTTAACCAAACATATATTTGTTGGTATTCTTTTTCTTGCGCACAAAGCAATTCACATTATTCTTCTAGGCTGCAGAGTTTGCAATCTGAGACAATTGCTTTGATTCAACATAATTAGGCAAGTTTCGAGATTAGCTTAATGAAAATAACAACACATTATGCTACTCTATTGAGTAAATGATTGTTCCAAAATTTCAAGAGTTGAACTTATCTATCTAAAATAAAACAAGGCCATAAAATGATTTCAAGATATCTACTCTCTCCGATTCACTATTAGAAGTCCTTTTGGAAAAGGTTTGAGTCAAAAATGTTGGATGTGGGAAAAGTCGTCTCGGGCTCCAAAACCTATGGTGTCCAAAATGTTTTATTTTCTAGCTTGTATAATTTTGAATAACAATTCAGAATATGAACATAAAAAGACAAGATGAACATAAAAGGACTCATAGTGCAGCTCTAGTTCAAGCCTCTTAATCATGCAGAATTATCTACTAAAGAAAAGATTCTACACTAATTTTCTTAAGCACGTGTGAAACTGTGAATCAAAGAATGCAAAGTGAGACCAAAATGGCTCAATATATTAAGCAGCTTGCGTGGTGAGCACAAAGCAAATTGTTTACTAAAGAAAAGATCCTACACTGATCCTTCTTTGAACCAAACCAAGGGAATAGGAAAAGAATCTGCAATCATATGTGAGTTGCCTAAGATTCTTGTTGCGCTTTTAAAATGGTGTTAAGACACCGGTAAAAACCATCCTAATACCTATTCTCAGAAAGCGATTCTAAAATTCACTATGAAAGAAGTATCACTTTGGAAGAATCAAGAAAAAAATTCTCATTTGGACAAATCACCTATAACTTCTATGGATGGATTTCACCAAAACTAGCATCTTATTCAGTGGCATAATAAGGCTAAAAATGGTAACAAAAATAAAGACAAATTATTTTCACCATTCTTTTAGAAATAAACAAGTTAACAGTTCTTCACTCACTACAGATTTCCGCTTTGGAAGATATTCATCTAGAATACAAGCCATGTCGGATAAGCTAAGTTGCCTTATGAGTATATAGTGATATTATACTTACAATAGCTTCTTTTGCCATGTCGGTCGGTCCATTCTTTCTACTTTGGTATGGCATTCTTTGAAGACCTCCACGGATCAAGATCTTCCTCGCCAGCTGAGGTTCTTCTTCTTCAACGGGGTCTTCCGTTCTCCAAGAGCATCTTCTTGATTTGCACATGCTTGAGCCATTTTCTTTTGTTTCTGTTTGGCATGAAATGAACGGAGAAGTTAAATTTGTACAAAAGAAGCGTGGAGTAAAAAAAAAAACAAGCATACGGTAGTGCACTTCTCATACATATGCATGCAACAGGCAACATAGCAGCGAGAACCCGTCATTTGGTGATACTTGACTTTGGCACGGTTTTGCTTGTTCTTCTCGGTACTTTCTTTGCAACATGTGAAACATGAATGAAGTATTGCACCGAGACCTAGCCGTGGAGTTCATATAGGAAAGAGCACAGATCGGACTTACCATGTTTTTTGGACTCATCCAACCTTTAACCAGTTCATTCCACTCTGCATCAGTCATGTATGTTACAGGTGAGGTTGTTCTGATCTGGTCAACAGGAATGCCGGTGAAGTAGGTTTTCTCCAGGATGTCATTCGTGTCACCCTCTTTGGTAGCCTCGAGTTTCTCTCTGCAATGCACACCAGGTGTTCGATGGAAGGTCATGGCGGTGATGAGGTAACAACTCTCGCCTTGTGTGCTTTCTTCATGATCAAGGTACGACCAACGCCTTGGCCATCGTTGTGTTGTAGCTCCAATCAGATTGAAGTGGGATCCAAAGAACAATGGACAATAGTTCGATGTGTTTCCTTTGATGTTCGGTTGTGCTGCAATAAAGAAAATATGGCATGGTATTACTATCTTCAATGTGTGCTTGAATCAGTCCCCGCTCAAGGGCTCGATAGTGCTAGATGATAATTTCGATTTGGTAGCATAATTATGTTGGACTCCTTTGGCAATTGATAATTTCGATTTGTTTAGATGAAAATCTTGATCAATTTGCATATGTTGGACTCCTTTGGCAATTGATTTGGTAGCATAATTATGAGAATGCCATTATTCTCTAAATGAGTAGCAACACATCTTTTCGAGTTGTACGACTACCGACGCTTTGAGCCGAGGGGATTTGTTATGTGATGTCTCCTTGTAGAAACCCACATTGATCGATATTTTCCGGAATTGAGAGCACATGTTAAATTTTCTCAATACTTCACAAGTAGTATGTGTTTCATTTTATACGACCATTTATAACTTGATCTTTTTCCTCACTTCCGGCGGTCATCCTAGACAAGCTAATCTGTTGTTTTGTCCGGTATTGATTTCTTGTACATCTGTGTTGACACAATTTGAACTCAATCACATGCGGGCTATAGATCAAATCCGACGCACCTATGAGAAGAAATGTGTTCAGGCGAGGAACCAAGATGCCAAAGGTTCAGAGCTGCGTTGTCTTTGAAAAAACTAGGACAATCGTTAGAGACTTGCACACACGAATCTGGGTTTCTCTAGCGGCGGAATCTATATCCGATAGAATACAAAAGTTACGGGATGAGGAGTCGCAGCCACAACTCGTTGAGCTGTTGGAGGGGTAAGCTATCTTTCGCTTTATGTATCGACCTGTCCCGTAATTTTCATTTCAGTCCGTATTGATGAATTGGTCTGCTCCTTTGCGGCTTTTACAAAATCTTGGAAAATAATGGTTGACTCACATGAAACCCGGAGGCAGATTATGTTTGAGGTGAATTCATTTACATGTCCCGCTTTATGGCAAAATTCTGTAACGATGCACGCGTCATGCAACTCACGAAGTTGGAGGTTGAACCGAGGAATTGGAGATCCCGCTTTATTAGCTATTTCAATGCTCGAAAGCATATATCGAAGCTCTTGATGACACGAAAGCGTAAGGTTGACAAGCGATCTTGTGACTTCTGTCGACCGAATTTTGGTCATGCAAGATGTGTAGGTGTAGCTCTTGGTTGTATTTTGAGCCAATTTGGAAGTAGTGAGTTCAGTTGATATGTAATTGTAGGTGCGGTGTAGCCGATGTATGAGCAAACTCTTATTGCAATGTATGAGCAGCTTGCTATGCACCAAACTGTAATATTATCTTTGTCAACTTTAATTATCTTTGGAATGTTAATGCAATTTGGAATGAAAGTGCATTCGAAAGGGTGTGGACAACATGTTACCCGACAATATTATCACTAAGAACAACATATTCCTTCACAATATTACTTGTCAAAATTTCAAATTGTTCTATATTACAAGCATTATAGGCATCCGTAAAATAGACCATTACGCACAATCTAGTTCACGGGTTTGTCGATCACCTAAACGATGGAGTCCGAAAACTCCATTATATTACAAAAGAATATTAGAGGCCTAACATAAAGTTGATGATTCCACAGGCCATCACAGGGCACCCGATTCCATTATATTACAAAATAGGCATCCAGTTCCACGTTCCAAATTCCACACCCAAAATAGCTTGTACTTTGCGGCAAAGACTTTTTAGATCCATGAGGTTTCTCACAACCACAACAGAGTACACATAAGGAGGTAATAAGTTCAGATTATGCCCTTATTACATGACATGACGAAGCTAATTAGTTCGTAATATGCCCTTATTACACGACATGACGTAAGCAAACAAGTTCGGGATTACATCACACAAGAGCCAAAATGACAGCCGCCAGACAACCGCTGACAGGCCACCAACATCCGCTTTTCATTGCCCAAAGAAGATCCACTCCATCATCTTAGCTGATCCGTGATGCCCGCAATTTAGATCGAGTACACTTGTGAGTTTATTCACGTGCCATACATGACAAAAAAAAAAAAACAAAACAATGCTATCAATATAGAGTCGACATGACAATTTAGAGCTCCTAGCCCAAACTCAGTATTGTGCTATGAACTGGTGGGGGAAAATTCAAATGGAACTGTTTTGCCCACCTTTTGTTGGTTCTAGCAGTTTCAGAAATCATCATCATCGCTGTCAGCATCTTGGCACATGTCATCTTCAGCGTTTTCGTTGTCATTATCACTAAAATATTGCATCACAGTGTCATCTTCCTCTTCCTCTTTCTCCTCATCTTCATCTTCCTCCTCATCTTCATCTACGTAAATTTTGGCTTGCTTCGTGTTTCTTATAAGTTCATCTAAACGAGCTTCAATTCTAGTAGATGCGCCACCATGATTATTGACCTCAGCCTCATCACCAACTAATTGCTGCACTCCACCATCACCATCACCTTGCTGCACTTCATGCTCTGTATCAGAAGAGTAATCTTCTTGATAAACGACTTCACTTTTTTCAGACACATTATATATGTCCCTTTGTTCAAATTTTTGCACTACTCGCCAATGCTTTCCCAAAGCCGTGTCTTCCATGTAGAATACCTTCTTCGATTGAGTTGACAAAATGTAAGGGCCGGACTTATACCAAAATGACCGAATGTTGATGGATCTCGAAATGTCCATCATCTCTCGATGCCTCTTGTCTTGCCTTCTTGATTGTACCAATCACATCCAAAGAGAACCACGTAACCGAAAGTGCTTTGTAGATTGGAGTTATAATGCAAAAAAATAATCTCATTAAGGACTCCATAAAAACAATATTGTCATCATCTCCATCTCCATGAGTCATTATACCGCTATTCGAGTTTGCAAGTATTTCTCATGGGACACCGTGTTATACCGGGACTCCATTGATAATGCAAAGTTTCGACCAAAACCCCACTTTCGAAGATCGGGAAAACGGGACAAAGCATACAATCCTTCAAGTAACCTCTTACGGGCCGATCTCTATGCTTCTCGGCGATCCGGGCTTCAAACAAAGAATACAACGCGTGAATACAACATGTGACATCCCCAAATTTCCACGAAAGGAAATTCACGAGATAGATGTATAATATGATAGTCTCCGAGGATCATTCCATCACATTATTCAACTTACGGTCGACATGAGTCAAACTTCGAATAAAAGAGTACAAGTAGAAGGGTAATATTATTACATCGCCGCTTGGCGGAAGCAAAACAGAGTCACGCGCAAAGATCCGTAACAGCTAGAAGAACGTTGCGAAAGCGTCATCAACCATCCTCGCCTTGAGCGTAGGCACGAAACCATCTAATCTTCCAAGTAGCCGAAGTTCACCTTGCAAACTAAAAATGACTTTCAAAGATTAATCGAAAATCGGGCTATTTCCCACCCTATGCTTTGCTTTGCTATGTGGTGCTTTGTGGAATGCAAAGGATATACCAAAAAGGCCTATATTTGGTCAGTAGTTTCCTATGCAAGCATCAAGTTTAAATAAATAAATATATACAAGTTTTAATTACCATCCCCAAAGATCACACCAACCCCGTGTAATGCCCAAACCAATATCATACAAAGCTCGAGATCCATTCCCACAACACATCTCACACCTCACCATCACGGCTCGGCGACAACGACCCTTCAACTCCTACGCCGCCTAATCGGCTCTCAAATCCTCCGGGCTCTCAATTGTAATCCCCAAACCACACTCAACTCGGGGGTGAGAAGAGAAAACACCCTCACTACTCGGAGAAGTTGGACCTCGAGAAAACCTAGCCAAAAGACCGGCGCATACCGAGGGTAGTCCAGCAAAAAGGCCTACGCAAGCCCTAAGTAGTCCAGTCTAGATGTGTCCTAGCCCGAAGGCCTGACTATACGTATAGATTTACAACTCTCAAGCAGAGCGTGTACTCAAGACCACACGGGGTCACCATCATCGACGCCGATCACACGCCTAGGATGACATACGGAGACCACCTAGTTAGACAATGCCACCAAACCACTCAGCTCTGGAAGCTCCGAGTACCACCGCCGCTACCGAGATCGTGAAAGCGACGTGACGAGTACTCCCGCGACTCAAGATCAACCCCCGCCGCCCTTCGCAAGGATGGAGGCCATCGGGGCTGTCACCGCTATAACACTAACCGCTACCTCCTAGTAAGTATGGCATCATCCAAGTAGATGGGGCAATCCGCAATCCGCCCATAACGTAAAAACGTGAGGTGAGCACCAATTCCCAAGATCTCCGGTCCCTCGAAGATACAAGTCCTTAGGTATGACCAAGCAAGACATCTTCTACACTCCTTTTTCCCGGCCTTCGTCCCGTCACAGGAGTTAGCACCGGGTATCCATTTCATTACAAATTACCCACCACGTAGGACGAGGTGGGAGAGGCCCGTATACAATCCCGGCTAGACTCGTCTCGGCGACTCGTCGTGGATCCCGCCGGTCGACACAACCCTCACCACACACCCAAGGCATACACGGAATCTCACTCACCACATGACCTCAGGTCACCGGGCTCCAAAGTCGCCCACAAACATACTCAATGCCCGGCTCATATATCCCGGATCATATATAACATGTAAGTGAGATATAGCACTCGATAGCAAAGAAGATATAATAAGCGCGTGGCTAAATCTATCAGCGGGTATGCAGGTGATGGGTTGCGACAAGGTAAAGGCTTCACAAGCATTCTAATCATGCAATCCTATCATATAGCATTGCAACATAAAATAAAGCGCTAGCAAACTATCATGGCATGCGTAATAGGATCTACGAGGTGGGTGGGAAATGAGCACCTCAAAGGTCCTCCGGCAAGTCCTCCACCGACTCGGTCGCCCTCCTTAGCGTAGCTTCTCCTTCAAGATCGAACGTGACGTAGAGTCGCGATAAGTTTACTCCTATAGACATTCACAAAGAAGCAAATCGAAATTCAAAAACTCCAAATGCACTCATGGATAAGCCTAAGACGTAGAGCTTCTTTTTAGAAAAATTTGGACTCTTGTTTCATAATTTTTCGAGTTCGTATGAATATTCTACGAATTTCCGAAGATTAAAACATATCCCGAAAAAAGAATAAAGGCTGGTTTAACTCGAAGTCCGACACGTGGCGACACGTGATTGGTCAGCGGCGTCACAGCCGCTTACCGGGCGGGTCGGGGTGATGTCGGCGACATGACGCCATCGCCGACATCATAGCCGACGTGGGTCCAGTGCTCCGGGGGTCCGGGTGGGGCCGCGATGACGCCACCGATGACGCCACCGGCCGAGGACTTGCGTGGGTCGACATGCGGGTCCTACGCCGACGCCATTGATGATGTCGGCGGTCCATCGATAACGCTGATCGACGGGGGTCCCGCGCTTCGCCGATGATGTGGGGCGGCCAACCGCTGGCTGGTCAACGGTCAACCATGACCGGGCTTAGACTGGGCCGGATGGGCGTAATGAGTGGTCGATACGGGCCGGGTTGGGCCACCCGGCCCGGACACGTGTCGGCGAGCTAGGCGCACCACGTGTCCACTTGGGCTCCTAACGGCCTCGGGTTCACGGTGGTTGTGCCGGGGCGGTTTATGGTGGACTCACCGTTGTGAGTCTATAGACCCCAACCTCGGCCCTATCGGGACCAAGTGCACCGACTTCCCTCGCCTTGGCTCACGGTGGGCCGGGTCCATGCACCCACCTCCTCTTCTTTCCCCCCCTTCCTCCTCTCGCTTTCTCCCTCCCCGACGGCGACTCGCCGCCGGCGGTGCTCCACGCCGGCGAAAGCGGCGGGGCTCGGTGGCAACGGCTGGCGAGGCTAGGGTCATTTTCCGGCATCGCGGGGCGTGGGGAGCACGAAGACGGCTCGAGGCGGCGGTCCGGTGCATTCGCGCGGCGGTGTTGGCGTAAACGGCGACGGCGGCGTTGATATGGCCGCGGAGGGTCGAGGCGAGGCGCCGCCGAGGCTTGAGGCACGCTGCCGGCTCCACTCGCCCCGACAACGGGCGCAAGGCATCGGGGCACGGCCGCGGGGCTCGTGTGCGCCGACACGGGCGGTTATGGACCGCGACCGACGGGCGGTAGTCGTGGCGGTGGTCGCGGCTCTCAATCAAGGCCAAAGGTGGCTCATTCCTTGCGATTGGCACTACGTGCGGGCGTAAAGTTTGCGCGCTAACGACCAAACGCGCGGCGGCGTCCACACGAGGCGAACGCCGCGGCGGTTCTCCGGCGGACGCGCTGCTTCGCCGCCAAAACGGCAAGACAGCGCCTTCTCTCCCAACCAGCTAGGGCGGCTAGGTACCGTGGTTCAAAGCGCTGCCCACGCCCCTCCCGCCCCCGCGAGGCGGCTGGAGGTGGCTTGATTGCTGCGTGGCATGGCGGTGGCAGGTCGCGGCTCCGGCGAGATCCGGTCCGCGTCGAACTCGGGTCGGGGCGGAAGCTTTTCCCAAACTAGCCGGGCGGGCTGAGCTCGGGCAGGTTATGAGCGGAGCTCGTCGGCCTGGTCCGTTCCACGAGGTGGCGGACGATGGTGGAATGCCGACGACGCCCGGCGCCGCAAAAAGCAACCGCGCCCGGCAAGGTCGAGGGGCTAAGGCCTACGGCCTAGGTAGGGCAACGATGGGTGCTCTCTACTCGCCACGGCGAGGCGCACGGGCGGTGATCCGGTGGGCGGTCTCGCCTGGTGTGGTTGGAACGCGGGCGGTGTCCACGGTGGTCCCGCCATGGCGGCGCCTTGGCGGTGCGGCATGGTGGTGACGGCGTTCCCGAGCCATGGTGGCCGGAGCAGCGGCGTCTTGGCCGTACGCCGTGGTGCGTGAGCACAAAGCCGGTAGATGGTGGCGGGTAACAGCTCTCGCCCGGGTTCCTAGGCGCCGATCGAAGGGCTCCATGGGTGACTCGAGGTCACGGTCCCCATGGCGGCGCACGGGCAAGTCAAGCGGCCGGTCGGGTAGGTCCTCATCTAGGCAGACAAAAGGGTGCCTTCTCGTGCAACGCGTCAAGACGGATACAATGGTGGAGGTCCGCGGCTCGGCTTTTGCCGTGGATCGGCCGAACACGGCGTTGCCATGGGTGGCCGCGGGCCATGGCAGCGTGCACACCGGGCGTGGGCGTTCCCGAAGTCGAGAGGCTCGGCAAGGCCGGGCCTTCGCCGTCTTCCCACGGTGCGTGGCGCGGTGTTCATACAGCAGCGGCCTCGCGTCCCGTGGAGGAACGCGACGGCAGGGCAAGGGTGAGCGCCGGCATGGACAAACGCGTGCTCACCTGGTTTGGGCTGCGGTGAAGGCGGCGTGGCGTCGGCGTGGGCGGGCTTAGCGGTTTAGCGGCGTCGGGCTTGCGGTCCGCAAAGGCGACTGGCCCGGCGAAGACGTGCTTGCTCCTCCTCGCTCCAACTGCCGCAACGGCAAGAACCTCCGCGCCGGCGAGCCGGTCGGCTCCGGCCAAGGCTCCTCCTTCTCCCTTTCCGCCTCCTCTCTCTCCGCACTCCCCTTCCTCCTTCTTCGCTTTCTTTCTCGGGCGGGGTGAATGGCAAAGGCGAGGCCACCAAATCGGCGTGCGCAGCTCTAGGAAACCTAGGGCTCCCAAGACCGAGTCTTTATAGGGCGGCGGCTCCATGGATGGGACGAACGGGCCGAGGGGGAATGAGGAGGCGATCGGGTGGCTGCGGTTCATGGGAGCTGGCATCCGTGGTCGCGACGTGAGCGCGAAGTTCAACACGCCCGTCCCGCCAAAAGCAGAACGGGGGCGGCAGAGGTGCCGCCATGGCAGAGCTCGCGTCACGGCGTCCGAGCGGGTGCCATCCCCGGGAGGCGAGGGCGGCATCCCAGCCGTGGCGCTCATCCTAGGCGCCCGTGCGGCCGATGGCGGGGCGGGCGGGCCGGGAAGGCTCGGGACGGCCCGGATCCTCTCCTCCTCCGCGCGGCGCTTTCCTTCGTCGAGAAAAAGCGGACGAGAGAGAAGGGAAAAAGATGACAGGCGGGGTCCACGGGCCCGCTTTTGTCGGGCGTGAGGAGTGGCCTCCTTTGGCGCGATGTGGTCGTGGTGAGGCCGGCGCGGCCCGGCTAGCTCGGGTGCTCGAACCGGGCCGCCCGTTGCGGTCTTGCCCTTCGCCGGCCGGGCTAGGCCAAGTCTTTGGGCCGGGCCGGTTGTTCTTGCTTGGCCCGCCGCGAGTGCGTAAGAGTGGGCGCAGGCCGGGGCGGTTGGAGCAACCGGGCGAAAATGGTCTTTAGTATTTCCTTCTCCTTTCTAAAAGCTTTTCTAATTTTCTTCTATTCCTTAATTCCATTCTATACTAGACCTTGGGCACTTATATTGATGCTCATGTGTTGCCAACATGTACACCACCCTAGTGGGGTCCTCTAGGGGTCATTAAGGGTTTAGGATTCCATCCAAGGATTGGCAACACAAACAAGCGCGATTCTTTAATTAAAGTTAGTTGATTTTATTCATCACATAAAATCATAAGAGCCAAATCACAAGTTGTTTAGAGTGCATATGCTCACACATGCTAGCTAGGGTCTATTTGTGCAACTACAAGTTGTCTTCCTAGCATGTCACACACCAAACATGGGTTTGTTTTCAAAAAATTTTGTTGGTTGTGATTTTTTTGGTGTTTGGTAATTTTCAGGGTTGTTACGAGACTCCCCTTATAGGAATCTCGTCCCCCGAGATTCAAGGCGTGGCGCACCACTCCAACTCGGAGGTCTTCGACCGACGGTTGACATGTACTTGTTCTATCTCCGAGGGTGTAACTTCCTGTTGGCTTTGTGGGGAAACATCGGGAAGCTATAGTCACTATGGCTTTCTTCGTCTTCTCAGCGTCAAAGTTGCTTGATGTAAACATCATCTTGCTGTAGCTAGTACTACCTTGGACCACGTGCTAATTTTTAAAAGGGTCTTTCCCAATCTAGAGGAAAACATCTAGACCACTAGATGGTAGCGAGGTGGGAGTGGCTAAAAGATTATGTCCACAATGTCGGGGCTCTCACTCTCTACACATCTAGGTCATAGAATATTCTACACAAGTAGATGGGGTCCATAGTTGTTTGATGTGGTCACTAGATGGACTAGGATTTAAAGAAAGCTTAGTAAAAATAGGTATAGAGAAGCAATACCAAAATCTTACAAGCGAAAAGGATAAAAACTGTATGCATAAAAACATACCGCTTATCCACGGTAGGGTCAATCATAGCAGGGGCTGTGGTGGAGACTTCCGTCGGTAGACTCGTGAGGCGCTAGAAGAAGTAGTCTCCCCGAGTCGAGTCATCAATTCCTCTTTTAGGACAACCGAAAGCTTTGTGACCCTCTTGCCCGCATTCAAAAACAATTGAAGAGTCCCCCAACTGCAACGGTCACCTTTTTCGCACCGGTAAGCCATGTGGCCTGGCTGATCACACACGTAGCAATCATTTGGTTTGCTATCGACGGGTGTAGGTGCAGTAGCGTTTTTCTTGCCACGGATCTTGGTATCCCACACGCCTCCTCTCATTAGGCATTCCGTGGACTTATGTCCCGATTGATGGCAATTAAAGCGTAAAGCGAAAGGGTACTCCCTTTGTAGGGGCTATTAAGCCGCCTCCCTCTTGCTTGGGTTTGTAGCAAGGTTGCGGTATAGGTTGGTGTGGATACCATCCCTTGGCCCGTGGGCGAGTACACATCTTCACGCCGCTTCGAGGTGCTTTGGGGGAAATGTACTCTCGTGACCGCCGCTTCTTCCCCTTGATGACTTCGCTGTCCGTAGACCTGTTCCCTTCATCGCCTCGCGGGCTAGGCAAATCATCTCCATCGTGGGTGCAAAGAATCGCTATCCACCGTGGCCATCTTGTGTTGGGCGCTCAAACCCTTGCGGAAGTAGTACATCTTGTGCTTCTCGGCGAATGCACTCGCACGGCACATACCGCATCGCGAACGAATCGACAACAGATGACCGGATGCCGCCAGCCTCCTTGCTTGAGATTGTAGAATTCTTCTTGCTTGATCTTCGCAGCCTTCCGAATCGAAACATTCACGGAATTCCTCAACAAACTCTCCCCTGTGGTATATGGTGGGGGTTGATGTGATATTCGTGGAAGCCGCCCCACCGATTCGCCAAGCAGTGTTCGTGAGTTGTTCACCGCGACCATGACACATGTTTCACCCGAGAGTGCGAGCGTGTCCAACTTTTCTTTAGTATCGCACAACCGGTCTAGGGCAGCCACGAGGTCATTTCCATCTCCGTCGAAGGTGGGGAGCTCCAGCCCAATGATGGTATCCGGCATTGGTTTAGGGTCTTTGGCGTAGTTCCTTGGTGCATTGCTGCAGATCCTCTGATAGCTTTTCTAGGCTCGGGTTTGGTGGTGACACACCTTGAGGAGTTCCTTCTTGGAAAAAGGGTCCTTTAACAACCGGGTGGGCTAGGAGTACCAGGGTTGTTCTTAGCACCATCCACCGTGGGAAGTCCTTCGGGGATCTCTAGTTCGGCTCTTGGGGCTCGTGTTCGGAGGGAAGGTCCCATGGATAAGCTTCCATCATGTAAGTCCTTCACTAGAGCTTGTAGAAGTCGAAGTCCGGCTTTCTAGCAAATTGTTGATGCTTTGGGCAGGTATGGACCCACCCATGGTTTAAGGCGGGGAAGGTGCACGGGTTTTTGAGTGCTCGTGAAGTTGGTCCGACATTTTTCTCGCATGTGGCAAGGGGGTATAGGGTTATGGCTAGTGCACATAGATTTATTGTTAAACAATTTTAAACTTTTATGCTAAACATACACTCAAACAAAGAAGCATAAAGATCCGATAAAATGCATATAGATCCAAGCATTCATTACAAGATTTATTACACGGCGATGTCTTTAGTAGCTACACTAAAAGACTCGCGAGAAACGCACTACTCGCGCAGTAGGCTCCGTAAGAGGGACATTCTACTCTACTTGGCGTGAGTCATGTCGCTTACCGCTGCAGGCTTTCCAACAACTACTTGCTACTTCTAGTCATTGCTCGCGACCGACCGAGAGCCTAAATGCCACTCTCGGCGAAGAGACCGACCGCCATCCTCGGCCTCTAGCCGTGAAGGTGTCTTGTGAATTCGGGCAATGTAGGCACGTGCGCCTAGGGAGGTCCTCGGTGTCTCCGGGAGTAGGAAACTCATCATCGGGCGGGCATCGAGGTTGAGGCGAGTATCCTCGATGTTGAAGTACTGTATGCGGGGCTCCTTACGAGTCCCTCCCGGAATCCGGGTCTTGTAGCTCCTCAATCTCCCCGAGGCGCTTCGATCGGACTTCCTCCAGCGCCCAGGGTCCCGAAGCTCTTGTCTCTCATACACTCTCGCCATCTTCGTGGATTGTATCGATGACACCGGTTGTACGCGGCTTGAAGCCCGCTTGCTCCAAATTCCGGGTCAAATGATTGCACTTGTTCTCCCGCACTTGCTTCCGGCGCCCAGCCATCTTGTCATTTGCCTTTTGCCCGCCTAGCTCCCCGATCTTGTCCTCAAGCCGCCTTTCCAAATTTCTCCAATCCTCGTAGTTGAAGTGTTCCTCCTTGAGTTGGCCTTCTCGGACTTGATTCTTCAGGATGGCGATCTCAGCATCCTGCTTGTCGATGCGACCGAGGAGGCTATGCTTCTCACGATCGGCATCACGCTGGAAGTAGCGCAAGGTGCTTTTGAGAAGCTTCTTCTCCTCCTCCCGATTGAGCAGATCTCATCCACCGGGTAGCATATTGAGGTAGTGACGGCTCTGTTGCTCCACGCCCAGACGCGTGCCCCCGTGTGCCGAGGCACAACCCGCAGGTAGTGAGACAAGGATCTCGCCGGTGAAGGGAGCATGATCCGCGACAGCAATCTGTGGAACGGGTGGCTTGGAGTGATCCAAGGCATAGGGTAGCAGACGGAAGCGACCTTCCTTGAACAGGTGGCGGGCGTCTCTCATCAAGTTGCGAAGCGCAACCCGAGAAACAGCTTGTACTCCCATGAAGACGTTGTCGTTCACTTCCAGCCGGAGAAGCCATGGAACTCGGTACAGTCTCACTTGCGTGCACGGTGAGATGGACCGTGATGTAGTCTCCCCGAGCATCCATGTGGTGCGTGCTCTATGCGGTGCACATACCGATGCGTTCGCGGGGGATGCCCAGCTCTCCGAAAGTGCTTCACGAAGAAGGTACGCGAAACCCCCGTAGGCTTGCCCATCCGAGGGCGTGTTGACGACGGTCTCGTGCTCACCCATCCGCATTAGTCCATTAAACTTGGGTTAGGAATCGGCAGGATGGTTAAGCTATGCATATAAAGGTGCGTAGAATTGGTGATGTATCTAGATAGAAGTGCAACCTATGCATATCGGCGCGAGATCACCAATGTGTTTGGCTAGTGAGGCAATCCCAAAGATATAAAGGTGTGGGTTCGACGATGTATCCGGTCGGGTGAGACCATCCATGCATATAAAGATGCATGAATAGTGATGTCCCAGTCCCGAGGGATGATCCGTGCATACCGAGATGCGTGACTAGTAGACATATAGGTAAGCCGCTCCGTGCTCGAGAGATAATCTGTGCATATAGAGATGCGTGGATTAGTGCCATTAGCAGACGCCCCGTAAACCGTGCATATAAAGATGCAAGGTAAACAATGCATAAAGGAATGCATGATTGATAAGGTATCCATCCAAAGATAACCCGTGCTTATAAAAATGCAAGGTTGATAATGTATCCGATAGATGGATGATCCATGCATAAAGAGATGCAGATCATCAAATAGATCCACCCATAGGGTTAATCCGTGCATACAAAGACGCAGGGTTAGTAATGTATCTTGGTCAAGGAGATAATCCATGCATGGAGAGATGCGGTTATCAAAGTAACCGACCGTATATAGGTAATCCACGCATATAAAGATGCGGAATTAGCAAAGATTACCAAACAGAGGGGTAAGCCATGCATAAAAGATGCATGGTCGGTAATATACCGAAGAAAGAAAGTTTCATTCCTAAGGCTATTGTCCAAACCTAGGGGTCTCGTCCTACGGTCAAGCCCTCCTGGCTCGATACCAATCGTGACATCCCCAAATTTCCACGAAGGAAATTCACGATATAGATGTATAATATGATAGTCTCCGAGGATCATTCCATCACATTATTCAACTTACGCCGACATGAGTCAAACTTCGAATAAAAGAGTACAAGTAGAAGGGTAATATTATTACATCGCCGCTTGGCGGAAGCAAACAGTCACGCAAAGATCCGTAACAGCTAGAAGAACGCTTGAAGAAGCGCCATCAACCATCCTCGCCTTGAGCGTAGGCACGAAACCATCTAATCTTCCAAGTAGCCGGTTCACCTTTGCAAACTAAAATGACTTTCAAGACACCGAGTAATCGGCTATTTCCCACCCTATGCTTTGCTTTGCTATGTGGTGCTTTGTGGAATGCAAAGGATATACCAAAAAGGCCTATATTTGGTCAGTAGTTTCCTATGCAAGCATCAAGTTTAAATAAATAAATATATACAAGTTTTAATTACCATCCCCAAAGATCACACCAACCCCGTGTAATGCCCAAACCAATATCATACAAAGCTCGATCCATTCCCACAACACATCTCACACCTCACCATCAAGCGCCGGCGGACGTAACAGCCCTTCAACTCCTTCTGCCTGCCTAACCGGCTCTCAGCCCTCTGGGCTCTCAGCCGTAATCCCCAAACCACACTCAACTCGGGGTGAGAAGAGAAAACACCCTCACTACTCGGAGAAGTTGGACCTCGAGAAAACCTAGCCAAAAGACCTACAAGATACCGAGGGTAGTCCAGGCAAAAAGGCCGGCGCAAGCCCTAAGTAGTCCAGGTCTAGACAGGTCCTAGCCCGAAGGCCGGACTATACGTATAGATTTACAACTCTGCAGAGCGTGTACTCAAGACCACACGGTCACCATCATCGACGCCGATCACACGCCTAGGATGACATACGGAGACCACCTAGTTAGACAATGCCACCAAACCACTCAGCTCTGGGAAGCTCCGGAGTACCACCGTCGCGCTGAGACTGTGAAAGCGACGTATCGAGTACTCCCGCGACTCAAGATCAACCCCCGCTGTCTCGGCAGATGGAGGCCATCGGGCCTCATCCACCGCTATAACACTAACCGCTACCTCCTAGTAAGTATGGCATCATCCAAGTAGATGGGGCAATCCGCAATCCGCCCATAACGTAAAACGTGAGGTGAGCACCAATTCCCAAGATCTCCTGGTCCTCGAAGATACAAGTCCTTAGGTATGACCAAGCAAGACATCTTCTACACTCCTTTTCCCCGCCTTCGTCCCGTCACAGAGTTAGCACCGGTATCCATTTCCGTACAAATTACCCACCACGGTAGGACGAGGTGGGAGAGGCCCGTAAGCACAATCCCGGCTAGACTCGCCTCTCGGCGACTGGTCGTGGATCCCGCCTGGTCGACACAACCCTCACCACACACCCAAGGCATACACGGAATCTCACTCACCACATGACCTCAGTCACCGGGCTCCAAAGTCGCCCACAAACATACTCAATGCCCTACCATATATCCCGGATCATATATAACATGTAAGTGAGATATAGCACTCGATAGCGAAGAAGATATAATAAGCGCGTGGCTAAATCTATCGGCGGGTATGCGGTGATGGGTTGCGACAAGGTAAAGGCTTCACAAGCATTCTAATCATGCAATCCTATCATATAGCATTGCAACATAAAATAAAGCGCTAGCAAACTATCATGGCATGCGTAATAGGATCTACGAGGTGGGTGGGAAATGAGCACCTCAAAGGTCCTCCTGGCAAGTCCTCCACTCGACTCGGTCGCCCTCCTTGCGTAGCTTCTCCTTCAAGATCGAACGCGTGACGTAGAGTCGCGATAAGTTTACTCCTATAGACATTCACAAAGAAGCAAATCGAAATTCAAAAACTCCAAATGCACTCATGGATAAGCCTAAGACGTAGAGCTTCTTTTTAGAAAAATTTGGACTCTTGTTTCATAATTTTTCGAAGTTCGTATGAATATTCTACAATTTCCGAAGATTAAAACATATCCCGAAAAAAGAATAAAGGCTGGTTTAACTCGAGTCCGACACGTGGCGACACGTGATTGGCTCTTGTTGTCCACAAATGCTTACCGCGGGTCCAGGGTGATGTCGGCAAAGTGACGTCATCGCCGACATCATAACCGACGCGTGGGTCAGTGCTCCGGCGGGTGGCAGTGGGGCGCTGATGACGCCACCGATGGCGTCACCGGCCCGCTGGACTTTGCGTGGTCGACATGCGTCCTACGCCGACGTCATTGATGATGTCGGTCCATCGATAACGCGATCGACCACAGGTGTGGGTCCCGCTGGCGGCCGATGACGGTGGGGCGGCCAACCGTTGGTAGTCAACGGCCAACCATGACCGGGCTTAGATCGGGCTTAGGCTGGCTCGATGGGCCGTAATGTGGCCGGATAATGGGCCGGGTTGGGCTACCCGCCCGACACGCAGTCGGCGAGGGGTAAGGCGGACCACACGGTCCACTTGGGCTCCTAACGGGCTCGGGTTCACAGTGGTTGTGCCGGGGCGGTTTATGGTGGACTCACCGTTGTGAGTCTATAGACCCCAACTCGTCTATCGGGGACCAAGTGCACCGAACTCCCCCGCCTGGCTCACGGTGGACCGGGTCCATGCACCGCACCTCCTCTTCTTTCCCCATTCCTCCTCTGCTCTCCCTCTCCCGACGGCGACTGGCTGCGGGCGGGTGCTCCACGGCGAGCGGCGGGCTCTGGTGGCAGCGGCTGGCGAGGCTAGGGTCATTTTCCGGCAGATCGGGGCGTGGGGAGCACGAGGACGGCTCGAGGCGGCGGTGGTGCATTCGCGGCCGGTGTTAGCGAAACGCGGCGGGCGGGGCGTTGATGGTCGCGCGAGGGTCGAGGCGAGGCGCCGTCGAGGTTGAGGCACGCTGGCCGCTCCACGGCCCGACGAACGGCGCAGGCATCGGGACACGGCCGCGGCTCCAAAGCGGCCGGACACGGCTATGGACCGGCTCCGACGGCGGTAGTCGTCGCGGCGTGGTCGCGTTTCAATCAAGGCCAAAGGTGGCTCATTCCTTGCGATTGGCACTCGATGCGGCGGGCGAAGGTTGCGCGCCAACGACCAAACGCGCTGGCGTCCCACACAGGCGACCGCCGCTCGCGGCGGTTCTCGGCGGACGCTGCTTCGCCCAAAGCGGGCAAGAGCAGTGCGCTTCTCCCCCAATCCGGCTAGGGCGGCTAGGTACGCGATGGTTCAGGCGCTATGTCCCACGGCCCCTCCGTCTGCCGTCTGCGGTGGAGGTGGCTTGATTGCGCTGCGTGGCATGGCGGTGGCGGTCGACTCCGGCGAGATCGGTCCCGCGCGAACTGTTGGTCGCGGGCGGAAGCTTTTCCCAAACTCCACGGGCGGGCCGAGCCTCGGCGGGTTATGGCGGAGCTCGTCGGCTGGTCCGTTCACGGTGGTGGCCGCTTGATGGCGGAATGAGCCGACGGCGCCCAGCGCGCCGCAAGCAAGAGCAACCGCGCCCCAAGAAGGTCCGGGAGGGCCAAGGCCTACGGCCTAGGTAGGGCACAAGCAGGGTGCTCTCTACTCGCCACGGGGCGAGGCGCACGCCGGGCGGTGATCCGGTGGGCGGTCTCGCCCGGTGTGGTTGGAACGCGGGCGGTGTCCACGGGTGGTCCCGCCATGGCGGCGCCTTGGCGGTGCGGCATGGTGGTGACGGGCGTTCCCGGTTTCATGGTGGCTCGGAGCGGCCAAAGCCTTGGCCGCACGTGGTGCGTGAGCACAGCGAGTAGATGGTGGCGGTAATGTGCTCACCGGGGTTCCTAGGCGCCGATCGGCGGGCTCCATGGGTGACTCGAGGTCACGGTCCCCATGGCGGCGCACGGGCAAGTCAAGCGGCCTGGCCGGCTAGGTCCTCATCTAGGCAGACAAAAGGGTGCCTTCGTGCAACGCGGCCAAGACGGATACAATGGTGGGAGGTCCGCGGCTCGCTTGCCGTGGATCGGCCGGAACACGGCGTTGCCATGGGTGGCCGTGGCCATGGCGGCGTACACCGGGCGTAGGGCGCCTCGAAGTCGAGAGGCTCGACGAAGGCCGGGCCTTCGCCTTCCCACGGTGCGTGGCGCGGTGTTCATCTGGCGGTAGCGGCCTCGCGTCCGTGGAGTGGGAACGCGGACGGCGAGGCAAGGGTGAGCGCGGGCATGGACAGCGTGCTCACCTTGGTTTGGGCTGCGGTGAAGGCGACGTGGACGCCGGCGTGGGCGGCTCGCGCGGTTTAGCAGCGGCGTCGGGCTTGCGTCCCGGCGGCAAAGCGGCTTACGGCGCGCGAAGACGTGCTTGCTCCTCCTCGCTCCAATCACACAGCCAAGAACTGCAACCTCCTCGGCCGGCTGAGCTGGTCGGCTCCGGCGGCTTCCTCCTTCTCCTTTTCCGCCTCCCTCTCTTCTCCGCCTCCCCTTCCTCCTTCTTCGCTTTCTTTCTCGGCTGGGTGAATGGCAAAGGCGAGGCCACCAAATCGTGGCCAAGAGGGCTCTAGGAAACCTAGGGCTCCGCAAGACCGAAGTCTTTATAGGCGGGCGGCTCCATGGATGGGACGAACGGCAGGCGAGGGAATGAGGAGGCGATGTCAGTGGTCTGCGGTTCATGGGAGCGGGCATACGTGTCGCGACGTGAGCGCTGAGTGAACACGCCCGTCCGGGCAAAGGAGGGAACAGGCGGCGAGAGTGCCGGCCATGGCGAGAGCTCGGCGTCCACGGCGTGGCCGGGTGCCATCCCAGGCGCGGCTGCATCAGGGGCCGTGGCGCTCATCCTAGGCGCCCGTCGCGGCGGATGGCGAGGGCGGCGGCCGGGAAGGCTCGGGGCGGCCTCGATCCTCTCCTCCGCTACAAGGGCGCTTTCCTTCTCGCCGAAAAGCAGAGACGAGGAGAAGGGAAAAAAGATGACGGCGGGGTCCACGGGCCGCTTGTGTCGTCAGTGAGGAGTGGCCTCCTTTGGCGCCGATGTGGTCGTGTGTGGGCGCGGCCCTTGTCGGGCTCGTGCTCGGCCCCGGGCCGGCCACGTTGCGGGTCGCGCGCTCGGCGCCGGGCCGGCCAAGTGCGCCGGGTCGGCCGGGTTGTTTGTGCTTTGGCCCGCTCGCGAAGTGCGTAAGAGTGGGCGTGTAGGCCGGGCCTGTTGGAGCAACCGAGCCGAAAATGGTCTTTAGTATTTCCTTCTCCTTTCTAAAAGCTTTTCTAATTTTCTTCTATTCCTTAATTCCATTCTATACTAGACCTTGGGCACTTATATTGATGCTCATGTGTTGCCAACATGTACACCACCCTAGTGGGGTCCTCTAGGGGTCATTAAGGGTTTAGGATTCCATCCAAGGATTGGCAACACAAACAAGCGCGATTCTTTAATTAAAGTTAGTTGATTTTATTCATCACATAAAATCATAAGAGCCAAATCACAAGTTGTTTAGAGTGCATATGCTCACACATGCTAGCTAGGGTCTATTTGTGCAACTACAAGTTGTCTTCCTAGCATGTCACACACCAAACATGGGTTTGTTTTCAAAAAATTTTGTTGGTTGTGATTTTTTGGTGTTTGGTAATTTTCAGGGTTGTTACACAACATAACCATCGATACAACATACATAAAGGAAGTTTTGGTGAATACTACTTACATGGCTCCTAAACCATTTAGGAAATCCATTTTCAAGCCTTTTGTCAACATCATGTGACCCTTCTTGCAATAACTCTTCCTTGTACATGCTGTTAGAAAAAGCATAACCATCGTCAAAGCTTCACTTGCAATTCAAAGAGAAGATAATTATGCAAATAAAATAAAACTGATACTTACGGCACATATGGCGCAACCTCTTCAGAATTATTTAGAACATACCAAACTAGTTTGTTGTACATTTTATCCTCAATGTATGTCTTCCTGTCGGCTTCTACGAGTTTAACACCATGCTTAAAAACTTCAGGGTCACTATCTAATACCACATCTCCTACAGGGATGGCATCCTTGTTGAATTTGGTTTCAACATCCGCCATATACCTTGAACAAAATGTCAAGGTGTCACTTGCAAAAGATAGGCCTCCGCAATTGATCCTTCAGGCCTAGCCCTGTTCCTCACAAAATTCTTCAAAGTACCCAATCTCCTCTCTACTGGGTACATCCATCCATACTGAACCGGGCCTCAAAGCAATGCCTCATCAGGTAGATGCACAGCCAGGTGCACCATGACATCAAAAAAGGCCGGAGGGAAAATTTTCTCAAACTTGCAAAGGATTACTGGGATTTCGTCCTTTAATTTTTTCACAACATCTATCTTTAGATTTCTACTACACAATTCTCTGAAGAAGTCCCCAAGCTCTGCAATTGCTTCATACACATCTTTCCTTACCAATCCTCTTAAGCCAAGGTAAGATCTTTTTGCAAAGTACATGGCAACAATGGGTTTTCAGCCTCCCCCCCGCAACCTAGTACCATCTCGCACTTATGAATCTTCCCCTGTGTTTGCTTTGCATACCCCTCCGGAAACTTCGGACCTTTGAGAAACTTACGTAATTTAACTCTGTTATCCTTGTTCAATACATAGAAAGCCTCCGGCTTCCTAGTCCCGTCTCCATCCTCTCACAAGTGAAATTCATGTCTAATGCCCATATCATACAAATCCAACCTTGCATTATCGGTGTCCTTGTTCTTGCCCTCAATTTTGAGTAATATGCCAAGAAGGGCTTCACAGATGTTCTTCTCTATGTGCATAACATCAAGATTGTGTGGCGCAGCAGTATTTCCAATATGGTAGCTTCCGCAACAACGCATTTGCGACTAAATATTTTGGGGCCCTTGTTCCGCCCACGCTTCCTTTTCTTGGGATTGGGATTGGGACCGGGATTGGGATGCTTTCCCCGGCCTCACATGTTTCACCTTCTCTAGTTGCTCAAGGACCTCTTCAATACCGAACTTGCCCGGCAAGATCCCTCGTTTTCACAACGGCCATCAAAATCCAAGCTTGTCCTCCATTCATGATCCATTGGAAGAAAACAACGATGGCCAATGTAAGCAATCTTGCCCCTCGCCCCTTGACAAAGGATTTTTTGTCACAAAGGATACATGCATAATAACCTTTCGTGGTTCGCCCTCGACAAGGTGCTCAATGCCGAAAAGTCATGTACACACCACAAAGACAAATGGCATGAAGATCAAACTTTTTTTGGGTAACGGCATCATAAGTGCTTACTCCACTCCACAGTTCAAGTAGTTCTTCAATTAGAGGCTCAAGAAACAAGTCGAAATCTTTTCCAGGAGATGTTGGACCCGGGATGAGCAAACAGATAAAGCAGTTTGCTGAATTGACACATTCCCATGGTGGCAGGTTCAAAGGTGTCACAAGCACAGGCCACATGCTATATTGAGTGCTCATGTTGCCAAAAGGGTTGAAACCATCTGTAGCTAGAGAAAGCCTCAAGTTTCTTGGATCTTTTGCAAAAGATGGAAACCGCCTATCAAAGTCCTTCCATGCCTCCCCATCAGCTGGATGACTCATTTCATTGTCGACTGGCTTTCTACTCACCCTATGCCACCGGGGTCTCCTCGGATGTTTGTTTCATGGCAAACATCCTCTTCAACAACTTGGTATAAGTGGAAAGTGCTTTAAGACCTTATGAGGAACCCGCCTTCCACCATTAGCATCTTTCCATCTAGATTCACCACAAACCGACATTCTTATAGATTGGCATAATCTGTCCCAAACACCTCGGACTTACGGAACAAAGACACAATTATTCTTGCACACATGGATCGATTCATATGCAATGCCCAATTCATGAAGATACTTTTTTAAGCCTCATCATAGGAAGTAGGAAATTCACACCGAGGGAATCCATCGGACAATAGCTTCATCATTTCAAAGAAAATATTTATTGCTAACTTCGATAGCGAGACTTGAGATAGAGAAGTCTCACTATAAAAGAGAATCTGGAATGCACCGATCCCGGGCATAGTGTCCGCTTGGCATCGGCAAGAACTCGCAAAACTAGGATTCCCTCCGGTTTCCTCTCTTCTAGCGTGTACAAATCGCTATCATCTCTGTGACCCCAAGATCATCTTGGTCATCATCTTGGGTATCCTCGCTGAAATGTGTCCCTCCACCATAATCATATTCATCATGTTGCACCTCCTCCTCTCTGAACTCAATAACTTGGGCATCTAGAGACTCTCCATGATGAACCCAACGAGTGTAAGTAGAAGACATTCCAAACATGAGTATATGGTCCTCCACTTTTTGCCGAGGCAAAGAAAGTTTGGTTAAGACATTCGCGACATGGACAATATATATCACCGTCATAGCAGGAATTTTCCTCTAACAAATTTCATGAAATCTTCCACTCCGCTCGTGAACGGAGTTGTGAATCGTTTCGCATGAATCCAACTTCGATCCATCCGCATGTGGAATAAGGACAATTTAAAACTCGTATTAGGCTCGTAGTCAATGATTTATAGTAATGTAACTTAACCTCGTAAAAGGTGGAAAATGGAATATATTGCCCCCAAAAAAAAATTACGAAACAACTCACAAGCATCATGAAAAAGTAAAAATTAAAAAAAAATTGCTAATTAGTTAAACTAGAACAGATCGCTTTGATCGCCAACACTACTATTAAAATTCAAAACTAATGCCTTGTAGACTGAAACTGTACCCATATGGGCGTTCGTGAGGAATCAGAACTAAATCAACCAAAGACTTTGAGTGTTGATATTTGCCGGGTTAGACACAAATACGAGATGGATCATATCGGCCGGTTAGACATGCCAGATTGAGTGTTGATATTTAAAGGGTGTTACTCATAAATTTCTATCCTTTCTACATGCAAAATACTTGGAACACAGGCATATATGTCACTTTGATTAAAAGAAAAAAATCAAACATTGAAATCTGATGTCACCATATGCACATGCTTACGTTACACGCGCGCCCAGATCTTTGCTCTGTCGGCTCCACACACCTGAGGACAACTCTGCGCCGCCTAACACGTGCTAGGGCGCCGCCGATCACCGGCCCGCCGGATGCCGCGACACCGCCAACTCCAGATCACGCACCCGGCCGGGACGCCTCCGCCGGATGCCGCGAGACCGCCAACCCTCGACGTTCTTTGTGCCGTTCACGCACGACGCCTTCGCCTATGGGGAACACGACAACGACGATGATCACGCCCGCCGCCGCCGCCACCGATCACCTACGACGCGCGTCCGCCGCCACGCCGAACACGTAGGTTCGCGGTTTGGTCGCCCTCGCGCGAAGTCCTCGCGCGTGTGGCCGTGGCGCCTGCGGTTGGGACGGAATCGGGAGGAATCGCCGAGACGGAGTCCCCGCGTGTGGCCGTCTTGTGAGGAATCGCCGAGACGTGCACGAAGTCGTGATCGGGACCTCTCGGTAGACGAGAGGTTCGGCCTTCGTTACTATGTACATGTACATGTACGAAAAATCATCCTTTATTCTACAAATAAAATACATAGTACAACTTGGACACAAATCAATGAATGGTGCAGCGGTAAGGCATAACACTGTGTTCTGGCAGGTCTGCAGTTCGAACTGTGAGATTGCTCCTTTTTTGCCGAATAAAATGAATAAAGCTTCTTGGGCCGACGAGTGGGTAAAGCTTCTTGGGCGGTCTTTGGTTTGGGCCAAATCTTTGCGGATTTTCTTCTTGGGCGGTTCTTTGGCTTGGGCCGGATTTGCGGATTTGAGCCAAATTACTAGCCGGGCTTGGCAAGCCGGGGTTGTTGGCCCAACTTACTGGAATGCCACGTGGCAGTGGGACCATTATGTGGGTCCGCGGAGCCACGTGGACGTGGGGCATACTGTATGGGACCGCATGCGGGACCCAGAGGCACCTCGGCGATTGTTTTGTGACGATGACAATTGTTGTTTTATGACCAAATATTATGTCCGTCATTGGTTCACCACGATCGAGGTGGAATAAGTCATTTGTGACCATCATATTTGATGTTACGTGGACGATGCCAGGATTTTGGTCATAATTTTTAGTGGCCCGGCGCCGTTATCGGTCATCCGTGACGAATTCATCAAATTCGTCATGGAAGAGTATACTTCCATGACGAAATTTCATATCGTCACTAGCAAATCGTCATGGAAGTGAGCTTTTGTAGCTAAATACTGAGGCTACACTTGTTGCATGTGCGTGGCGAGGGTTGGTTGGCTTGGGCGTCGTTTGATGAAGACACGCGTCCTGATCTGATGGCAGACGTGCCGCTTTCTGGTGCGGCCCCAAGGGTTTGTGAGGCGTCCCTCACGGTCCGCGCGGCGGCGGGGCGGTCCCAGAACGCCGGGCCGTGGCGTGTCATGAGCCCGAGGGTCCGCCCAACGTGGCGTCTTAGCGGTGTTTCGGGAATGAACAGTGTTGTCCTGGTTTCCCGTCTTTGGGCGGCGTAATACGCCACCGGCTCGCCTTTGTGTCCCATCGCTTGGATTGGGAAGCGATTTGGCGGCCGATTTGATCGGGCGTGTCGATGGCCCCGGGCGCCTCGTCTCGCTGTACAACCGCATTAAATGCAGCCCATTTCCCTTCCTTCGGACGGAACCTCCCATGCCCGAGGGTCGGCGACCCCCGGTGAGTCGGTTGGGCCACCTCGCCCGAGGATAGAGAGCCGGGTCTCGCCGGGCGAGGCGGAGGGGGCTCGCTCGAGGGTGGTGAGCTAGGCCACCCTCGGGCGAGGCGGAGACTTCTCGCCCGAGGGTGGTGAGCTAGGCCACCCTCGAGGCGGAGTCCATGCGCCCGGGCGGAGGAGAGTTGTGTCTTCCCCGAGGCGAGACGGAGGTTGGGGGTGAGTCCGAGCCCCGGGTCGGTTGGTGATGACGTGGAGCGTTCTCGGTTCTCCGTCTTGTAAAGGTTCCTGACCTTGTCATTCTTGAGCGTAGCGAGCTCCTGGTTAGTGTCCTTCGTCGTGGTGACTCCTGTGGGCCGCTTGTGGGCCGACTCCGGCTTCATGTATGCGCCGTGGCTCTTTGGCCTGGTCCGTCGCCTGTTGGGCCGTTCTTTGAAGCGGGATGGTGGCAGGCTGGGTTTTACTGGGCCCTGATGGGCCGGCGGATTCTTGTTGTTTGGAAAATGTCTCGGGGCCCGATATTTAGGTCCCCGACAACTTGTTTTCATCGATATATACCATGTAATAATATATGGCGAGGCTTTGCTATGATACTCAAAAACCGATCGAGTGCGACCCAAAGCCGTAAGTTTTGATGCGGCACCGTGCGGCTTAAACTAAAAAGCCTAAGATATATAGAAAGTTGTGCACATATTGCAAGTTTTGCTCGCAATTCACACCGGATAGAGTCGGTGGAATTGATTTATTATCATTTACACCTTATCTAAACCAGATCTAGCAAGCACAGTGCCACATTTTTACCCAACTAAAACCACCAACACCAAAGTACAAGGCCAACGGCACATACATATTTTGCCACACTGACCACAAGTCCAGAAACATCCGATGGTCCTAAAATGTATTACAGCATCAGCAAGCTACGGTTGTCCCTTCCAATATACAAGAATTAGAAGAACTAGCAACCCCTACAAAGTCACTTCTGATCCTGGATGTACGCCAGCCCTAACTACTTTTGACTCAACTCCTGCAAAATACAATGGCAGACAGAAACGTAAGAAATAATTGTGCCAGTGTCTACATGTCGTGGTCTAGTACCACCGTCACAGTAATGTCTGGCTAATGTGTGCTTCGATGGCCTAGCTCTAGAGACAATGACACAGGATTTATACTGGTTCGGGGCAAATCGGGCTCCCTACTCCAGTGTGATCACTATCCGAGCTCAAACGCTCATACCGGGGCTAGTACAAGCAAGGCGAGAGAGGGAGGGGAGCTCCCAAGTCTCTGGTGATTGAGGTGAGTGCCAATATTGAGAGCGAGAGCGGAAGGATGAGAGTGAGAACTTGGGAAATCTAAAGTCCTTGCCCCAACCCAGAGGCCTTCCTCCCCTTTCATAGTCACAAGGGGGGCAGGAACACCAGCTTCCTCTGGACCGAGGGCTTCAGGGGAGTAGAGAACGTGTGTACAGAGTATGGAATGCGGTGAGAGCTCTCGGATGAGCTCTGGACGTAGGGCGAGAGCTGTCTTCGAGCTCCTGGGCGCTTTGGATGCTGAAATTGGTCGTCGCCGTACGCGGGAATCGTGGTTTGGGCGGTGGTCAGGCGTCGCCTTGTCCCTAATCGGAGTTGGAACCCGTCTCCTCGGTATGGGATGCGCCCATGCCATGTATGGGGATATGGTACCTGGTATGTACTCGCCGGTCACTGTGGCAGAGCTGTTAGAGTCGATGGGGTACGACGGTATGGTCAAATGACCTCTCCCTGTCTCTGTGACCCCGCATGGCTACAGTGTCCGTCAGGGAGCAGTTGGGTTGTCAGAGAGTTGTTGGCCAACTCCTGTACCCGCGGCACTGGAAGGACGAGCTCTCCCGGGTTGCCTGCGTAGGGCTCGTCGCGCGGGGAGCTCGAGTGGTTTGAGAGAGGTCCCGGAGGAGAGCTCACACTGTGGGTACGAAAAAACCTCCCTTGATGAGAGCTCGTTTGGAACGGTCCGGGGAACCTCTGTAGGCAGAGCTCGCGTGGGAGAGCTCATGAGGTCCCTTCTGTATGCAGGGAAGCTCGTCCACGGTGGAGACCTCGCGTGCCTGGAGTCGACAGTTGTGCCTTGGATCCCGGAAGCGTTTTTGTCCGTGGATGGTGGCTTGAGACTCCGGGCAAGGGCGTCCCGAATATCGATCCCCCACACTACAAATCAAATCTAGTTAGTGTTTATGACATTTATCACATGTGCAAGTGCCTGCCTGGTTGAAATGCTGTATAGAGATTCAGATTTTGTGGGTCTGAATATTTCAGATAGCAGGCAACATATTCAGAACATATGACGAAAGCATAAGCTCAATTACAGTGGGCAAGCATTCACACAACAAAATGACAGCAATAGTCGAAAACACTTGTGTTCAGTGAAAGCAACAGAACTAGCAAGTTGCTTTGGTCGAAAACACTGGTTCACTTGATGTTTCAGAGCTCCATAGTAACTCTCCTTGATGGTTCTTTTCATTGTCCCATAGCTCTGATTTCGCATGGTTTTGCCCAAGTAGCTTTGAGAATGGTTTTCTGTGTTTTACGGCGCGTACGTAGGTCCTCTCAGATTGCTTCTTTTTCATTTGTTCTCATCCATCTGTGCCCTAGTCTCATCTCTTGTCTGCCAGCGTTGCTTGTCTGAATCCGTCTCAGCTCTTGTCTCGATCTCCTTCTCTATTCTTGTATCATGCCGGCTCTAAATCGCATCTGCTATTGCTTATTTTTTTTTTCTATACGGTGGATTCTCCGCAGCATGCTGCTCATTGCTTATTCTATCTTGATCTTTTACTTTTATTATAGAAATGACTGACGCATGTGTGTTTCTTTTTTTTCCAGCTCGTGAGTTGTTCGCCTACGAGGCGAATAAGGTATGCTTTCATGATTTCCGTTCCACTGTTATTTGCATATTTAATTGTAGTTGACTTCGTCTTCTGTTTTCCTTCTATGTTGTTTTCTACTCAAAAGGTCAAGGAGCTACATCCTCCCATGCTAGCCACTGCAATACTCTACCTAGTTGTGATTGGCTTTACCCTCCAAGCTCGTGGCTGGCATTTTTCGTTGGATGCTCAGGAGTTCCAGAGGGACCACAACGAGGGTGGGGTGACCTTCAATGTTGTCGTGTTCATGCGCACCATTTTCAGTTTCATGTCATACACGATGGTTCATATGTACCTATTGGTGCATATGCGCATTTTGGCACCCAGAGGCTTGAGGCTATCTGCTCCATTTAGTTGGTTTGGTCCACTCATATTTGCTTTGATTGGCTTCACCTATTTTTATATTTATGCCAGTTTATCGAGGTAGTACTCCTTCTCTATTTCTTACTTCTAATTGTCTTTTAAGATAATGTTGTTGCTTATTGTTTATAAATTTGTACATGTTTTTGAATTTCATCAGGTATGGCACACATAGGGCAGATTGGGGAGCCACAGCAGGTTTCAGCGGTCTCATCACCTTGTTTACTATCTTTCTTCTCATGGTAAGTAAGATCATTAATCGCCTTGTCTACTAGCTTTCAGCAGTTTTTTGGTTAATTTTTCTCTAACACATAGCTTGTTATATATTATATTGCTTTAGGCCCCACCATCCAATGCCAACATCACCGAGGAGATTGACCCGGCAGACATCGGGGGGTAGCAAAAGCATAGCGGGAGTTGCAAAGATCGGGGAGTTGTAGCGTTGCCCACTCCCGGTAGTACTACTTTATATTGGTCTAGTTGGAGTAGCTATGAGTACTACTTGGGCTATTTAATCATTTGTTTTCGTTTGCTATCTGCTGTATTTTAGTTTGACTAGTAGGTTGTTTAGTTTGACTAGTCCGGTAACTCCTAATGTAGACTTTGATTATTTTTATTGTCGATAGTTTCTTGTTTAACTTTTTATATCCGGAAAGTGTTTTCCTATCCCTATCTGTTATATGGACCATTCAGCTAACTAGTAGATTATTACAAGTACAAATTAAGTGTAACTGGTTTGCTATGATTTGCTATGATACTCAAAACCGATCGAGTGTGACCCAGTCGTAAGTTTTGATGCAGACCGTGCGGCTTAAAACTAAAAAGCCTAAGATATATAGAAAGTTGTGCACAAATTGCAAGTTTTGTTCGCAATTCACACCGGATAGAGTCGGGTGGAATTGATTTATCTAGAAAATATGTTTCTAAGTCTAGGATGTTGAAATAGACCGTTCTAAATAAGAGACAAAAAGGGGAGGAAAGAGCTCGGTTGTAGAGAGGGACACTACAATCTTGAACAAGTGGAACTTAGTGGGAGGAGAGGTCACTTGCCCTGGTGTCTTTGGGCATTTATATAGACAATGGCTATTTACATGTGATCTCTTGCTGAACTACTAGTTGGGCCTCTTCTATAGGGAAACTTAGCCCATACACCTCATAGACTCCCCGAACATTGTGGCACACTCTTCAATAAGATGGGCTTCATTAGGGGTCTTACCATCATCTTCTCGAGATTGCAATGAAACCTTCGATGCGAACAACTAAAGGGATTCTCCAAAGATCTCGCAACGTCAACACTCATGACATATCTTCATCAATATCTTTAATGGCTACAACAACTTGCCTCTATCAAATGTTTGGCACGAGGGGGCTTCGTTGGTTTCTTCAAAGATTTACTACCACAATGCCATTTGTCACCACCTTTGGCATGACAACCTTCACCAACATCTTTAGCATTCACAATGACTTGCCTCAGCCGACACTTTGGCATGAGGGTCTTTTCTAACATCATCTTCAGCGGTTACAACGACTCATCTTCACCAAAACAACGGTAGAAGGGGCTTCCGCCACTACAACGACACAAGAGCCTTTGTTGACACATTTGACATCAACTTATGACAGCTTGCCTTCATCGCCTAGTTCAATGGGGCTACATCAACTTGTTCCGCATTGAGGTCCACTTCACCTTCCTCGACCACTTTAACTCTAGGGATTCACTAACAACTTCGGTCTGAGCATCTACTTATAAGCTACTATGGCTACTATGAATAAGTCAATTACAACATGCACAACTGAATGTTGTCTTGACTTCAAAGACTACTATGGCTACTATGATCCCTTCCACACATCACTTACTATTCTCTTTAACCTATGCTTCTTGGTCCCCTACTATCTCTAATTATATAATGCTTCCACGTGAAGCAACTTCAATTTATGCTCTCCATCTTACTAGCAAGTGAAAACTCTCCTCATATTTACCATGAATTTGTTCAAGAGCTTGCTTCATACTTGTCTAGTCCTTAGAATACTTCATATCTTGATGTCATAATCTCCTTCTAGTCTATCCTCAGCGTTGTTGACACCTTTTGTTTGGGTTCTTTTTTAAACCAATCTGCCAATTTGTCTGGGACACCATTCTGGCCTTCTAGGGTTACCATTTTCTCTTCCCTCAATTCTGTAGTAGATTTGTTGTGATCAAAAAGCAAAACTTTACTCTTCATGTCAAAGGGTTAGATGTTAACTAGGTCAACAAACTCTATTGTCAAATGGTTACTTGTTAACCAAATAAAAAGGGTACTCAATAAAAGACAATACCCAAGTAGTATCTGTATTGTTTTGCCATCAAAGACCTTTGGGGCATGAATTCTCCATGGGCACCCCTACATTGCACTTGCCAATGAATCTTGTCTTTGTTAGTCTTTAGACTAGCAAATTCAAACCCTCTCTTCACAACATAATTCCTAATAGCTTTCCTAAATGTTATGATTTCAGGAAACAAGGTTTCCTTGAGAATACTTGGATTTTTAGGATCATTCACTTTTGCCTCAAGAGAAACAAGGTGCAATGAATCTGTGCAAGTGGAACAACGACATAAATATGCTCATCATCAACTCCAACATACTCTTCTTGGTTGTCAAACATGTCAGGTTCCCTATCAAGCTCAATGTATGGCTCCTTTTCTCTTGCATCATCGATTTCTGGGTTCCACAATTTAGTCACTACTCTTATTCTTTCCTTTTCTCTTGCATCATCGGTTTCTGGGTCCCACAAGTCTGTTACTACTCATATTCTTTCCTTCATCTACTTCAATTTAGTGGGAGGAGAGGCTCTAGTGGAGGGAGCTAGGTGCCTACGCTTGGGAGCCATCATGCGGGGAGGTTCTCCGCACCAAAGGGAGGAACCCTTGGTGGGGATCCCCTTTACTGGCGACCCGCCGCACGGAACATGATCTTGCCCACACTAGAGTGAGCCATGCTGGAGAGGGTCTTGCCACACCTGAGGGAGCTGCTCTCTGCGCCAAAGAGGGAGATGCCTACGTCGTGTCTTTATTGTGTGAGAAGTCGTGAGCACGAGTTCAAGGCATGCCTGACCTGCGGAGTAGACCGCACCAGATGGCAGAGGGCGCTCGCGTCGGGTGTCCACACCGGAGGGAGCTGCCCATGCAGAGGAGCCACCGCGTCGAAGAAGGGTGCCACGTAGGGGTGCATGTCGTGTCGATTGGGGAAAGTGCTCAATGTGGCCTTTGGGATGAGATTTGAGCCACCTATTTTTTTTTTTTTTTTTTTGGGGGGGTGTAGGTAGGGGATCTACTGGGGGGTGAGTTTTTCTTTCTCATTACTCAAAAATAGGATAAGAGGATGACACAGAAGGGATGCTCTAACACAGAGAGGCTCGATCATAGTCATCATCAATTCTGACTAATTTCTCAGACATAGGGAGGCTCGGAAGCAAATGTCTTTATGTGGTCTAGTATATAAGTCCATTATGGCATGGTCACGTATAGTCTACAAAATGATAATTTTACAATATCTACATATAAGAGTATATCAAATTATAAAATAGAGTTTTTTTTTTCCCTCAACAATCTAGGGATGGTAACTTTAATTAGGTGGTTGACCTATATAAGGTTTAGGTATTCATAGTCATACTTAATATAAATCTTGATGAACTTTGTATTTCTCACTATTTGCCTAAACGTCCATTGTTAGCCGTTTGTTACTAAACTCTACACGCTATGGTACGTAATCAGCTGTTTATTCCGTTTAGCTTGAATGGTGAGTAAACGGCAAGTGACCAACTAGTGAGTAGTAAACTCTACACGCTATGAAGTAGGTGGTGCGGCGATTCGTTTTTTTCCTGCTTCCAGCAGTTTCGTTTCACTCCGATCCTGAGCTTGCATTGTTTTTTATACTAAGCGCGGGCAGCTGACACTGTACACGGTAGGTAGTAGTTAAAAAATCAGAGAAGATGTGTATTGTAACAAACTCAATGTGTGTGCTCGTGATTTCACTTTGAAATGTATTTATAGTGTACAACTGAATAGTTTGAAATGACCGGCTGGAGCAGAGGCGGTGTTGGAGTGCTAGCAAGTAGTAGTGTCGAGAGGAGGGGTGGGGCACGGTATTTCTGGAAGCGGCGGAGTGAGTGGAGGAGGGGGTTTACTACGTTCACTGTTCCCAGAAAAGTAAAATGAGAGAGGTGACGGAAGTTTTTGTTTCTACAAAAACTATAAGCTATTAATTATATTATTATAGATCAGAACAGGACACTGATGCGGACTGATGCTGCACATCAGAACAGCGCGCGGGCTGGGATCGGAGGCAGAGGTAAAAATGACTGATAAAATCGAGCCTGGCCGCCAGTTTCCCACCCTGCAGCTGAAGTGCTCAAGCAGCTCGTCTCCTTGGTACCCGTGGGCCATGGCCGATGTCCAGCCCATTTGCCTATTGGGCGGCCCATTGACGGTACGTCGATTCCTATGTCACCCATTGACCAGGCGGATTAATCAAAACAAGAACAGATTTCACCCATTGAACTAGGCGATGAAGGCAAGCTATCATAATGCTGATGTCAAAGGTGTCAACGAAGGCTCTTGTGTCGTTGTAGTGGCGGGAGCCCCTTCTATCATTGTTTTGGTGAATATGAGCCGTTTTAACCGTTGAAGATGATGTTAGAAAAGACCCTCATGCCAAAGCGTTTGCTGAGGCAATGCTAAAGATGTTGGTGAAGACTGTCATGCCGAGGTGTTGACAAATGGCGTTGTTGGTGTAAATGCTGAAGAAACCAATGAAGCCCCTCATGCCACACTTTTTACAGAGGCAAGTTGTTGTAGCCATTAAAGATATTGATGAAGATATGTTATCAGTGTTGGCGTTACAGATGCTGGAGAATCCCTTTAGTATTTCACATCGAAGGTTAGTCATTGCAATCTCAGAAGATAATGGTAAGACCCCTCGCATGGAAGTGTTGGTGTGTGTAAGTTGTTTGTAGTCACTAAAGTATTGGTGAAGCCCACCTTATTGAAGAGTGTGCCACAAACAATGTTGGGCGGAGTCCATGAGGTGTATAGGCTAAGTTTCCCCGTAGATGAGGCCCAGCTAGTAGTCCGGCAAGAGATCACATGTAAATAGCCATTGCCTATATAAATGCCCAAAGACACCAGGGCAAGTGACCTCTCCTCCCACTAATTTCCACTTGTTCAAGATTTTAGAGTGTCCCCTATCTACAATTGAGCTCTATCCTCCCCCTATTGTCTCTTATTTAGAACAGTCAGTTTCAACATCATAGACTTAGAAACATATTCTTTAGATATTCATTTATTTGTATCTGTGTTTATAAATTTTTTTGCCTAGTTCAAAGTTTGTTTGCATAATTCATTAAGAATACAGTCTTTTGAAAAGCCACCATGTGAACCAATATTTAAAATGAATGAGAAGCATACGTTCTTTGAAAATTTGAAATAAGCAAGATACAAAGAAAGATTTGACTACATTTCAGAATTTAAGATAGTTGGAGACAACCTAGATGAGTCAACTGAGTTGCAGCATAAGCTTCTAAAACCATGTCACATAAGTTTTGTGAAATCATATGTCCATCGATGTAATTATGTGTATCAACAAATGCAAGAGCTGCAAAAGGGACAATAAACGAAGTGAAGCGTGCTAGTACGCCCATAGAACCAAGGGACCATTCCATGTGGCTACGATACCCATCGATCTCTAGAGGCGGTGAGACAACGGACAGGAGACACTCCTCGAGAAGGTACAATCAATGAACCAGTTTGGTTATTGATCTAGTAGAATGCATCTACCTCGCCGCGTAGATGTCGGGCGTGGAGACACCCACAAGAACAACAAGAAGGGAGTCATCACAGATGTCCATGATTATCCATACTCCGTCTCTGTGTCCTCCTCCACCGGCCGAGAACCTCTGTAGTGCCACGCGTCCTGATGGGAGAGACGAGAGGAGAACGACGTCAAACTTGTCGATCTCACGTCAACTGCCAAGCTTGTAGCGCAGGGTGGTGGTGGTGCGACATTCGTCGATGTGGCCGAACGGTGGGTAGGCAGACAGATGCAGCGATCTTCACTTGGGTTGCACGTAAACACTCCGTGTTCGCGGCTGTGAGCGAGTAGAAGACGACCCTCGGATGCGAGAAGACGTAGACAGTGTTCGAAATTGTAGTTGTAAAAGTACTATCACATAGTTTCATAAACTTTATATGAGATGACTGAAGTGAACACAATTAATTGATAGAACATGATTTTAGGAAAAAAGTAGAAAAAAATCATCAAATTTGGAGTTAATATGTAGGAGAAAGACTAGTTACACATTTTAACTAGAGATCAGTAAGAAAAAAAACCTTGTGTTCAGTTCTAGGTTCTGTACTTGGGATATCTATGTGATATACTGTTCATGATGGTATTAGAAGTCGTTTAGGACAGCGATACGGTCTTCAAAACATAACTTTGACCTCGTATTATTATAAAAATATATGTATACTTTTATCAAAGTATGTTTTAAGACAAATCTACTCATATAATTTTTACATTTATAAACTCAACAACTTAAAAGTTATTGATGATTTATATTCTCAATGTTTGACTCAAACCTTGTTCAAAATGACTTCAAATACCATCCCGGAGGAGTACTTAACAAGAAAAAAAGAACCGACTTTGTCACAAACGTAGGAATATGGTTGTGTGACTTAGCTTTCTGCTTTGAGAGGTGTAAGGTTTGATTCCCACTCACCACACATTTTTTTGAATACCACATATTTTATAGGATTTATTTCTTTTCAATTAATAGATAAAAAACAGAACGCCCCTTTATATCTTAAATAAAGACATGTCCTAGTGGTTTAGTGGTTAAGGTGCCATGTTTTGTTCCAAGGTGAGCCTCACCACCAGTTTCCCACCCTGCAGCTGAAGTGCTCAAGCAGCTCGTCTCCTTGGTACCCGTGGGCCATGGCCGATGTCCAGCCCATTTGCCTATTGGGCGGCCCATTGACGGTACGTCGATTCCTATGTCACCATTGACCAGGCGGATCAATCAAAACAAGAACAGATACCATACGTTGCCTACATACATATACATATGAAGCTCGAGAATAACGATCGATCGATCGCCTGATAAGTTTTCTGACAGTATGATTGATGTACAACAGAACAGACTAGAATCACGAGAGATATGCTCTGCCGGTGGAATTGAGAAACATTCTGGGCCATAGAAAATATATGCAGGGAACTGAAGTGGCACCAGTCCACCTAAACTCGATCGCGAGACGACGTGCTCTTCGGAATATATGTTAATTGTACGGACTACTCGATATATCACTGTCTTCTAAACCACACACAGTTTCTGGCATTATAGATTATAGTATGGTGATGCGTCCATCTCTCTTATCTTTTGGAAATCAATCAAGTACAATAATATGCAGCATGCATGCATGTGCAGGTAATTAGCAACAGTAGTGCTCATGTGACACACTTCAGTTTCAGTGATCTTCTGAATGCATTATTATCATCGATTATTGCTGCCCAAAGACCGAAGATTCCTTGAGTAGTGCACAAAAACTAAATTCCCAATTGCCGTCCCTGATCGATGACGTCTTCAGTGATGTATGGATACATCATACATCATCGCTCTGACGGCGATGCCTTCTGTCGATCGATCTCCTTGGCACTGTAGCAAGCTGTAAGAATGCGACCGCCGTTTGCGGCGAGCTAAGGCCAGGGAGGGAGATGACTCGGTGAGTGAGAACCGTTAAACCTGGCCTGTCCACGAAACGCATACAAACATGGTTGTCGATGGAGGTCGTCTTCCTGGTCCTTTCCCCTTGTTGCGTTGTGTGCGTGTGCCTCTTGTGGTGGGCAGAATCGGATTCTTCAGCTTTTTGTTCTGTGTGCTTCTCCTGCTCTTGCCGTCACAGTCTATTGAACTACTCTACCTGAATTAATGTGAAAATGAATTCATCTTCAGAGCCATGCTCATTTTATCCTCAGTGAATTTCTGTTCCTGTTCAAGCTGCTCTGGTTGGTTCTGGACTTCAGGTTGGCTTTGTTTTAGCAGTTGGAACACCATTTTTTAACCCTGTTGCAAGATGTGTGGTTGAGAGTTGAGACATGTCTGGCTCCACTACTAATGGTCCACTCAAATACAAATAATACATATGCATGGATATGGATCGGTGGACAATCAATCTGGCCCACATATATTGCCTACTTTTGTTTGCATTAGAAGGTAGGCCGGGATGAATGAATTAGATGTAATAATGTTGACATTCAGTAACCTATTCCACTTTGGTTGGCTGCTTACAATTAGCCCTGCAACTCATAAGGTAGTAAGACCTACGACCACTAATTGTTGTTGAAGAAAGTATCCTAGAATTAATCATTTATATCCCTGCGTTATCATATGATACACAATATATACAATTGAAGCAAGTGACCTGACACCATCCATATATGTCTCTACTATTACAAAATTACATAGTTAAAATTATAGGCCAATGCTTTCATTGATTGAAGCAAGTGACCTGACACCATCCATGTCTCTACTATCACAAAATTACAAAGTTAAAATTACAAAGTCAAAATTACATAGTAGTTAAAATTATAGGCCGACGGTTTCATTGATTGAAGCAGAGCTCTCTAGGGTGTTCGAGAAAATGTGTTGCCATTCACATATATATGATCAAAACCGCCACATTGATTAACAATTAACAAAACATAGAGACTGTAGTTAGCAACAGTTTTAAAGCGTACAACGTCTTGAGCCGGTGGAAGAAAGCGACCACTGACAAAATTTGAGGACAGGAAGGCAGGCAGCTGCATGCGCTTGGTTTGGAGCAAAATTTATTATTTGGCGCCATAATTTTGCGATTAAACAAGTTTATGCCGGTGCAGTGTTGTGAGGCTGTCATTGGCTTGCAACATGAGCAAAAGCGGAGGCTCACCGACCGACGCTTGTCCGGAGGCGATGGGCCAGTGGCGGCTGCCATTGACGTATTGGCTTAGCTTACATAGTTAAAATACAGGCCGCTTGGCATTAATTGAAGCGGCGGCCCGGCATGCCCCCGTCCATGGGCATGGACGCATGGTCGAAAATTACCCTCGCCACCGAATATATATATATCAAAAATTTTTTGTGTCCATTATTTTTCAAAAAAAAAAAAAATCACGAGTGTGCACAGGAAATTAAGAGATGAATGAAAGAAAATGCCTTCCACTTATTACTATTGCACTGTTGACTATTGATTAACAATTAACAAAACAAAATGATTGCACCAGAAAATAGTGCCTAGTGATGGGCACATGACCAGTACTACTGCCAGTACCATTGCCGGTCAACTGCTCTAATTAAAGCCTTCTAAAAGAAAACATTCCACACCTAATCACTACAGCAAACTTGGTTTAGTTAGGTCTTTATAATATCCCCACTATTTTGTGGTAGACACCCTGAAGAGGGCATTTGCCGGTTTTACCTGTTTGGTACTTTGTCATTGGCTTTCTCTATCACTGAAGAAAAGTTAGAAAGTCACCGACCGACGCTTGTCCGGAAAAACCGACGGGCCAAACCCGCGGCTGCCCCATATTTTAAAACCCTAACTACCACCCGCCCCCGGCCTATGCACGGCCCAATGCCCCAACCCGGCGCGGCCGGCCGACCGTCGATGATATATGACTTATGGACGCTATGACCATAGAGCCCCCCCGCCCAACCGACCGCTATATATATATATACTGAAATTTTTTGTCCATTATTTTTTTAAAAAAAGAAAAATCACGAAAATGCCCAGGAAATTAAGAGATGAATGAAAGGAAATGCCTAATAATTAACTGTTCTTCATATACTAGTATTAGGTTATTACAATAGTTTGATATTCGAAAAAGGGTATTCACAGGTATAGTTTATCTAGAAAATATTGTCCCCGACCATTTATTTATTGTCCTCACTCTTAAGTAAATATAGTTTTTTGCACTGTTCACTATTCACTAGTAAAATAGATGTAGGGTGTGTTTAGATGCCACTTTCTAATGCAAAATGCCAAATATTTTACTGTAGACCAAATGAGAAATGCCAAAATTTTCACCTTAGTGTTTAGTTAAATGCTAAAAATTTAGTTATGCATACACAAGACATGACTCATACATTTTTTTCTTTCTTTTGGGCCTTTTGAGTCCCAAATACAAAATGCAAGATGTCTCAAAAAAATTGTTGTTTATATCGTGGTGTTTTAGATCCATTTGCAAGAACGTGAGCCAGAACCTAAAATTTTTTGGCAAAATGATGGAACTAAACAGGGCTGAACAAAATAGATCTATTGCACTGTTCACTATTGGATCTAAATGGACAAGGCAGCGACACAAAATGATTGCACAAGAAAATAGTGCCTAGTGATGGGCACATGACCAGTACTACTGCTAGTACCATTGCCAGTCAACTGCTCTAATTAAAGTCTTCTAAAAGAAAACATTCCGCACCTAATCACTACAACAAACTTGGTTTAGTTAGGTGACTTAGGTCTTTATAATATCCCTACTATTTTGTGGTAGACACCCTGAAGAGGGCAATTTGCTCTTTTTACCTCTTTGGTACTTTGTACATGTGTACTACTTCCTATCACTGAAGAAATGAGAAAGTTACCGTGTTGCATTCAGATTCTTCTTTCTGACTACTCTGTAGGTGTACTCTCCTTTCTCTTTCTGGGGGAGACATGACCACTTATTCACCAGAGTGACAGGTGGACTGAAAACGAAGTTCAGTAACAAGGCCACCTATTTCACCCATTTGTGTGAATCGTATAAATATATTTGTAGGTGGGGACTTTTTCGACTACCCCAGCCCCAGCTTGGTGCTCTAAAAAAAAAAAAAAAAAAATAGTGCCACTGACATTGTGGGCCAGAGCTCATACCCCAGTCAACCGGTCAAACCAGCAGGAACGGGATACACATCCAGTCAGCACCAGCCGGCCGTAGCCGCCCTGCTGAGTCGGATGATCAAGGAGATGGACAGATAAGCATGTAAAAACATGAAATTTTCCGATGATGTATGCTACATATATCTATCTACTCCTATTTTCAAATACTCAATATAGACTGCAGTGAAAGAAACGTCCAAGTTAAATTCAGACACGGACATCTCTGTTATGTTATATCCTAATTATTAACCTCCCTTTCGTCTTGCATTGGCAGCCCATTATGATCGAAAAACTAATTCAGCATAAAATACGCACGCAGTTTGGCGGCTAAAACACGTCAGCGTCGTCGTTTACCTGGGCCACACAATAATATATTGAAGGAAGGAAGAGAGCCTTTGCATCCAGTTGGACAAGAAAGCGAGAGGAAATTTGACGTCGTTGAAACGTGCCGGACAAGCACATATTAATGGTCCTCAAGAGAGTTGAGTATTCGTGTGTCATGAAGCTACCAAGAACCAAACATGCATGCATATCAAGCAATATACAGACACCGTCATCACATCACTGTGATTGCAACTGATCTTAATTTTTCCCTCTCTCTATTTAATTCCCTTTGCCTTTTTTTTTTTTTTTTTGCTCGCAAATATAGTTATCTTAAACCTCACGGAACAAGATCGGAGAGTTTTAAGTTAGATGAGTTACATACGCAAATAATTCGTTCAACTCATATCTATGCATCCACCTGGATTCAAGTTCTACACAGGGGCGGATCTCGAACCAAGAAGCATTGATGTCACTGGCATTGTTAAGATGGATATCTGTATCATTGCTTCTATGTGCACAGTGATTTTCCATTGAATTTGAAAAAATCGTTGGTGTCAAAGTGACATCAATGTTAATAGTGTGGATCCGCCTCTGGTTCTACGGTTAAGCTAAGAGGAAGACAAAAAGAAACAGGTAGCGCGACGCAGTTGACCGCGCAAAGGTTTGGTCGTCGGTCTCTTCGAACTTGTGGAAGGGGAAAAAGAAAAAAAAAAATGCTCCAAGTATATTATTACTTGCACGAGACGAGACAACAAAATCATGAGCGAGACGTATAGAGAAATTTGATTCGAGCGTCGCCATCGGTGAGCTGGAGCGGAAAAACGTGCCGGAACTTGCTCATGATGTACTGTGTGTGTTGCTGCACTGCAGGTTAAGTTTCGTACGTACGTGTTTCACAATTTCTCAAAGAGAAGAGAATATGGTTTCGTCCTGTGGCCGGACAGGTCGGACGACGTACGATCGTGTGGCTGAGATTAATCTGATGGTGGTGAGATCGATGATGACCGGCACTTGACTTAGCACAGATAATTAATTATCCAGCTGAGCTTGTGTTAGTCTACTTCCTCTGTTCTAAATAGTAGGTTATATATTTAAATTTATTTATCGAATCACTTTGTGTGTGTCTAATAAGCAACCGTTCTGAAGACTTAATTGATGAGTGCCGTACCAAATCTTATTTTTGAAAATGTTTATAGTCATTCTTTTTTTCAGAAAAATATTCTTGTTCAAAGTAATCTAGCTCATTGAAACACTTCTTACATACGTGATCTGCTCCCTCGGTCCAAAAAACACGTAATTATGGGATCTGTGCTAGTCAAAAAAATTTTAAGTTTGGCCAATGTTATAGTAGTGAATAGTATTATTTTATGTCTACAAATAAAATTATTATGAAAAATATATTCTACTACTAATCTAATGACACTTATTTTGTATGAAGAATGTTAGTACTTTTTCAATATTTTTTTGGTCAAATTCTAAACTATTTGACTTCACGATAAATGAGAATTGCATTTTTTTTTTTTTTTTTTTTGACGGAGGCAGTATGTTCGTGCAACTTGGTTACAACCAGACAGTTATGGTAGCTTTTTATTCACAAGTCAAATAAGAGACAGCTCAAAGTGATACGTGCCATTCATGGTCTCAAATAAATCGTATGTACAACATTACTCCAAAAATAGCGAATGTTTTTTTTTTTCTCTGTCACATAAAAGCTGTAGGTTGTTAATATGCTCTACTGAGAATATCTCTGGAGAGTTGCTACAGTACGCGAGATTCGCCTAATATTGGGTCGTCATTTTAGCATCAACTGCACTGAGCCAGTGACAGTAATGCATGAACTACCGATAGCGTATATACATCAAAATTTAAAAATCACCCTCCTTTTTCGCAATCTGATATGCATTAACTGGTTTAGGTACAAATGTCCATATGGGTGAAATATTTGCATGCCCTCCTATTAATCATAGAAGCCACACAAAGAGAGAGAGAGAGAGAAAAAACTCCTTTTTTTTTTTGACAAGATCTGCAATCAACTGCACTAAAACATTGTGGACCAAACAAATTTAATTCTTCATCCCTCCACCAAAATAGACCACATAACAACAAGAGCACACGTCACCATACCTACCTCTCCCTCCTCCCATCCATTCATATTTGTTCCCTTCACAACCCAACACACAAATAATAGTATATAATAAACAATATGGAAAAATAATGTCATGGAAAATACATAAACATATGCTACCTACATGTTCTCCAAAATTTTCCACCTCAGCAGATAGACAAAAGAACAAGAGATAATGCCAATAAGCCAAGCCACCTAGCCAATCACTCACCAGTCATCCTAGTCATCAACATCTACCCTTCTCTAACCAACTTCTACTCTCCTTCCCAATAGAGAACAAAATCCCTAACCTTCTTCTAGATCCTATATATTTCTCCTAATAATAATAAACAAAAAAATAGAAAAACAAAGCAAGATAATAATAAGAGAGAGGAGACACCCTCCCTTCCTCCCTGTTCCTCTACTTGCTTGCTCACCCTGTCACCCACCTTGGCCTCTCCCTGTCTACCAAGAGGAAGAGGAGCCAAATCATCCAGCCCCTCTTCCCCCAACGAAGCAAGGCGCCACGCCATTCTCGCGAGCGCACAGGAGGGCAGGAAAAATCATCGCCTTCCACCTCGCACCTCCTCCTCCACCAAAACCAAAATCCTCCAAAATCCCGATCTTTATTCCACCAAAGATCCTTCTTTTCTGGGTTGATACAGCTACACCACGCTATTTATAGCGTCTGGCCTCGTGGAAAGGCTCTTGGTTGGCTCTTCCCCACCTGCGCTGAGGGGCTGTTGATTTGATTTGGGAGGGAGGCAGTCAAATCCGCCTGCGGCTGAACAGGGAGGGGGCAGGGGCGCGCGCGGGTGTGCATGGCGGAGGAGGAGAGGCGGCGGCGGTTCGCGAATCTGCGCAGCGTCCGGTGGCGGGTCGATCTCGGCATCCTGCCGGCGTCACCCGGGGCCTCCGTCGACGAGCTCCGACGCGCAGCGGCGGATTCGAGGAGGAGGTGAGGCTGATTGACTCCTGTTCTTGCTGCCTGTCGCCCACATGCTGTTTTGTTGCGTTTTTGTCGGCGGGAGTCTCGTCTCTTTGTTCTTAGCTGGGCGGAGCTATTGCTCATCTTCTCGTTTGGTCGGGTGTTGTTTTCGTCCTCTGATGATTATGAGAGAGAGAGAAAATTGTCTTTTGCCAAGGAAACAATGCAATAATTAAGAGTTAATGCTTCCAATTGGATTATGGTGTCAAGAAATAACTCATTGAAAATCGGTTGTTTTATTGTTCACGTGGCTATGAGTTTTGATGATGAGAGAAATTTGCAGCTGAACTGGTCATCTACGTATGTACAGTATATAATTGGAGGACTGGTTCCAACTTCTTGATGAAGTTGTCAACTTGTCATCCTTATGATTGGACCAATGGTTCTTTCAACTTACTAAGGTGTCTGTTGTTTCTTGTAGATATGTTAGTTTGAGGCGTCGCCTTATGGTAGACCCACATCTTCCAAAGGAGGAGGACAGATCATCCAACCTCGTTGTTGACAACCCGCTCTCTCAGAACCCAGGTATTTTGTCCTAGACAAGATTTTATGGCGAGAATGATAAACATGAAATTTTGATGGTATATCCTCTGAATGTGGATGTATTTTGTTCGCTACCCGTTTACTTGTGCAAGACTGTTAATAATTATATTAGCGGGAACTGCTATGTTTATTTTGCACTGTCATCATAGATTTTATTTCCAAAACCAATGAAGTTTCCTTCTTTCTTGAACCAGGCTTTAGGTAACACACTCCAGTGGTATTGTCCGCATTTAGTAAGAAATTTATATAAAAGTAGAAAGGTGTTTATCTGGCCTATTAACACTTGACATACTGACTTTATGCTTCCTAGTAGCATAAGTACACCAGTAGAAAGGAACCCCTGACTCCAAACAACCAACAAGAACAAATATGGTAAAAGTTTATCTTCTTAAATATATTGGAGCTGAAGGGCGGGGCACTAATTAATAGTAGAGTCTATAATTTTGTTTGCAGTATGCTTTCCTTAATTTAGACTCTGATTTTCCATTACGACTAGATTTCTTGTGTTCTATTTTTATATGGCATGAACAGGCAACAGTGTATTTTTCTTATAATGGCAGCCTTACAATGGTGCAAGAATGCTGCATGCTATACTCCAAGCTCCATGTTAAAACTCTGAATTTCTTATATTTCTTTTAAATTCCTTATGCAGATAGCAGCTGGGGCCGTTTCTTCAGAGGGGCTGAGTTGGAGAAGACAGTTGACCAAGACTTGTCTCGATTATATCCAGAAGATGGTAGTTACTTTCAAACACCTAGTTGCCAGGCCATGCTGAGGAGAATACTGTTGATGTGGTGCCTTCAACACCCGGAGTGTGGATATCGCCAAGGTAACGACCTCTTTTATAAGCCTTTGCTGCATATCTGGTTAGCTTTGCAGTCTCTGAGAAATGCCCATGGGGCTGAAACCTTTTTCTTTGCATTTCATTAAAGAGATAAATTGGTAGCGGTTATCATTTAATAAACTAAAATTATATTTTTAGATGGAGTCCTTAGGATACATTAATAAACACTAAGTTCTCCTCTTATAAGGAAATAACCACTTGCTTTTACTATAAAGTTGTGATAATTGCCACTGTAGTCTTGTTGGTATTAAAGTTTGATTAATTAGTTTAGCCGCATGATTATCAGTTGCTTTTCACATTTTTTTATCTGATTGCCAAATGTGTACTGACTTCTGGATTACCTTCACAGGAATGCACGAACTACTAGCTCCTCTAGTGTATGTTCTTCAAGTTGACATCGATAAATTGTCTCAAGTAAGGAAGCTCCACGAGGATTGCTTCAATGATGATTTTGATGGAGTGCCTTTCCCAGATACTGATATGGTTTTCAGTTATAAACCTAGAAAGGACTCAAAATGGCATTCTGGAGCTGACAATGGCGATGTTTCTGAAAGTGCTTCCAGAGTTAACACTCTTGATGTGCTTGACCTGGATACAAAAGAAATAATTTCACTTAGTGATGCATATGGGGCTGAGGGTGAACTAGGCATTGTATTGTCTGAGAGGTTCATGGAACATGATGCCTATTCAATGTTTGATGGTTTGATGGATGGAGGTAGTGGAGTGGTCCGCATGGCAGAGTTTTTCTCTACATCCAAGGTTGGATCTAGCTCAAGTCTAGCGCCTGTCATTGAGGCCTCATCATCTTTATTCCATCTGCTTTCCATTATTGAGCCATCTCTTCATAGCCATTTCATTGAGCTGGATGTAGAACCACAGTATTTCGCTCTTCGTTGGCTGCGTGTCTTGTTTGGACGGGAGTTCTGCCTCAATGATCTTTTAGTTGTATGGGATGAAGTTTTTGCTTGCTCCAATGACATGCTACTTGGAGAAAATGAAGAATACAGCTTTAAGATATTGTGCTCGTCTAGAGGGGCATTCATCGCAGCCATGGCAGTCTCTATGATTCTTCACCTCAGATCATCTCTTCTGGCCACTGAAATCAATACGTCGTGTCTTCAGAGATTATTGAACTTTCCGAACAATGTTGATGTGCATAAATTAATCGAGAAAGCTAAATCTCTGCAGTCTATTGCTATTGATGCGAACGTATCATCCCCACCTCTCTTTTCAAAGAAGGATAGCTGTGATTATGATAGGGTTTACAGTAATCTTGCTACTTCAACTCCTCCAAGGACTCCGTTGCATCCATTACCTGAGAGTTACTGGGAAAAACAGTGGAGAAATCTTCACAATGACGGAACTGCTCCCAAAGAGAGTGATAAGGGTCTTTCTTATAAGAGATCACTAAAGCAATCTTTGAGCCAGAGGCTTGGTTTATCTAGAACAGAGTCAGATCCTTCTCCAGTTAAGGTAGTCAGTGTGAAGGGTGACACCAAGAATTCAGTGAGACGGTGTCTTTTGAACTCTTATTCTGATAAAGTAGTACAGTCCAGTGAAGTTGCTGGAAAGTTTCAGCAAGATGATTTCCCTGTTGTGTCAATTCACAAGGACCCTCTCTTGAATTCTGAAAGGCCCTCACAACTAAAGCTCAAGGCAGCTAGTGAGAATTTAACAGTAATCCCACCAAGTGTGACAAAGTTCAATCCACTGATAGATTCACCAGTGAAGTCTGTTGATGAGAGTTCAATGAAAAGGACAGAAGCTTGCTCCAGTGGCAAAATTCTCCGGTGTTTTATGCCGCCTGTGCTGGTAATGAACATGAGAATTGCAATGATAATGATTCGGAGAGGAGTAGCATTACTTCAAATTCATGCGTTGGTGATGATGATAGAGATGAGGTTTTGCCAGATGAGTCGTCCAGTTGTAACTGTGAGGAAAAAACTGTTTCAGAAGCAACAGCTTCTGAAACGATCATAGATCCAGTTGGAACCTCAGAGAGAACTATGGTATCTAATGAAAGGAAGCCACTTATCAATAAGCTACAGTGGCTCTTAAGGTTTGGCAGACCTGCTGAAGGCAGTGGGGATAAGGGCAGTGCTGAGGCATCAAATGATAAACATGATGCGGTTCTTCCCTGCTCTTCACCTTCTGATGTGAGTTCAGATAACTCCCGCAGCGGCATAAATTTGGCTTCTGGTGATAATAAGAAGGTGATGGGCACACTGAAGAATATTGGACAGAACATGCTTGAAAATATCCAGGTATTGTATTTCAGACACCTGTTATTGCCCTTTGGTGTTTTTCTTTGCCAGGTTGTTATTGCTAGCAGTCTATACTAGTGCTGATGGCAATTTCTGTGTTTAGAGATAGGATAGCAGTCTATACTAGTGCTGATGACAATTTCTAGGTTTAGAGATAGGATAGCAGTCTATACTAGTGCTGATGGCAATTTCTATGTTTAGAGATAGGATTGTAACCAGTCAGCATTTTGCTTTTTAGAGGAAAAGTGCAGCTTGTGCTTTGAAGTCCCCTCTAGTAACATTTTATTTAGTATTCGGCATCCTGAAAGTTGTCAAAGACATGAGAATAACATTACCTTGGTTACCATCTACACAGGTGATCGAAACAGCGTTCCAGCAAGACCGTGCACAGCCAAGCGCCATGGAGAACTTCTCGAACAACATCCTGGGAGGCAAAGGTCAGGTCACCGCGATGGCTGCCCTGACAGAGCTCCGCAAGATCAGCAACCTGCTCCGCGAGATGTAACCATCCATCCACCCATCCAAGACCGCGCATGTCATGTAATCATCACCATTCTTTTCCCAATTCATTAGATCCTCTCCTCAGTCAGATAAGCAAGGCCTGTGTAGTTAAAGCCGAGGCGCCTAGGCCCCCCACCCCCTGTATATATAGACTCCCATTCGATTATTCCATTGAGCCTGCCCAGTATGGCCAAGGCTCTCTCTCTTGTACCTAAGGATCTGCTGCTGTCAACTGAGTTGCGCCGAGATGGGGGAGTAAAAACTCCCTCATCTCCGGCATTAGGAGGCAACTTTTTTGATGGAACAATTTTGGACGCGTAAATGTTTCTCAAGAAGTAGAATAAATGAAATAAGCTATGTCGGAAAGTACTTTTTTTTCTGTTAATTGTTTTTCTTGCTGAGTTGCCCTTTTGAACTGACCATCATCATCATCATAATCATCATTCATATATGGCTGTGGACCTTTTGTGGTGCAGCTTGGTTGTCTGTTGTGTTTAATTTAATTAACATGGATCCATTCTTGTACTCCGTATATGCTCATGTGATGCGGCCATGTGGGTCGTCAGCGCAGACATCATTCAGAATCATTTAGTTGTCTTTTTTTTTTAGCATAATCATTTAGTTGTCTTTGGCAATGAGCAGAAAGGATGAGGTCTTTGGATACCCTAAACCCCCAGGTGGCCAGGTGCACTGCTTTTGGTTGGTTGTCTTTGGCAAAAAGGATGAGGTCATTGGATGCCCCTAAACTAAACCCAAGTGGGTGGCCAGGTGCATTGCTTTTCTTGTACTAGTTGTAGCCAGCAGCCGGTGTGTGTACTCCTATGTGTGTTGTGAAGACACGAGGTCAGGAATCGGTGTGTGTACTCCTATGTGTGTTGTGAAGACACGAGGTCAGGAATCGACGGACGGATGTGCAACTGAATGGACGGCGCCATGGCAGTCGTGAAAGCACAGCAGGTAATAATGTAGTTAGTCCGTACTAGTCATGTTTGGTTAGCTGGTTCCTTGCTGGGTGGCTGTGATGACGCACGCATGATTTCCGTGTGAATCTTGTGTGGGAAAGGGGAAAACATTGGAAAAAAACGACTTGACGCGTTTAGGTCGGGCCTTGTTTAGATGGCTAAAATTTCTAACCTTTTTTCACTTTCTTTCCATCACATCACATTAAATACACCAAAAGACATATGTTTGGAGTATTAAATGTAGGTAAAAAAAAAATAACTAATTACACGCTTTAGATGTACATTCTGGCATCGATTCTTTTGGCTGAGTTCTTTCATCTACTAGTAGGATGATATTTACCACTAACAAACGAAACGCGTCTAGATAATGCGATGTGACGTTCGGTTATAATTTTTAAAGAATCTAAACAAGGCCCGCGTGAGGAGAGCTTGAAGGACGATGCTTCGTAGTATTTTCGTGTACGCCTCTTGGACAGGATCGGGGCAGGACAGACAGATGGTGGCGGATGGACTAGTGGCTCTCCTTGCCGCATGCGTGCGTGCGTGATGCGGCTGTGGCAGGCAGGGAGAGGATGAGATGGCAGCCGGCACCGCCGATGGTCCACCGTGGTTGCTGAATAGGCATGTGATGTGATGCTGCTGCATTTTTCCATCCACCGCGCGCGTCGTCATCGCTATCGCGGGTGGTCCGGTCCGGTGACTAGTATGTGGCGTGGCGATCCCTGTCTGTCCCTTTCCAGACACCGAGTGAGTGCGAGTGACTTGGCTGAGACCTGACCGGCTGACCTGACTGATCCCCATGGCCATCAACACGTACGGCCGCTCATCCTATGACTGAGCAAAGAAAATTGAGGTTTGATTCGCCGTCGAATTGGAACGCTAGTCGCATCGCATGTATCCCGGACGGTGCAGTGGTGCGCTCGACATACGCTGAACGAACGGAACAGGATGCCGCTGCTCGAGATCGACGCGCCAGCCGTGACCCGACCCGACCTGACACACAGCCACGCAGCATGCTAAAATTGCTAACTGAATGATTCAGATTCTTCAGTGCCCTGTCACCAATCTTATCCGCTCGCCTTTGTCTTTGGCTCTCGGGGACCCAAGCCAACCCAGGATCCCAAATGCTAACTGTCCATCCAGCACAGCGCGTGAGTGACTCTGACTCTGACTCTGTCATTCCCATCTCTATTTTTTTCCCCTATAACTTTTTTGGGCGGATGTAACTGTCGGCCGCTGAGTTGCCGACCGACATGTCTCCTAACGGCCACTCAACTACCAATAGACTGCTAGTATATCCCTCATTGTTGTATAACAGCTTCTCCAAACTATTAAAACATTGTTTTATATTATAAAAAAATAGCAACCGCTGTACCAAGTTTGGTATGACGATGACGGTGAAAACTTGAGATAAACGGACATCATCCTGTCTGTCCTGCTGCTGGCTGCCTACAGAAAGCAACGAGATGTGGTTGGAGCCAAGAGCAGATGAGAGTCAGAGACGACGTACGGTTGCAAGAGATGAGCTGCCTGCCGGCCATGTTTGCACATCAGATTCGGATGGAGCCAATGCAACCAACCAAACTGACCAAAATCGGATACGGATACGAGCTTGTGGAGCATGCAAGCGCAACAGGGATTTTTGCAATGCAAAGAGCACGAAGGAACGACGAGCGCGGGCGTGCCATCTCAAGCCCAAAGCATACAGCTTGAATGAACGACGAAACCATGCATGGATTCTGATTCTCCTGCTGTCTCTGTCATCCTGCTCCGTCAGAAACAAGGAACGCACTTCTTGGAACAAGTACTACTCTGTCAGTGAAGTATGCTGCAACTTTCACATTTCTCATCAAAATCTTTGGTGCTTAAGGAAAACACGCAAGTGTCAAAGATTTAATAATATCTGTTGCAACAACAGTTTTCTTCTTCATGAAGCTTATGCCACTGATAAATCTTACAGTATAACTGTTGATGAAGATGATACTTCTCCATCCCTTGCTAAATTAAGGCCTTAGCCGTCTGCGTTCTCCGATCCAGAGACTCCAGGTTCAGGATGTACTTCTCTGTTGGCTCAGGTTGTTGATGGCCCCCAAAAAAAAATCATGTGATGCTTATGCTTCTGTTTGCTTTGCTTGCATGCTTCTCCAGCTCAAAACCAAACTGGCATTGTATTGGTGTGCTAATCCTACACACGGTGTGCGTTTGGCTTCTTTTTTGCAGGCTGCTTTCATACCTGGCTGAAGCACATCCCTCTTGCTTGGTATTATCTTGGACCCAAGGACATGTATCTTCTGGTTCAGAAGTTCACATGCGGCGTTACTTTGATCATGTTTGATACATCCATCCTTGGGCTCAAATCCAGTCTTCATCAGAAAAGTCAAACCGGTTTTGAAGCTCATCACCCTTACCACGGAAAGCTTTCAGTGCCTGACTCATATCATCAGAGCCTTCCTCAAATCCTATGTTTTTCAAAAATTTCACCTTCCTCAAATCCAGATTTCAAAAATTTCTCAGTCCTGTCACAAGGTGGTAGGCGGTTGACCTTTAACCCTAATGAATATTTCATCAGTTCACGTGGCTCTTGCCCAAAAAAAAAACTTCCACATTGAGATATAGCCCAATTGAATTGTAATGCTGTTTGCCTTCTTCGCTCGAGCAGAACCAAAGCATTGATGCATTTGCTACCAAAAACTTCTTAATATCCTCCGCGCTTACCTCAATGTCAGTTAAGAACAGTATAACACTGTATGTTCCTTGCGAAACTCGTGGCCTGTACGTCTGGTAAGTCGAGGAAAAGATTAAACAGATCTTCTTTTCCAGACCCTGCTATCAGCATGATGGCAACTGCCCTAAACAGTGCCTTTTCAGAACCATCCAACAAGAAATCTGGATGTTACCTGATCAATTTACCAATCCCAATTCAGTAAAAAAAATTGAGGAACTTGAATGCCCAATCCAAGGATCGACCAATTACATCGACCAATCCAATCTCTCTGAATGCCAATGTCATCTTTATAGCTGATGGGCCGTCGCGCGAGGATCAAAGGCCCAGAAAAGAGAACTTTTTTTTTTTATCTATACAATACAAGCCCAGAAAAGAAAACCCATCTGCCCGGTGTTCCTGGCCCAAGCCGAAGAAACGTCCGTCCCCCGCTGCCGCCGTTCGCCTCTCGTCAACCTCCCAGCGCCCTCCTGCTCCGGTCTTCTTCTTCAGGTCCCTACGCCGCCCGCCCCTCACCCACCGACACCACAGGTCCACCGACGCCGCACGCCCGTCACCCGCCTCCCTCGGTTGGTGCGACCACAAAACGGTTAGTTCAATCTTCTCTGCCTTTGTCTGATGGATTTGGTTCCATTCGATCTCAGTTGTCTGCCCTTCCCTCCAACTGTTCGCTGGAATGCCCAAACGGGAAAACAGTGTGCTTGAATCATTGAGCTGCCCTTCCCTTCCATTATTAGAAATAACAAATTAACTGAGCTAAACTGAACAGGGTACCTCAATGATTCAAGTATAATAATAGTGTGGTTGAACGATTGTTAGGCAACATTATTGTTAGGTCCTTTGTGTTTGTTCACTTATCTTGCTGCTGCTTCTCCATTTCTGGATTTGAACTGTGCAATTACTTATACTATTTGTATTCGGATCTGCTCTAATTACAGGTGTAGTATACATATAGTATTATGCCTACTAACTTCTTTTGTTTTGGCAAAAATTATCAGTCCTTTACTTGGATCCAGCCCTGCTGGTCATCTGGATTCATCGCCCATGGAGCACGCTAAGTCAGGCCCCAGCAGTTGGCCGGAACTGGCCGATGTGGTGCCGGTGCCACAGGACGACGGGCCTAGCCCCGTGGTGGCCATCGCCTACCGAGATGACTTCCGTGAGGTCATGGATTACTTCCGCGCCCTCTACCACACCGATGAGCGAAGCCCCCGTGCTCTCCGCCTCACTGCCGTGGCCATCGAGCTCAACCCCGGCAACTACACCGTGAGAATTCCCCTCATCCTTTTTTCTTGGCCTACTTTATTTGTATGGGGTTATTTGAAAAGTTTCTTTGTCAAGTAAGAATGATATTTTTTTTGATGGAAAATATACTACTACTATGGAGGTTCAACCATTTAGTTCAAATCTGACTTGAAACCAAGTGTTGGTGATGAGCTTCAGTGACTACAATGGAGACAATTTGTTATCCACTACTTGTCTGTCTTGTTCAATTATAAGTATGCAACAAAGCTACAGAAAGTAGTAAAAAGCAGTGGAGGTGGAGGTAGTTTTAGAAAGTTGGAATTTTTCTCGTAAACTACCCAGTCTAAGCCTGTAGCCTTAGAAAGTTTGTACTCTCATATTGACACTGTCTATCACTCAATCATACAGAATACTTTATCGTCCTCCATGACTTTTGTAGAAGGCAAAGGCATACTGCTTGGGCATATTTATCTCCCTGTGTTATGCTTCATGCAGTATATACTACATAATTCTTGAGCAGCACTGATACTGTGTAGTATCAAAGAATTACTTTTTATGCTATTACTATCTTATTACCATGTTGTTTTAGTTTTGTATCATGTATTTTGTTTTTAGATTGGTCAATTCTTTTTGTCGGTAACTTTTTGACATCACAGGATAATTGTCTACTTGATAGGTCTGGCAGTTCCGGCGCCTTATTCTGGAGGCACTAGATTCTGATTTACTGGAGGAGATGAAATTTGTTGGAAAAATTGCTGAATGTAATCCGAAAAAATTACCAAATCTGGTGAGTTTCATTATACAAATCTTTTTTCACATAGTAATTCACAGAAGCTAATTTATCTTTAGTGTCTGTGGAGGTTTAAATTTTGTTCATCTTTTTTCTTTTGCACTGGAGATCATGACTAACCCTCCAGGGTCTAATTTTATTACCAGGCATCATAAGAGATGGCTTGCTGAGAAATTGGGACCTGATATTGCAAATAAAGAGCATGAATTCACAATGAAGATACTTGCTATTGATGCAAAAATTACCATGCTTGGTGTCATAGACAAGTATGTATACCCATTTGCTGTATTCTAAATTTCAAATTTGGATACTAAGCTAAGCTGAGTACCAGTAAAATCTTTCTTCTGCTAACAGGATTGCTTATTACAATTGTTGTAGTGGGTTCTTCAAGCGTTGGGGGATGGGAGACTGAATTGGATTATTGCAACCAGCTACTTAAGGAAGATGTCTTCAATAATTCAGTTTGGAATCAGGTAATGCTCTATTTTTTGCCTCTTAAAATTTACTTGTTTTTCTGCATGTTTGAGCATTTCTTTTTAGTTTTTTTAGTTTGTAGATCATCACATGTTAGGGGCAATGTAACTTACATTGTCTTCAAAATGAAATATTTATTTTGTTCAGTAGATCATCACATGTTAGTTTCATCCAATTAGTCTGGATAACAATACACCTGTTCTGATTTACTTCCTGTATTTTAAAGTGTATGGTATTATAGAAATTACCAGTTGTCTATGTAAACATTTTCTCTGTCATTTGTAAAAAAAAGTCTATTGTATGTAACCAATTTGTTTGTACCATGTCCATGTAACCAACACATGTTGCTGTATGTACCTATCGGTCAAAGCTGGGAAAAATTGATTGTATGACTATTCTTGACATTCATAATGCCTGTTTATGCTGTGTCCTGTGCTGCTTCCTAAGTGTTTTTTTCCCTGCTGACTTATTGGGATCAGCTATTTAGCTTGTACTGAAGTATGTTTAACTTGTTTTCCAACAGAGATACTTTGTTATAACAAGATCACCGCTTCTTGGTGGCCTTATGGTGCTGCGTGATTCAGAAGTGGACTACACTATTGAAGCTATTCTTGCAAACCCTCAGAATGAAAGCCCCTGGAGATACCTCAAGGGTCTATACAAGGGTGAGAATAACTTGCTAGTAGTCGATGAGCGTATCTATGGTGTTTGTTTCAAGGTCCTGAACAATGATTGGACTTGTGTGTTTGCTTTGAGTTTGCTGCTCGATCTTCTCTGCACTGGTTTGCAGCCATCAGATGAACTTAAATCCACTCTTGAACCGATAAGGAGCTCCCATCCTGAAACTGAAGATGCTGATCCTGCAACCGTTGTTTGCTGTATCCTGCAGAAATGTGATCCCCTTCGGGTAAATTATTGGACTTGGTTCAAGGCCACTCTTTCTGAGATCTCCTGACTTCACATGGGTTCACCCCCTTCTTGTCCTCGTTGGGCCAAACTCTGAGAGATAGACATGATTTAGGTAGTTGCATTGTATCTGCGTGATGCAAACCCAACCGAGCAGAGAGAGTGCATGCCTGCATGGTGTATGGCTACCTTCACTGTGACCGAAAGCAATACTTGTAACGATTCTGTTTAGTAAAATTTAGCAGTGTTGTTCCAAATAACACCTTTATCAACCTTTATCAATTGTTTATATTATTTGTAAATATTGTGTATTAGTGGACGTGAATTTTATTGTACACTTGATATGATAATACAAAATCTGTGATTTTAGGGTCGACAATCGTAGGTGATTTCGCTCTTGATTGCCCGCTAAGTCTCAAAACTACCTGTTTGAAGTCTCAATTCAGAAGTGAACCTACGCTTGCTACTGGTTTAAGCACTGAAGCCGTTTTCATTATAGAGTTTTATGGCGTCATTTGTTAAGAGGACCAAATAAAAAAAAAAATGAAAAAAGAATGATCGAAAGTGCCAAAAAAAAAAAAAAAAATGATTGAAACAACTATTGTCAATATAGAAGTTCAATTATATTGTTTAACAGGCAGTCCTATAGCATTTCATGGCTCGTGCTGAAATTTTTGAAAAATGATGTCATTTTTCATATAAATATCTACGTGCCACCCTATTACATATAAATAAAACTCCCACCGAGAATGATCTAAACCGATGCCACTTTGATCCCAAACCCTACACAAATCCACAGATTCTCCAGATATGTTTTTAGATGAAACTGGAGGGGCAAGAAGCCCCTACACTACAGACAAGTTATTAATTAAAATTCTCCAGATATGTAGCTCATAACGTTTTGTTTAAAGCCATATCACGGAGAAAAAGTTCTGGTTCGAACGTGGCTAAGCCAAACTTGTGCAGTTCCACAGCTTCAGCAAAATTTCATCGATAAGCTTCGCTCTTTTTTCAACGAAGAGAGGCAATTATTCGTTAGCTCAAACAGCATCAGGTTCAGTACTCGACCCTGCATGACAAATTGATGTGCAGTTTCTGGATTTTAATATAACACAGCAAGCATACCAGATGGCTAGAAATTATAGATATTATCTTTCTGTTCATAACGCTTCAGCGACTGCGTCAACCACCATTCTAGCAGATCATGTTGTCGACCAAGCATACACCAACGAAGTGAACAGGAGACATCCACTTAGCTAAATACATAACTATAAGTAATGAGTTCGAATGTAGGTCGCCGACAAAAACAAGCACTCTCAAACACATTCACAAGTTACAATAAACAATGACCAATCAAACAAAGGCCGAGGCATAACCCCCCTGAACCCCAGCAAACTGCAGGTAAAAGGTCTGCTGCACTGAAGACCATATTACACCTGGAGCGAAAATGTAAAAAAAAAAAAAAAAAAAAAGGAGAGAAAAGGTGGTGTACAATGCTTTCATGGTAAGGGTGCCCATGACCCAAGTCTCCTTCCTCCACGGTTCAGCAGAACAGCCGAGCAATCCAATCCTGCACAAAGACCTGAGACAATACACAGCATACTGAACCCTAAAGTGTTCAGTAAATTGATCTACTTGTCTGTGTGTCGCCTCTTGTGTCTCTTGTGGCCATGGTTACCGTTACCACTACGAGGCCTTTTATTCTTTTTGGTGCTACATAAAGGCAACGGAAGACAATTTCAGTTTACTTATATCAGGTTAGTATTTATTAGGATTGAAATCAGCATTTAATTTATGAAAAACTAACCAGAAGGTCTCTACTAGAAGCCTGTATATAATGAAGACAGGCAGAGCTAGCAAAGCAGAAGCCTGTACATAAATAAGTATATGTTTGTTAGATGACCACTAAGCAGTTCACTGCCGAATTAATGTGAACTGTTAAGTGCTTACCAGGAACCAAACTAACTCCTTCGTTGCAAATGATTTTGTTATGTCATGCTGGTGAAGGTAGTCCATGATGCTTGCTTGAGCCTACAAGAAAGCCACATTAGTTTTTTTTTAAAGGAAAAAAATAAATATCACATCCATTACTAAGGGTGCTTGTTGGGTTTCAACTCTAGCCTACCCAACTTGCTTCGGCCTGACAGGCTTGGTTCTTGTTGTTGATTGAAAAAACTAAAGAACATATATATCCAGCTAAAAGTATAATAATAAAACAAAATTCAAATTCATTAACTTAATGAAGCAGCTAAAAATAGAAGAGAACACAAAGTATCAAGAGGGACTATTATCTCTAGACCTTTTTGTAGGCCATTATGCAGAAACATTTATACAGCACCCTTCATCAGGAAATAAGGCTAAACTAAGAGCATGTCCCATGGCAACCATAAGAGGTAAGAGGTAAGACTGGGGAGCAGATATGCACGTCACACGAGTTGGATACCAGATCAAATGTGGCTTTAGGCTACAGCTACTATCTATAACTACAGCCCATGGCAGAATAGGACAGATGAAATGGCATGCAACAGGAACTGGAATGGAATTAAAAGAGAACTACAAACCTGTCGATGGTATGTGGTTGCCGACTCAAGAAATGACCCATATGCACGAACTGCTCTCTTAGTGTATGGCTTCAGAGTAGTTCTAACTTTCTCAACATGTGGCTTAGTAATCTCAGCAATTTGATCAATGTAAGGCTTAGAAAACTTCTTGGCTTCCTGGACCAACATAATCAAATAAATGAACATCAGCAACTGCATATGGATGACTCTAATCAACACATTACTGCCCTCAAGGAAGTGAATGGAACTGTATATATTCTTGAAACAGCAAGTGCGGTAATTACCTGGTAGTAGGGATGAGCAAACTCTTTAACTTTGACAATATGAGGTGTCACAGCATCCCTTGATGACTCGTACAACTCCACTGATCTTGTTGATATCTTTTGTACATAAGGTTCTGCATTTTTCTTGAGGACAACTAATTTTTCCTTAACAGGAATCCATTTCTTCAATCAAAGTAATAATGTCAGCAAACTGTCAGTGCAAGATAAAACAAAAAGAACTACTAAAGTGATGAGCATTACCGCCTTAGCAGTCTCAATATGAGGTTCAGCCCATTTCTTTGCCTGTGCTGATTTTTCTGATGCCTGGAATATTAGATATGTGGACATATAAATGGAGGTTTTATTTGTGGATTGCATTTTGAAATTGAAAATAAAAAACATGTAGTACGAAGAGACACCTTATGCAAAACATTATGCACAGCAGGTTTCCCATGTTGATTCCAGTGGCCTGAGACAACCTCCTACAAATTATGATGGATATAGCGGTGAGAGAGCATGAGCATGTAAATTGTAGCAGTACATATTTTTGGTCAGCAGTGGGACAGCTTGAGACAGGAAATTGCATTGATAAATATTTGTGGTTCCACTCTTACCAGATAGTGAGCATACTGTGCCGCTAACCAAGGTGGCAACCATGCTCCATGAACCTGAAAAAAGGAAAATCATAAATATGTCGGAACAAGCAAGAAAAGACATCATCAAAGACAAGCATTTGCTGTTCAAGGCAGAAGAACTACAACATGTATACTCTGCTTAGCCTAGTCTAGGTAGGCATTAGAACTTTAAACACATTAGTGAAGTGCCAAGCAACAAATAGTGCATCTTAAAAGGAGGTATATAGCTATTGTGGAACAAAAGATTTATCGAAACTTATCTCTTGACTGATAGCGAACCGCCCTGAAGGAAATCAATGTCTGGATAGATCACTACAAATAACTTTTGGGAACCACAAGAATTTACTTAAGATACAATTTATTTGTTCTTACACTACTTTGTGATTGTTTTTAAACAGAAACAATAAATAATAAAGAGTATGAAACATGGAATAGATCAGTAGTAGTAGTAGAGGATCTCAATATGCTTTGCCTAGTGAAATGATTTTGTGGAACATAAACAAACATGTTTGGACTCTGAACACCATCCATAACCGAGAGTATAAAGCAAATGTGCACTGCAACCAATTTAGTAACTTTTTGTCTTATTTTATGCTTGTTAGTAAACTCAGAGGAAGTTATTACATTGCTAAAAATTTCCATATGTTCATTAAGTGCAACTGATGACAGCGACAGAATATATTCTAACCTCTGTGAGTTGTTTTTCCTTAGCAGCTGCTTCTAACTGCAACCTCAGCAATTCCTCCTACAATGTGAAAGAAGAAATGTGTAACAATACCACACAACAAACAGGAGAGCAGTGCATTAATAATAAACAAACATATTGCATACCTCTGCGACTTTAAGAGCACGTTCTGTCTTCTTCATTTTGCGTTTTTTCTCATCACTTTCCTTTTGGATCTAGCAAGGACAAAATATGCAAATAATGTAATCCAACATCTAACTAAAGTATCCATTTGGTGAATGGTTTTTCACCAAATGCCTTCAATATAATTTATATTTCAATGGACTTTAGACTCCAGTATAGATACCTAATTTAATAATCTGCTAGTGTCATAAGAATGTATTGTATATAGCCAACTAGAAAGGGAAAAGCAGATGGCATATACACTTCCAGTAGCACATGAAATTTAAAAGAAGTCAACCACCGACCCTTTTTAAGTCACTCAACTATTCCATAGACAAGGATTTTACTTTCATCCTTTATTGCTTCTTTCCCACAGACAAGAATTATTCACTTACTTTATTAAGCTTTTCATTCAGCTCTTCGACCTTCTTCTCTGCATCGTTGGCCCTAGATTCTAGTGCTGCTTTCTGGCTACTTTGTGCTTCAATATCCTTTTTGAGTGTGTCAATCTAGAACAGGAGAAAAATAAAATGAGAAATCACAAACACATCTAGCACGTTCCAAATGTTCATAAACTCTTATAATCTATACCTGCTTCTCAAGCTCAACAACCTTGGCATTGGCCTTATTAGCCTGCTCCTCAGCAGCTACAGACCCTTTTGCCTGTACATGGATATAAGCATAAGTGCACAGTTATTTGTAACAATAAGAATGTTAACTGTTGTGTTTTAAATTGCATACCTGGAGAGAAGCAATCTCGCCCTGCATAGAGGTAATAGCCTTTGACTTCTCCTCAATGGCTTTCTCCAGGTTCGCGATGGCATCGTCCTTATGCTTCAGTACCTGAGATCGCTCTGCTATGTCTGACTCTGTAGCATGAAACCAATCATAATGATGTTTTAGAAGGGATTGTTGCGTACGATTTCAATCTGCATGACTCTATATTGAAATGAGTTTGGTCACGTAGGCTAATATAGAATGTCAAAGTGGCATAGTGAAGCAAACTGTTTTGCTTATGACAGAAACAATACCACAATGAAAAGATATTATTTCCATGCCATGCCGCGGCACAGTTTGAGTTTATACTCTTCAGTAGTAGTGTCGTACAGGCATCTTCAGAGCACCATCAATTTACTGTATTACTGCAATTAATTAATATTGCTAGAATTTCCCTGGCTACTCAATTCAAGTAATACTACGTGGCTGTATGGTCTCTGTGTAAGTGTATTTGGTTGGAATTTTGAGTACACATCAATGAACCAGGCCCCAAAAATTATGGCAGTGGTTCACCATCTCATCTCCATGGCAAAAGCAAACAGCTGCAATTACACACTGGCCCACCACCCACTGTCGTAAATGTGTAACCATACTATTAAATGGAAACTTTTTTGTGTAATAAATAAAGTAAAACGGCAATCAGAAACAAAGCTACTAGCAGTACGGTGTATGTATGTAAACAGCAAGGAAGCTTGGGTTATTTTTTCCCCTAAAGTCGAGCAGTTTCTTAAAAAGGAGAGAATTATCCAATTCTGTACCAAAAAGGGAGAGAATTATCCATCCCACGGTCGAAATCAGCAGCGAGAGAATCAGACAAAGCTACACGATGTCGCACGCAGGAAGACGCTAAAAACCCCCAGGCACCAAATAGATCCGGGTAGCTCACCAACCACCACGAAATCCAGTGAAACAGCACGAATCAATTAACCTAGCCGCCTCGATGCACAAACTCGACGATTCTATTCTACAAACACCCGCCCAGCCGTGAGCCGCCCCCCGCAAGCGAAAACATCGAGACAGGTGGGTAAAATCAAGCGCGCCATGTGGATTCAAGGACCTTGGGCAGCAGGCACTGACCTAAGGCGGAGATCTTCGCGTGGAGCTTCCCCAGCTCGGCCCTGAGCGCCGCGGCCTCCGCAGCCTCCTCCTCCTTCCTGACCACCGCCGCCGCGGCCTCCTCCGTCTTTAGCGCCGCCGCCGCCGCAGCCTCCTCCGTCCTGAGCGCCGCCGCCGCGGCCTCCACCGCGCCAGCCACCGAGTCCGGCACCACCACCACCGGCTCCTCGGCGGTCGCACCAGCGACGGCGATCAGCAGCGCCAGCGCGACCGCCAGAACCGCCGCGACCGGCCTCGAGATCCCCATCCCCGCCAGAACCGTCGCTCCCCGACCACCAGCTCCTCCGCCTCGGCGAGTCAGAGGCTAATCCAATCAATCCTTTGGTTCCAACGACGCGCCGCACGCGACTCGGGGGTGGGGAGGGAGGTCAGGGGGAGGAGGGGACTCGTGCGTGCCCGCCCGCCCGCGCACGGTGTCGTTCTCTGTCGCAGGCGAGCGGCGCAGATTTCTTTTTGATGATGACGCTGCACGGTGGCGGGCGGGGGCACGTGACCTGCCTGGTAGTACGTGGTGGCGAAGCGGGGACGCACGTGGCGGACGGCTATTGGGCCCGCGACGTGGGGGCGCGTACGGGGCATGGAGTCACTGTGCCGTGGGCCCAGGGACTCTGCGCTGGTGCCGTGCCGGCATCGAGTTCGTTTTCGTGGCCGCGGAGGGTCGGTGTCGTAGGAGCCGGCCCGTGGGTGGTTTCCAACTTGGCGAGCGTTGCCTTTTTGGTTAGTTGTGGTTGGTTTGGGAATTGGGAGTATGCAGTTGTAGCCGTCCATGCAAAGATTTGTGTCTACTTCTCCGGGCAAATGCAAAGATGTCCTCCTCGATTTGCATCTTTTCTGACCTCCAAAATAACTAAAACATGTTGCTTTACAAAGCATTGGTACCTCACTTCTATAGTTTTCGGGATTGTAGGGGTAAAAGTGGTGCGGATAATTCTCCTTTTGTTCCAAACGGATCGAATCCGATTTTTAAAAATACATGAGAAGAAATTAATATCCATGTGGCCACGATATGGATAATCCAATCTGAAGATGACATGGTATGGAATTGACAAAAATCCGAAAGATATGGAGTACCCACGAATTCTATGTGAATTATCCAATCCAATGTTTATAATAGGACGTCCGATAGTTTCTCTTCCTATACTAAAACTTAGAGGAATTCATGAATTCAAAAAAAAAAGTTTGTTAGTTGAGGACTCTTAGTTTGTGATGTCGTTGTTTGACATTATACATTTTGAATTGAGATCTTGCCTGATGTATTGGCTAATAACTTATCATTTATGAGCGAGGATGACTTGTTAATTATGTCGGTGTGATAGCCACGGCATGGAAGTTTTATATGATATGGTCATTGTGTTCCTTAATATATTTCATAATACCAATCCTATATTACCTATCAATATAAAAGATTTTTTTGTGTTGATGATTAAACGTAAAAATACTCAGTCTTGTATACCATTCCATCCTAGACGATTGTATTTTGAACCGGATGGAGCGAGTAGTGGTGAGCAGCTACTCTCATGACTCGCGTAATAACATTTGATGTAGATCTTCCGGCAGTGGGTCCCGCAGAGGATGAAGAGAGGATCGGGGTAGGTGGGGGAGCAGTGGTTCAGCAGTGGAGTGCAGTGCAGGGGGTTGCCGGCTGGGCCATGTGGATTTGATGACGAATCCAGGATCACATCGGACCGGTCAAATCAATGTTGGGTGTGCCGTCCAGGACCGTGCAAGTACGCGAAGCAGTTCAATCCACGTGATTTCGAACTGGAATTTCGTACTCGCATTTGGCAGTTGAATTTGGAGTATCATGGTTTTGCTATGTTTATTTTTTTTTTTCCCAGCTTTTTTATTTTATTAGTATTACCTTTATGGAGTCAAAGTTATCTTTGTTTGGTCTTTGGTTTGGATTTCCATTCGGTAGAGTTATCAATCGTCCGTTCCATAATCTGTCAATTATTTGAATATAAACTGTTTTTGACCTCTTTCTTTATTCAACTTTTTTAATAAATATTACCATTTTTGTTATGACTTATTACATCACTAAAGATATTGTAATGACGTTTTGTTTGTTTTATAATTTACATAAAAATTTGAATAAGATGGCAGATCAAACACAATTTATATGAGTCAAAAGAATAAGTTTAAAGGAATATCATCTCATCACACGGTTAAGAAAATAGTACTACTACCCATCCTTGTCCTTTTTCAGACACACCCTTAGAATTATATGAGATATAAAAAACCTTCCGTATTAACACAGTGGGGATAACATACGAATAAATACGAAATTGGAAAAATAGTGTAAAGTCAAAGGTAGAGTTGAAGTTAAACATAGGACAGGAGTAACACAAGCCTACACTAGCTTTAGCCTTGGAATTTTGGTTCCACTGCACATGTGTAAGGAAATACTAGTAAATTTAAGATCGCTACTGGTCAGTACTCAGTACATGTCTAGTAGTCACTTTGAAATCCCTCATTTATTTCTACAAAGCTAAAAAGAATGCATGCAACAACTTTGTACCACAACTTTCTCCGTCCCTCTTTAATTTCTCCTTCCAATTCAGCGGCCACTTCCTCCACCACAACACGCCCTTCAACATTTGGTGCTGTCATTGTCAAAAAAAAAAAAAAAAAGGTCACTGCAAATATCTTTGTTCTCCACATTTCGGCGACATAGAACTAAGCCCTTACTCCCTCCGTAATGGTATTAGAGGTCGTTTAAGATAGGATTACGTTTAACAAGGCATGATTTATAATGGGTAATTTTTTCATGTTTGCCCCTAATAAATACTGGAACGGTTGCATAGAGGACACCAACATCTCCTATAGGTGGATTGGCCAGCGCGTGCATCCCAAGGTAGTGGATGTGGGAGGGCACTGGTTCGACTCCTCCACACAGTGCATTTTCAGAGGGGTATTATGGACCAAAACCAACCCATGCAGAGTCCAGCGACTTCTTTTGTGCTCTTCGGGTGGAGGCCCAGAACGACCTCCTTTGGCGTTACGGAGGGAGTAGGTATTAACATGAGTAAAGTAGTATTCCATTGGTCCTTTATTTCCAAGAACTTCTTGGACGAAAGCACTTTATTATTTTATCTAGAAAACATATGCGACATTGTCACGAAGATTTGACAAAGAGTGGTTTAGGAGATGGGAGATCGAGTCAGAAGCGTTGTGAGCATGAGAAAGACGTACGACGACTCCACATAGAGTACAACTAGAATTCGTTCGTTGAGGTCAAAGGCGTGGAGGACGACTATGAGAGAGATGGAGCGCAGGGTCACTTCGGACGGTGACCAGGAGCCCCATGTGTCGACGTACCACCAAAACTTTTGGACCTTTTTGTGCCGTGACAATGGGCCGGCCGACACCTTTTTCATCTCCGAGAAAGTCTCACTCGGACTGGGAGTGCGTTATTCTGTGCCGTTGCTTTACATCATGCGGCTAGCACTTTTTTTTTTTTTGAAACGAATTGCATCACAGCAGTAGGAGTAGTACTTGTTTACCAGCATGGCACGCTTTTTTTTTTTTTGAGGGGATACAAGCATTTCACGTGCTCGATCGAACCTTTTCGTCGTCACAAAAAACTGAAATCTTGTCGGCGCGGCCCGCGGGGCATCCGATGCGCGACGCCATCTGTTTTGTCTATATGGGCCTCGTTACCTCCGATGCGGCCCAATTCCCTACCGAGCCCACCCACCCATGCAGCGGGCCCCACTGCGCAACGGCGACAGGCGTCGTCGTACGCTCCGCACGGTCTCCGATGCACTCCACACTCCCCCTCCTCGTGCTCTTCCTCATCTTTGACTACCAGCTGCTAATCACAATCACCGCCGCTAACCACAAGCCCAAATCGGCGATCGATCCCCGCTTAAACCCTCCAGCCTGAGCCCGCGGTTGACAAGATTGTATTCCAGCCAGCCAGCATCCAGCTCCCACCACCGACGAGACCAACGGGCGAGCCAAGAGTCGGCGAGCCTTCCCTGCCCCCAGCCAGCAGGAGCGGAACCCGTCTCCCTCCGACCGTTCCTCCCTTCCTAAAACCCCTGGCCCTCCAGGCGACGACGAAACCAGCAGCACAGTGCGGCGCCACCGACCACTCTGGGAGTGGGCTTCACGATCCACGGGAGATGCCGGTCGCCGACACCGCCGCCGCCTCGCACTCGCAGCCGTGAACCGGCTTCTCCCGTGGAGTCCGGCGCCCGGCGGGCGAAGAGCCGGGTCGGGCTCGGATTCGGCGGATCTTGGGGGCGTCGAGCTGGATTGATCCTGCATTCGAGCTGCGGCGGGCGGCCGTCTGGGTAGTCGCTTCTCTCCGAGGTATTTCGGCCGCCGAGCACGGCGCGTTTCCGCGATTTCTTAGGGTTTCTTTGACTTGTTCATTTCAGGAGGGGAGTCGCCTCCGGCCGGCCCTCTTCCCCGTCTTTTTATCCGTTTGCTCCCTGATTCCTGTGCTGTGCTGTTTGTTTGCAGGAAAAGGAAAACAAAGCCGACTTTTTGGGATCAAGGATCGGCGAAAAGAGAGAAAAAGGAGGGATCTTTTTTTTTTTGTTTGTGAGGGGGCTGGCTGTTTGAGCTTTCGGGGTCTATAGCCTCGGGCAACTCCGTGCGGATGGATTTCTTCAAGATTAAGAAGTTCGGGAAGGGGAAGAAGAGTGTCAGGGGTGGGGGAGAGTTAGTAGAATCAGATGACGATGCTAGTGCTGGGGATTTGACCCCTCGGGGTCTGGAGGAGCAGAAGCAGGACATTGGGGAGGGGAACAATGCCGATGCGGTGGCGGCGGAGGGTGAGGGCAATGGGGTGGTTGAAGAAGAGGAAGATTATGATGAGGAGGATGACGACGATTTCATCACGAATGAGGTGAAGCGGAGGCTCAAGGAGCTCAGGAAGAACAGCTTCATGGTGCTCATTCCCGAGGAGGAGTGTGCTGAGCTCGAGGAGGATGGCGGAGAGGAGGAGGAGGAAGGGGGCAGCCCCAGGGAGTGGCTGGACTCGGATGTTGGCGACGGATTCCCGCTGTGTGGGTTCGATTCGCTCTATGATAAGTACTGTGAGAGGATGCTGGTGTTTCATAAGATGATCGCGCAGCTCATGAAGGATCCAGGTAAAATGATGCAGCTAGTTATGGATGTTCCTCCTAGTATGCTTGGCTTTAGCTTCTCACGTGCAGTTTGTTGTAATGTGATGCGTGTACATAGTCTTTTATATGTGCTTGTGGTTAATTATGCGTGTATCTAGTCTGATGCTACTAAAATTAGCTATGTTTGTCTTGGTTGCTTCTTAGCTATCAAGGTCCAGTGGTTGCTATTCTAGTGTTATAGATAGATTATGGTCAACATCGCGCCTTGTTAGCATTTTAAGCTATGGTCCCTACTCCTGTAAAGAGGCTCAACGAATACAAGTGTTCTGTGGTAGTTGCTTGCCTGATTTGGCACCCCCACAATTATCTTTAGTATTCTTTCTCAAACCGTTTTCTTTCTTTTAAAATGAAACCGTAGCATCAGACACATCACTCAAAAAGGGCAAGAAAAACGTAATCAACCACTGTTGTCATCTTCTGCCTGGTGTTATCCAGATACTGGAATCCTAAATGTTTTGCTGACTCTGGGCCCATGTACCAGTGCAGTTCAAGTGGTATTTGTATCTCATCGCATCAGCCAATTTTTTTTTCTGTTTAAAATGTTTCTCTTCAGCACATGTTAGTGACTACCTTCAGGATTCAGGACTTGGCCTCCCCTCTAGCAGTATAATCTCTCTTCTGTGTTTACTATTGCTTAATGGATTTGACATTGTCATTTTGCTGCTGTTTGCTAGAGTGCCAATGATTTCTGAAATATTTAAATAAGCCCTTCTGGATGCTTTGGCAAGTCTGATGTTTCGGAAAAAACTTTGTAGAGTCACTGAACATGTCCAAAAAGTCTCCAAGATCAGCATCGAAATTGGCGTCTACCCTGCGCAGCCTCTCATTCAAAAGAAAAGATGAGCTCCCGGAGGATTGTGAACAACTTCAGCAACAGCAAAGCGAAGATGATCCTTATCAGACACTTGAGACTGCATATGTTGCTCATGTTTCATTTAAGCTGGGAGGCTCTGCATTGCACCTATGTGCACCTGAGCCTTATCGTTGCAGCACAACCTGATAATCCTACAACCTACAGCTCTGCTGCTCAAGCCTTCCAGCAATTCCAGGTCCTGTTGCAGAGATTTATTGAAAATGAGCCATTTGAGCATGGTACCCGGGTTGAGATATATGCACGGTCTCGGAGCTTGTTGTCAAAGTTGCTTCAGGTCCCCACTTTTCAAGGTAAGATTCTTTGGGTTATATTGCTGCACTTTTTTAACATAAATGTAGCCTATACCATCAAAATATGTTCCTGTGGGCTTTAGAATGTACACTGAAGTTTAGTGTTGATTATGGTTCTATAGATTTATCTTGTCATGTTATTAACTTAAATTCAAACAAAGATGTGAACCATGCACTTGACATCAAAATGACAGCAGTGTGTTTCAGGCATTTAGCAAATGAATAATGCTTTTCAATTAATTTTAAGTAGAACTGTTTAAACTTAGTCTTGGATTATTTCATGATGAGACATCTTGGATTGTAATTCTTGAATGTTTACTGTTTGCTAGGTATGTCAGATGGTCACTATTTTCTTGGCACTTAAGTTAATCCTGTCTGTTTACATGAAAAAAATGATTCCAGAAGTTCAACCTGTTTGATAATGGTGTTAAATTAATTTTGAATCATGTACAGTCTTGTAGAAATGGTTTAGAATCGTGATGCTGAGGAAAAATAGCTGTCCTGATATTGCCTCTACATGAGAGGCATTTTCTTTTGGTTAAGTGTAATGCAGATTACACCTTTGGTTACTCATAATTTATCTCCTGTACTTGCCTAGTACTACAATAAATAGGTTCAGTGACTGAATGGCCTGCACATATTTCACGTGGTACAATCCAATTCAATCTGCTGCACATTGGCAATATTAATGAGCATTGAGCAGTGATGTACTGTGTTGAATATGGGTTCTTTTCTGTTTCGTGTTCATCTATCAGTGGGGAAAATATTGGCAGTGGTTAGTTTTGTACCGCTATTCGATATCTTTTTAGGAAGTTGGTAACTTGAGTATGTATGTTTGGAACTAAGAGCTGCTTGTTTCATTATTCCTACAATTGAGGTTGATACGTCTACAACTAAATTGGTACACGTTTGTTTTAGTGCTTTTTATCTGCAAACTTAACTTTTTGTCTGCAAACTTATAATATGGATAAGTATGCCCTGCACAAGAATTTCCTGAACTATAATTGTTGGTAATTTTTTTTGTCAGCACCTATACTGTCATTAAGACTAGGTACAGATATAGATTCTGAAGTTTGTGAGTAACTATAGATGATTTCTTCAGCCTCTGTGTTTCCATAATGTTTGAGTACATTACTAATGAGTTCTTTCCCGATTACTGCTGCATCATGTTTAATGCTGGGTACTTATAAGTTATAACCCCATACCAAATCATGCATTAGATTGTACTTTATTCTATAGTAAGGAAATAATGATAGTGTAGTAGGACAGTAAACACTGTTGTTCCTTTGTTTCATTTTGTCACGAATTGTTTAGTTACTCTTTCATATGACTAAGCTTCCTTACTTTTACTAGGTTTCTAAATTCGTAGCATGCTAGTCTGTTTTAGTGTTTGCATATTTGATCAGTTGTTTGGAATTGGATTGCATACCTGAATGATTCATGTCGGGAACATTTGATAATACTATCCTGCTTATCATTTCTGTCCTCTGAATTCAGTCGCAGATAGGAAAGATAACACTGAAGATCAGATGGAACCAGCGATCTTCGCACCTGATCTCATCAAATTGTTAGAGGAATCTATCCTAACTTTCCGCCTTTTCCTGAAGAAGGACAAGAGAAAGAGTAGTGTCCTTATGAGTGCTCATGGCCACACTGGAAGCTCGATTCAACAAGTGCAATCTTCACTTTCGATAAGGTAAGCCTTATCCTATGGGGTAACTGATGATGAATCTCTCCTTCATAATGTGTTGATACGATCGTTCATTTCTGCACTGTCCGTATGGTCCCTTCTATCTAAACAGCTGGTAGTAGGACACATCTTTCCTAGCATTTGATTCTGTTCACCGTGGTTGAGTCTGCATACCTTTCAAATGTCTTTACTGCTTAACATTACCAAATCAGACCTTTGTGTCGTACTCTTCCTTGAATCATGGCCATGCTTGAAAACCTGCAGAAAGAGGCGAAGGTGAAGGAGCTTCTGAAGAGGAAGAAATGGTGGAAGAGCAAGACCTGGCCAGGCACAATGGAGGAGGTCCAGCTGCTGTTTGCCCTGATCGACATCAAGGTGGTGTCGCGAGTGCTCCGGATGGGGAAGCTGAGCAAGGAGCAGCTGCTGTGGTGCGAGGAGAAGATGAGCAAGGTGGACCTCACCGAGAACCGGCTGCGCCGCGACGGCTCCCCAATCCTCTTCCCCTGTGGACGAAGCCTGCCTGCCTCTGCCTCCGGGGGCATATGCTGAGACCTCCCTAGTTAGTTTGGCAATGCCATGGCGGTAGCAGCATCAGGGGTGTCTGCTGGCTTGGGCGTAGCTGCTCTGAGTGGCACCTTAGGCTACCTTATGAGATGATATGTACATGCCTTTAGGTTGAATTGAAATGTCCATACTAAAGTAGGGCTTTAAACATTTGTTGCTGCGCGTTCATAATCCCCTGAGTTCAGTTTATACAATCTCAACTCGGGCAGCATGCTTCGTTTCGCCGGCAACAGGTTGTTCTCTGAAACCCTTGTGTCATCCATGTTAAACAAGCTCTCCTAGATGAAACTTGTTTTATTTTCTGAAACGAATAGCTGGACGAAACTCCTCTCCGGTGGTTGGCTGCTGCAACTCGCAAGCGGCTTGAGACGCTCACAGCACTGAATCTCTGAACTTTTTTTTGGGTGATCGGTGTAGCCGTACCCTGTCCTTTTGGCTTGGATGATTGCGCTCGCTGCGGCTGCACGGCTGCATTCAGCAGATCCAGAGCACTCGTTGGGCAGTTGAATCCTCCCGAGTTCGTGAGGCGTGCGGCCGGCTCTGCTGCGAGGTCATGATGCAACTTTAGAAACAAGCTCCAAGGATGTCGTCGTCGAGTCTTCCTTTCACGACACGCAGTCAGTCTGTCATACAGTCTACAAGTTCCATCTCCAGAAGCTTTGTGACGACCATAAAAAATGTTAAAAGTCTGAAGGACGCTGCATTGGCAATTCAGCATCGTGGATCAGCAGAAGTCCATGAGTACAGCAAATGGAGATGGAGGACGCTGGCCACTTCAGATGGACACTATTGCTGCTCTGCTGCTGCGATGGCCATCAATGCTGGCCCTGCCATGAATGCGCTTGTGTGCGTGTGTGTGGGCGAACTGATCATTCACTGTGCTTCCTGCAAATTTATGTGCCATAAAACCACACTGTGCAGATTTTACGTTCTACCAGTACTAGATTCCAAATCACTTAACCATGGACCACATTCTTCACACTACTAGTAGGAAGAAGAAATGCAGTCATTGATGCAAAGCAGGGTTTTTTTCGGCGTGTTTAACAGTTAGTCCTAGTTTAACAGTTGAGCCATGTTTAGTTCCCATTCCCCTAACCTAAAAAGTCTGCTACAGATTCTTAAACACATCAAATCCCTTAACGAATGCATGGGCGTTAAATATAGGTAAATAAAAAAAACTAATTACATAGTTTAGCTGAAAAGTACGGACATGAATCTTTTTGAGAGCTTAGTTAGTCCGTGGTAGGACAATAATTACTCATTCAACGAAAAGTCTTCCTTTCCCAAACCTAAAAATATTTCACCAACTAAACACCAGGAGAATTACTACAGCGAAAGGAAGCAACACCATTTCCATACGGCAGTGTCAAGTCCTTTCTTGTACTCTTGGGGTCCAGGATTTTCACAGTTTTACAGTTTTATAGGCTGGCTGGGCTGCACGCCTTGGACCGCAGGAGCAGCGATAGTAGGGGCTACTGCTTCTTCCCTGCAGGCTACTATTCCACTGCTGCAGGATTGGAAACGTGAGACTTTTTCTCATCTCCTCTCACGTCTCGAGATCCACGAGATGCTGACGGCGATAAGCATCTGCCAACGTCCAACGACCTCTTGGGCCTTGTTTAGATGGCTAAAAATTGGAATCGATGTCGCATACTCTTGGGGTCCAACGTTTCGTTAGTGGTAATATCATCCTATCATGGAGCAGCAGCGATAGTAGAAGAACCGCGAATGTACATCTAAACTGTGTGTCTTATTTTTTTTATCTACACTTAATACTCCAAATTGGAAACTTTTGATGTATTTAATGTGATATGATGGAGAGAAAGTGAAAAAAAACGGCGAAACTTTAGCCATCTAAACAAGGCCTTGGTGTGCGACAACGCTCTGCGCCCGTCATTTTCTTCAGGGAGATGCAGGTAGCTGTGCAGAGTTAACTGATGCTGATGTGGCCTCACTCACTCTGGTCACTCTCTGTACTGCAAACAAAAGCCTTTTGCCATTTTGCAAAAGAAAAAAAAAAATAAAAGGCTCATTGGAATGGGATGTTGAATGCCTCAGTGGCAGAACATCATGTGAGGTGGATCTTGGCTCTTGCCATCCGATGCAGGAGCTACTAGTGAATGCCTCAGTGGCAGCACATCATGTGAGGTGGTGAAGGCAACAGCTGCATCCTGCAAATGGCCGGTTCGTTCAATGCAGCCTGGATGGATGAATGGAAGAAGAGCGAGCGAGTAGGAATCTGAATCTGCATCGAGAGTGAGTGAGTGAGTCCTTGATTACGAGGTGCAGAAAGAACAGTTTTATTCCAGTGCAGACAAAGAGGTAGGTCATTTGGTTTAAGAGGGTTGGTTTAGGTAGGTCATCATCATGTACCGTACCTCCAGGCATGGAAAAACTGTCACCCAAACATGGGCTGCCTCTGCATCCTGCAAATGTGTCTCACTGCGTACAGAATACAGATGCAGATGCAGATCATGCAACAGAAACGGAGTAGATAAGAGAATATTACTACTACCAGTACAGTGCTATAGCTTAGGACTGGGATCTTGATCCTTGCGGCCGTACCATGAGCCTTGTACACTTTTTTCTAGTGAAGTGAGTAGGGGGAGCAGTGAGTGAGCTGTGTGTCTCAAATACAGTACTCCCCATCTTGCACTTGGCACTTGCAGTTGCTGTCTAGAGTAGTGAAACAACATCAGTACAGCAAGTAGCTGAAACATGCAGATCCACTCCACCCAATTACTGTCTAGGTCCCTTCCACTGAATTTTGCTCTTGCAAGTACTATGCACCCTTGCAGACAAAGAAAATGCTTCAGTATCATAAACCCATGCAGATGCAGCTGCAACATGCAAATCAGCAAATGCAAAGCCTGGAGTACTCATTTTTTTCCTTAAATAAAATGTCAGCTTTTGGTTCTTTCGGAGTTTGCAGTGCAACTGAATTAATAACCGGTAAAGAGAAATAAATGTTGCTGAAAACACTAGTATTTTCATGTTCACAGCAACAGGAAATGGCAAAGGCCGTTCGGAAAGGCTGAGAGACGTGTACATTGCTTGAATGGATGAGCAATTGACCAGACTGAATCCTCAGTGCATTAGCAACTCTTCTCATTCTCAAATACTCCTACGTTCTACAGTACAATAGTGTCATTTCTCATTGCCTTTTTTTTTTCTCCCCGGTGCCGGTGGTGGGCCCACACGGCACTGATGAAAAGAGCAAGCTGAGATTCTTGCTGTATCCCAAGCGCTGGGCAGTTGATTAAGGTTAGCCCTGTACTATGGATCTAATACTGGGCTACTGGCAGCAGTAAACCAGGACAAAAATGACCATGCTTGCCAATCATTCGTGTCTTCTTCTGACTTTATTTTCATTTCATGCACTGTCTTGTTCTGACTGATGGGACATTAATAAAACAGGTCCCCTGGTGTGACTGTCATTTGGCATGTCTTGGGGAGTGTCAACACCCTTTGCAGCTGCACCTGCAGGCATCCGATGAGGAAGCAGCACTGGTAGGTTTCACTTGTTTTCTTGGTAGTGGGAGGTGGCCAGATGGGCACAAGCATATACTACTGTAGAAAAAACTTGCTGCTAGTGCCTTGACTTATGGAAAGATCTTGTTTGTCTTGTTTTAACATGTGCACTTCACTAATCTGCATTCTTGCCTTTTTGACCTCTTTGCCATTTTCATTTCCAGATCTGCATGCAGACAAAACTTCTGACTTGTTAACATTAAGCTTATAGGAATTGTGTTTGGACACTTGTATCCTTATAGGAAGTGCTTAATTGTGCATTTAGTATGATTGTTTTTTTGCCTTTTGCCGTTACCAGGTGATAGTTCAGGCCATCTTAACAGTTTACTGAATGATTGGTTTGTTCGATAGAGGAAGAATCAGGTTCGATCCCAATGAATTATTTCTTCCTAACAAATCACTGTGTCCAAATAAAGATGGCATAAAGAGGAGAGCTGGTGGTTTCTCATCCAAGGGGCTAAGGTTTTTGCCGCATGTAGGCGTGCTATGAGAGAGTACGAAGCAGCTAAGCTCAAGATAAAGGCCTGAGCAAAAGGTGTCTAGAAAAAAAAAAAATGAGGAGCATGCTCGAATCTTTCAATGTCTTTTGCTTTTATCATCCCTGAGAGAGAGAGAGGTGGAGGTTAACAAACCGTGCTTTATCTTTTTGAAATTCCCATGCATGCTCCTCTCCGTCCATACAACATGTCCTTTTCAGACCTGCTTTGTACAACCGTCCTCGTCTTCCTTGTCAAAACACTCAAGGATAATGTACCATTTTCTGGCCAAATCAGCACTTATTATATATCTACTTGGATAAATATGTAAGGGTGCTGAATTTGTAGATGTCATTCATTGAAGATCACCAAAATTAGAATTTCTCAACAATTCGTTTGTTTTAGCAAGACAGGGTACAAATGCACACACTCATTCACACAATGACACAACCCCAACCACCACCTCCTAAAATTAGAGTTCCTCCAACAGATAATAATAACTCAATCAAAACATACTCAAAAAGTTAGGTTCTTTCTAGCGTCTACATGAAGTTTTCCCATTCGACGAATATCTACACCACTCTTAGTGCTTTGAACTACCATCCACATCAATGTTAAGATATGACCAACACATAAAAAATCCTAGCACTAGCAAGTCATACAATACATGCCAGGTGTACTAAATCAACTCATCCTCTCACATTGCTTTGTACATACCTTAGACACGTTTGCACCAAAAAAGAAAAAGAGGATTTAAAAATAATTTTATTAGATTAGATGGGAGGAAAGGCTACACTACACAGATGATTCCTCTTGTTTCAGGTCAATCCATATAGCCAAGGCATCTGACGAACCTTCATCTGAATTTGAGCATGGCTTTAAAAGATTGAGAGGGCATCTATTCTCCTAATCCTTTTTGTGACCTTTTTTCATGTTCAGCTGAAGGAAAAAAAAAAACATGTGGCCTTGTGGGGTCGACCATAACTTGTGCATGTCAGCCAGCAAGGTGCATACACAGTGACTGGGTGAGATGAGTGACGGTTCATATGATTGCAGATCACATTCTTCTCTTGATCCAAGACCTGTCTGTTCAGAAAAAAAAAAAAAACAAATTGTTTTTGGGTGGCAGGAAAAGCTTTCAGTTTGTTTTAATTTTTAAAAAAAGGTTTCTTTTTTTTCCCCATCTGAGCTGTTTCAGAAGTGTTTCTTGGCTGACATGCAGCAATGTTTTGGTTTGTTTTAATTTTGGAAAAAAAAGGATTCTTGTTTTCCTTCTCTCCCCTGCTGTTTCAAAAGCGTTTCTTGGTGCTATTAATAACTTAATTGTCCCCAAGAGGACATGAGATTTGTGTGAAGCGTCTAGAGCGGCATGCATGGAGGTCACGCATAAATGATCGACTGACGACCAAACTGAATTCAGAAAATCATGCCAAAAAAATCGAGGTAAAATGAATAAAAAAAGGCATCCGTTTTGGATGCGAAGGATGGAGTGAAGCTTCCTAAAGCGAGAGATTTCTAGGTTGTTGATGAATGGGAGTGGCGTGGATCAAAAAAATACAAATTATATAAACAAAATTTGTTTTGGTACATAGCGTGTCAAAGTTTTCAGAACCTTTTTTGACTTTCTCCGAATGGTCCAAGATTGGCTGTTTCGGCCACACCTCATCTTCTTATCATCTAGCGTAAGAAATATTGTCGTATACACGTATATTGCGTAAAGTAAAGCAAAGAAAGAGATTTTAAATCTAACAAACACAAGGATGGTCCTTTGGAGAGAAAGAAAGAGAAGTAGAGGAAAAAAAATTAAAAGAAAATACATTCTCAATAAAAATATGATGCAAACAATTTCTAATTTTAAAGGCAATGCCATAGCCCATATAGCTAACAATTACTGGCTGCCAAAAAATAACCAAGGCTGATCTTTAAATAATAATAATGTTTTACCCACCAAAAATTAAAGAAATAAATACTGCAAGTTTGGACTCCAGCTAATAAGTTAGTTAATTAATGCCTTATTTGCTACTTAGCTAACAATTAGTTATTTGTAGATTTTTCTAGCTAACACAATTAATAGTCAATTAGCTGGATTTAAATAGGTCTTAGTTGCCAAGAATGTGCTGCATGGACCAACTTCCACGAAAAAATGAATAAGTGGGTGGTATTATTTGGAAATACTACCACTAATAAAGAAATAAAAATAGGGTCATGCTTGAAATGCGCCGAAAACAATTTATATGAAAAAAGAAACTCTTGAAATGTCTTTGAAAACAATTTATATGAAAAAGAAACTCTTGAAATGTGCTGAAAACAATTTATATAAAAAGAAATTCAAAATATACCCAACGACGCGTCATCCTCTATCGCTAGTCTTGAGCCTCGATTTGATATATATTCCCCTCTTGGGCGGGCCAAAGGCGTCGGGCGAATTAGGCGAGGCTCGGCATTGGGGGACGGGCGCCATCGACGAGGCGAAGGCGGCAACGATGCTTGCCGCGGCGAGTGGCGAAGGAGGCGGTTGAACCGAAGTTGGGGCGAGGGGCAACCCCATGGCGGTGGCGGGAGGACTGGAGGAGGGAAGGCTAGTGCGGGCGCGGTATGGTCTCGCCTGCGGGTCGAGGAGCTCCGGCGAGCTACCACACCACAGTGGGGTGGTGGCGGCGGCGCGCCGCCGCCCTACAATTCATGTGGTAAGGCCCTATTCTATCGAATTTAAGAGCTATGGTATATTGTTTTTCTCCAACAAAAACAACGTCAACCCGCTTATTCAACCGCAGAAATCATCAACTGAACATTATCATCGAAAAAATTGCTGCAGAGACCAATTTTCATGGGAAAAAAATGAATAACATATTAATAGAAAAAACTACTGCTAACAAGCGCCTGAACCGCATAGCATCTGGCTGCCCAGTAGAGTGAGTCTCCTTTCCTCTCTCCTCCCCCACTTCCTCTCTCTCATGGCCGGTGATTTCTCTCCTCTCCTCTCCCTCTCCTTTGAAGGCTTTTGACCGTTGTAGTCTCTCTCCTGCCACTCCACTCCCCCTCTGCTGCGGACTGCATAAAGAGATTGCCGTCGTCTCCCTACTCGTTCTTGTTCACACAGCAACAGCCTCCTGGAAAAGAAAGGCCGTCGTCTCCCTCCCTCACTGTCTCTCAGGTATACCTCCGATTCTTCTTATTCTAATCCGAATGCATACACGCAGCTCGCGCGCATCCTGCCTTTTCTTCTGTTAAATTAATCTTGGCAATCGATGCAGCCGCCGGGGGTGAGAAATCTGTGGGGGCCAAAGCGGGTGGAGAGAGAAAGAGCGAGAGGCGGAGGAGGGAGGGAATGGATTCGTCCCGTTCTTGTAGACCTATCCGCTCCCGATCTTTAGAATTCCGCGCATCCTTTTGAGCGCTTCAAGAACATCTATGCCGTCCCTGGTTTCTCTCTTCTCGGTACGCCCTCTTCTCTCCCTCTGTTTTGTTTTATGTTCCGTTCCTCGTCGCCTTTGCTTCCTTCGCACTTCACAATGATGTCTGCCGGTTCCAGTGTTCCTGCTCACTCGCCCTTCCTTCTCCTTTTGTCTCTTCGCATCTTTCTTGTCGCCGTTCGATCTCTGATGTCGCGACTGGCGAGAGGGGAATTCTTCACGATTCTTGCTGCAGCAGTGTTTGATGTTTCTGTTCTTTTTTCCCTGATTTTTCCTCCCATCTCCTTCGCCTGGTTGTGCGTTCGTCAGGATTGTGCTGTGGTTTTTTAGATTGTTGCGGAATTAGTCTTGTTTTCGTCGTTTCTTCCACGATTTCAGTTCTCCCTGTTTCGGCATGGACTGTGTGGTGCGTTCAGAGTCAGAGTGAGACATGTGTGCCCTTCCAATTTCAGCTGAGTTCATGGTTTCACCTCTTGGTATACAATGGCCCCTCCTCTGATCTATTAAAAGATCAAAATTTTCAGTGCGAACAGGACTTTTGTAGAGATTGTCCTTCCATTCCATTTTTTTTCTCAGGCTACCAAGAGAAACTGAACAATGGATTCCTAACTGTTTCCTTTCTCTGAAGCAGTTTCGTTTCCCTGAGCAACCAAGAACCCGTGACCCTCTCTCTCTCTCTCTCAATGTGCAAAGAGACAAAGTTATTATTAGCTACAAATCATCACCATAATTTTGGGCTTTACCTGCAGTTTTGTATGTTTCTATGTTTTACCTTTTGCCAGCTGCATAGACAACTGAATACGACTACTCCATCCAGGTCCCACCTGTTTGCACAGTTAAAATCGTGCTCTCGTTTTACTATTGAATTCTTTAGCGGCTGATCCTGATTTCACCTATATGATATTGTCTTTCGTGTCTGTCTATAGTTTAAAGACTGATGGCATTATTTGTGCTAATCTCCCAGAGACAAAATGTGGCATTGTACTAACACTGCTAGTTTTCAAGGCGCTGTCCTCACCCTGCATCTTACTGAACTGAATTTAGTTTAGTGTCCTGAACTGAATTTAGTTTACTTGTCGAGTCCGTTTACTGCAACCATCATTATGCAAGTAGCAGAAGGTAGGGCCCTTCTTCTCTTGCTGGGCCAAGGATGATATTCTTCACTTTCATGCTTCCTCAGTCCTCTTTTAGTAGAAAAAGGAATTCGGTTGCTACCGAACAAATGTGTAGTGCAGTGCCGCGTAGGGCATGTTGCAGTGGGGCATTTCATTTGCAAAGGATCATCTTTTGATGTCTTGAAGCTTTCATTCCACTTTTGGGAATGATAATTTCAGGGCTTGCTAAGTGGTCAAGTAGATGGACTCAATCTTCTCATGATTTTCGACTTGTACAGTACATGGATAATAACCTATGCTTGAGTTCCCTGTTGATAATGTAGTAGGCTTATTGTATATAATCATTTCACATCATCACTGTTGTTTCTCAACTCTCTGAAACTTGCCAAATTGTAGGATCGTATCCCAAGTCATCTCCCCATCCACTGGCTTCAGCAGCAGTGTTCTTGCTAGCAACAGGTGAGCTTTCTACAGTTTTAGGTAATTCCAACAGTGGTGGATGAAGCAATACCTGGTTTCCTGAAGCTGAAACTTTTCTGTAACATTTTGTCATTTTTCTTCTCGCGTTCAGAGCTCAGAGATTATGATACAAGCATGAATGCTCCTTGAACATTACAAGGCTTTGGAGAGATGGGATGTGCTGCTTCCAAGTTAGAAGATGAGGAGGCTGTCAAGATGTGCCGGGACAGAAGGGACTTCATCAAGCAGGCACTGGAGCAGCGCAACCGATTTGCATCTTCTCACATTGCTTACATTGAGTCCCTGAAGCGTGTTTCAATGTCTCTCAACGGTTTGTTGCTGGAGATGAGCACCATGAGCTCATCTTCGATACATTCATCTCTCCTGTCAAGCAACAGAAGCCAGAGATGCTTGGTCTGCCTTATGGTTCATATGAGAAGAGAACCATTCATGTCTCGAGATACTTGAGATCAGGACCTAACCCATCAGTGTCAGTTGAGGAGCACCCACAACCGGTGGAAACAGTCCGTGTTGAGTCACATTATCCTATGGACAATGACAGTGGCATGGATAGGTTCTTACCAACGCACTCACAAGTGAGATCGTCTTCATACTACCCACCACCTTATAACAGGCCAAGCAACCCATCTCCATTGGCCCAGGAACCAGTTAGGAATTCTTCTTCCTATTACATGCCTTACGACAGGCCAAGCTATGCACCTCCATCACCCCAGGAGGCAATGAGGACTTCTTATTATGGATCTTATGACAGGCCAAGCTACCCATCATCATCACCCCAGGAGCCACAGAGGAATTCTTATCACGTGCCATATGACAGGCCAAGCTACCCACCTCCGTCACCCCAGGAGCAGGAATCATCACAGTGGGACTTCTTGTGGAACCCGTTCTCATCACTGGACAGCTTTGCATATCCCCGCCCTCAGAGTAGCTATGACAATGTGGTCACTGATGATGAACTTGCGAGGTTACAACGGGTACGAGAGGAGGAAGGAATCCCAGAACTTGAAGAGGAAGATGATGATTTTCAAGACACTATACAAATGCACAGAAAAGAGGAAAAAGAAGAGCATGACAATGCAGATGATGATGAAGATGAAGACGATGAGGAAGATGATGATGATGAGGAATGTGAGCATTCAGATGAGTGTATGGTTTCTAACGAGGGCACTTGCTCTGTGAATTTTGATTCCAATAAGAAGCAAGAAACAAAGGGAGCTGAATCCAAAGGTATTCCGTGTACTGAAGCACCAGAACCTCGCAAAACAGTAGAACTTGATATAAAGGCACACAAGAAAGAATTGATGAGAAACAGAGTAGCAAATGCAGAAGAAACTCCTGGTTTCACGGTATATCTGAATCGAAGGCCAGCAAGCTTGGTTGAGGCCATGAAGGATATAGACTGTCAGTTCTTGGGGATATGTGACGCTGCTCAGGAAATCTCAGTAATGTTGGAGGCAAGTAGAGCTCAGTACTCAACCTCAAACGAACTTTCTGGTACTGCTTTTTTGATCCAATACTAATTTTTTAGAGATCCAGATTTGACACTTACTGAACATAGCTTGTCAATTGTATATTGCAGCGAAGATGCTGAACCCAGTTGCACTTTTGCGCTCTGCATCATCACTTTCATCATCTTCTCGTTTCCTTCTTGCTCCCTCTAGCTCAATAGATGATCTCTATGGCAATGAGACTAGCAGCTGTTACTCTGAAGAATCTTGTAGTACCATGTCTGGAAGTCACCACTCTACCTTAGATAGACTCTATACATGGGAGAAGAAATTATACAAAGAAGTAAAGGTATGATCTTTGTCAGGAACTTACACCAGTAGACAAAGCGAATGCCATAACTGTTTTGGTCACTTGCAGGCAGGTGAGCGGTTAAGAATCGACTATGAGAAGAAGTTGGCACAATTGAGCTACCAAGATTCGAAGGCTAAGAACCTTCCTCTGTTGATAAGACTTACAAAGCATTGAGAAGCTTGCGAACTTCGGCTGAAGGTGTCAATACACAGCGTTCAGTCAATATCAAGGAGGATTGAAATTCTAAGGGATGAGGAGCTCCATCCTCAGCTTATGGAGTTGATTCAAGGGTATGGTTCTGGTCACCCTAGGGATTTTGAAATGTGAACTTTCTACATACCATTGCCACTTGCTGCATAAGTTAAAAGTAAAATTAAAATGTTAATTGTTGAAAAATGTCCATAATCAAGACTAAATTGTGAATACAGCCAGTTTAGAGCACCCAACTTAAGTTTGCTATTGACGTTGTTGAAGCTTTCAGCTATATAAGATGAACAGGTTGTGATCTGAAGGAATGTGCTTTTTTAAGAACAGAGAAATGAAAAAAATGAACAACCCATCAGCGTATTGACCAAACAGGGAAACGCTAGAACAATCTGAAGGCTTATTATAAATTAACCAAATAGTTTGGATGTTGTAGTATTAAGAACCATGGTATCAAGAAACTATGGTTTTAGAACCATTGATCAGCAAAAACCATGGCTTAGGAAAAAAGAGGTCTAGAGTGAAGTTTTTAAAACTTCAAAATAACTACAGTTTCAGCAATACCATGGTATTCAAAACCATAAAGTTTGTTGCACCCAAACTTCTTCATTTGTATCCAAACAGGGCCTAACTGTTAGCATTTTACAATTATTTTTTGCATGGAAGCTCTAAAACCTTTTCTGAGAGTGTAGACTGAAAGCAGAAACAGACCATAAGATTCAAAGATGAAAAGGAGAGCACTATTTCGTATACTAATTGCTGACAGGCTTGGACTGCAAAGTCTACTACTTCATTTGTGTAGCAGAACACTGTACATGGTCTAGAAGTCTAAACTGAAGCTTTTACAATTATAGCATACTTAAATCACACAAAATGAAGCATAACTCTATGATAGCTGAGCAGACAGAATACTTTAGACCTTAGTCTTTTACACTGAAAATCTGGTACTGACCTTTTCTTTTTGTTATGCAGGCTATCGCGGATGTGGCGCGCCATGGCTGAAGGCCACAAAGCTCAGAAGCGCACCATCGAGGACGCCAAACTCCTCTTCCTCCAGCACCACCCCCCTCGGCCGCCACTGCCATCTCCCTTGGTCCACCAGAGGCTGCAACTCCCCCTCCGGCTGCCTTGGCATTGGAATCCGAGATCCAGGCCTGGCGAGGAGCTCTGGAGACATGGTTGTTTGCGCAGCGCGCCTATGCCCGGGCACTAGCCGCGTGGGCGCGACGATGCCTCGGCATCAGCAGCTCCGCCACACGCCCCACCTCGCTGCCGCCGGCATTCCTAGCGTGCATGGAGTGGGGGCGCGCGGTTGACGCGGCCACTGAGGCACGAGTGATAGACGGTCTGGACTTCTTTGTGGCCGGTGTTGGGTCAGTGTGCTCGGGCGTGGCGACCGGGATGGAGGGCATGGCTGGGCGGGTGCTGTGCGCTGGCATGGCAGCGGTCACTGACGCCATGGCGGAGTTCGCCGGGGCGTCTGCGGACAGCTATGATGTGGCTGTCACAGCTGTGATCACCGCCGCGCGTGCGCCGGAGCGCGGGAAAGAGAACTCCATTGGACAACTGGAACGCTAGGAAAAGGCTGTGGCGGTTGCTTTCTTGGTTGACACCATTACATAGAGTGGCTCACCTTGTAATGATAACGATAAGTAGGAGATGAAATTAATCATGCAGTTACATAAGTAGTCTTGTGATTGATAAGAATGCTATTACAAGGCTTCTATTCTTGCTAGTGATTGCTTTATAGGTTCAGCACCTGTGGTATTACCCTAAGGCTGCTTTGTTTGGATGTCTGGTAATTGGGGTAAAACACCTGTAAATTCCAGGCCCTGATTTTTCTTCTGACACAGGCTGCAGTTCACTTATTTTTCCGACATAGGCTGCAGTTTACATTCGTTTTTTCTAAACATCCAACAAGTAGAATGCAATCAGTGTTGTAAATTCATCTCTTTTGTGTTTTTTTAGAAAAATAAAAAGTCACGTAACTAAAGGGAAAATGGACACAGCTAAATTATGTCCGGCCGGCCGTCAATTAGGCCAGCATTGGTTACCTCAAACCATCTACGGTTGTCTTTCCTTTTCTACAAAAAAATGTTGACTCTTGCTTCTTCCTCCTCGCAAGCCCACCCCTGCCTTCCTCGCCTGGTCGCGTCGCCCACCATCCTGCTCTACCATCGGCCCTACCCTCCTCGTCCTTGTCCCCGCAACTGCCACCGCCTTGCTGCAGCCGCGGACCTCCGACGTGACCCTACCGCCTTCTATGGTATGAAAGTTTAATTTAAAACCATGGTGAAACTCTGTTTCTAACATTGTTTCTTAAAATTTTTGTGGGTGCGTGGGCACCCACAGCATTCTACCTAGCTCCGCCCCTGCCGCCTGTGATGATCTCCTTCTTCTCCTTGCCCCCTCTCGCCTTGACTTTGCTCACCGCTTCCTATGCTGCCAGAACCCTAATGTCGTCCTCCTGCCGTCCCCACGGATTGCCTCTCCTGAGCCCCTTCTAAGCCTACCGGATCAGAGTTGGGGAAGAAGAGAGAGAAGATGATTTCGCAAAAAGAAAGATGATTCACAAAAGAGAGAGAGAAGATGGCACACCACATGTCCTTGTCCTTGGTAGGGTTGGGGCAGTGGTGGATTGTCATTGACTACAAGGGGGAAGATGGGCCACAACGGATCCAACACCCCTCTATGCTGCGGTGCCGCTGTTGCTGCATCACAAGTTATGCATCACTGGAGATCTGAGTTGGGGAAGAACAGAGGGAGGGAGGGCCCTCCGGCGAGACCCTACCACTCACGACTATCGCTTCTTCTCCTTGCCCCCTCCCGCCACCGCCATGGCCAGGGGCGCTCTCGCCCTGACTTTGCTCGACTGCCTCCTATGTCGCTAGAACCCTAATGTCATCCTCCTACCGTCCCCATGGATTGCCTTTCCTGATCCCCTTCTAAGCCCACTGGATCTGAGTTGGGGAAGAAGAGAGAGAAGATTCGCAAAAAGAGAGAGAGAGAGAGAGAGAGAGAGAGAGAGGATGGCGCACCACATGTTCTTTGTCCCTTGGATGGGTTGGGGATGGTGGTGGATTACCGCTGACCGCAAGGGGGGAAGATGGCACCACAACGGATGTCGCGCCCCTTCGTCTTTCGCGACGCCATCGTTGATGAATCACAAGTGAACATCACTAGAGTTGGGGAATAACAGAGGGAGAGGGGACCTCTGGCGAGATCCTATCGCCATAACGATCTCCTTCTTCTTTTTCCCCTCCTCGCCGCCATGGCCGTGGGCGCCCCCGCCTTGACTTTGCTTGACCGCTTCCTATGCCGCCGCACCCCTATTGTCGTCCCACCGCCGTCCCCATGGATTGCCTCTCCTGATCCCCTTCTAATCCCACAGATCGAGTTGGGGAAGAAGAGGGGGAGGGAACGAGAGAGAGAAGATGACTTAAGCGAGCGAGAGAGAGAGAGAGAGAGAGAGAGAGAGAGAGAGAGAGAGAGGATGACGCACCACATGTCGATGTCCATGGTTCGGGTTGTGGCTGTGGTGGATTGTCGTTGACTTAAATGGGAAAGACGACACCACAATGGATCCAGCGTCCCCTCCGTGTTGCGGGCTTTGTTGTTGTTGCATCACAAGTGAACATCATCTGAGTTGGGGAAGAATAGAGGGAGAGAGGGAGGGAGAGAGAGAGAGAGAGAGGAGAGAGAGGAGAGAGAGAATTGGATGAGGAACCAAAGGAAGACAGGAATAAAAATGGTGCGACCTATCACAGGCTAAACGGCCGAGTGGTGCGCGAAACGGGTGAGCGGTGCATTGGAAAAAATCACGGCCTTCCAAAACAAAGACAACGGCAAAAAATTTTTACACCCCCCAAAAACAAGTTCTTAAAATGCACACTAAATCTGCTAAATGATGGTGATGAACTCCACAAAAATTAAAGAGTAAATTGCATCCGAGGTACGAGAACTAGACTCGTGGGTACAGATTAACCCAACAACTTGTAATCTGCTCTTTTAGGTACATGAACTTGTCATCTTGGTGCATAGACGGTCCAAATACCTATCTCTCACGTCGTTGCTAGTTTAGGCTACGGTGCAGCTGGCAGCTCGACGTTTATGGCTCGTGCCATTGTCACGTCTACGCCTGTGCAGCCCGTAGCTCTATGCTCGTGCCGCAGCTGTCTCGATCGTGCTCACGTATACGCCTGTGCAGCCCGTATGTAGACGTACACGGCTCGTGCGATATGGACGAGCTCATCGACGTCTTCAGTGACCCACATGAGGCTAAAGTTTGAAATGCACTGCTTTTTTTAGTGCTGCTGGGGATTTTCAACTTAATTCAGAAATATGCATTACAATATTCAAATGATGCAATATAGTTTTAAACTGAAATTAACAAATAAGGATAAACATGTGATTGCTCAAATAGCTATCAAATTATAGGTATCGCACGTGTTGTGCCTGCGCCTCTGGGCGATGCGTTCCTAACTGATCGTGATGTATGCGCTTCTGCACGAGCCGTGTATGTCCGAGCTACAAGCTGCTACATGCTCGAGCCGTATACGTACCATATATGCACGAGTCAGACCGTAGCTACACTACCAAGCACGCGAGAGATTGGTATTTGGACCGTATATGCACCGAGATGACAAGTTCGTGTGCCCAATAGAGCAGATTACAAGTTCTTGAGGTAATTTGCACCAACGAGTCTAGTTCTTGTACCTTAGGTGCAATTTACTCAAAAATTAAATGGCATTCTTTTTGCCTTATGCCTTTTACCAAAACCCAACAGCCACGTGATAAGCTCTCCAAATAGTCTTAACATGTTAAAAGAAAAAAATAATATTTAATTGGTTTATTACAATCACATAAAACTACAATTCCAACTACTAATTCTATTCCTTTTAGATAAGTCATCTTTCATTAAAATAATACCCCTCTGTAGATAACAATTTTTTTTTAATCTTTCGAGGAAGTTTTATCTTCCATATATATGTCTAGTGTATCAAAATTTTTACAATATTTATGAGGGTCCATGATAAAAATGCCCCCTTCGTTAGAAAGCTGAAATTGGTTATCCTATCAAGTTTTTGGTTATGTTGAGGGCCCTATGCATTTGAATACTCTAAATTTCATCGAATATACAAGTTTGACTATTTTTGAAATGCAATAATTCAAAATTTCAAAAAAAAAAAATTATTCACTCTACCAACCTTTGAAATATTTAGATTTTTAGAGCTTTCCAGGTACCCTTCCTTGCTTCTTAAGTTGGATTTCTAAAAAGTTTTAAAAAGATACTAAAATTTACTTTTTAGGGGCTACGATGTACCGCTTAATAAATTGGGATCCCTAACAAATTTAGAGGGCTAGAAACGTATTTTCAAAGTTTAGGGGCCTATCTATACCACTTAATAAGTTTAAGAGGCCAGAAATGAATTTTCAAGTTCAAGGATTGGTACGACACACATTTACAAGTTCGAGCACCCTGGTGCATTTAACTCAATTAAATTTAACTACCCATGTTCATCATCACTATAGTCAACCACCCACTTGTTGGCTTCAGAGGATGACATGACCACCATCTGAATACTATTTTTAAGAATTACACAAAGATAACACGTACACTCATAACACGCACACACACTCATCCCTACATGCAAAATAACTTAACAACACTGTGTGTACGAAATTATACTTTGCAGGACTTGCCCAATATAAAAACAACGGTGTATAAAAAGGAATGATGGGTGCGTAAATAGCATTTTATGCAGAAATTAAATGTTACTAATCATCTATATCTAAGCATAGCATTTGGACTAAAGCAATCTGACAAGTACAATAAAATAAATAATAAATCATAGTGTTGACACCCAAAATTGACTTGGACTAAGGCATGGTAAAATTCCGGACTTGTGAGAAAGTCAAAAAGGTTAAAAGTCAAGAAATCGGATGAAAAGACAGCGAGCCATGGCGTGACGAGCGCCGGATGCTGAGACCTATGCGAGGTGCGTCCGGCGGTGCGAAGTTCGAAGAGGCGAACGCGCCGACGCCGACGCCATCAAGGTCCGGCGGTTCGAACAGGGCGCCTGGGCGGTCCCATGGGGCGCAATGCTCGAGAGCGTCCGACGGTCCTGCCCATTGCGAGCGCTCGACTGCGTCCGGCGCGCTGGCGAGAGACGCGTCCCAGCCCTGCGTGTTCGCAGCGCCCGATCTGTCCAACCGATCACGTTCCGGATCGTGTTTTGACAGGTTTTCATGATTTACGGACGTCTTTGGACGGTTTTCTAAGGGGATAAGACCCCCCTCTGTATAATAAGAGGTTCATGGCCGATTTGATCCCATCTACATCCAATCGATAAATCAATCTACTACCGTCTTGCTTGTAGGTCATATTCTCCTCTAACCTGTTGTTCGCCGACGTTCTCCGCGAACTTCGCCGACGCTCTAGGTGGCCTTGCTGATCCTAGGACAACCCTTACGTCGCGTCTTCCCGAGGTGCGTTCGAGGTCTTCCAACCGACACGGCGGCCCTAGCGATCTCCCGATCGTTCGTGGGCGATCACGCGACGGTGCTTGCTACTTCAAGGTTGATTGCAACCTTCGTGGGCGTCCAAAGCCCCCTCGTGTGTTTGGCGTGGAACCCTAGTTTCGTGTATCAAATGAATTTTCAACCGAACAAATGATATATGTTTTTTTTACAGGTGGCACCATAGAGACCTGGAGGCCACGAGTGTGAAAAAGGAAAACAAACAAGAGAAACAAATTGAAAATTGGTTGTTACAGGGTTGTGTTGTGCAGCTACACATGCTTTCCAAAAATATGGTCCGTGGTGATGGGGAAATCAGTTGATTGACCTTTAAAAAACAGTCATATACACCCACCTGGTGTCTGTGTCTCAACTAACTGATAAAACATTCCGCTCCAATGTTCAACAGGAAAATGGTATAAGAACAAAGAACAAAATTTATAGTTGAATGGTTAATCATGACACAATACACAATCCACTAGGCCTGGAACACAATACACACCCCATTACCACACAACCACAATATATATACATGCATTAACCACACTGATGAATATTCATCCCTGATGATTAATCATGAATGGTCACAAGGTTAAGCACCTATAGTTGAAGCTGCAGAATGAATTAACCCTTTTGCCGTGGCCACCAGAGCAGTCAAAGATGGGCCACTCTCTGAAACAACACCTATGTTGCCATAAAAGACCCTGTACTTCTCCACTTTTGAAGGGGTCATTTCTACCTTGGACAGTGCTTCCATCATCCCTGCTTCTCTCAATATAGATGCATAGTGAGGACAAAATTTCACAATCGATATCACCATCTCGACTATGACTCTTCTCATCCTCGGGTATTCAGGATTTGGTTTTCTGTTGGAGTTGAGTGCACCCACCAGCTTCTGAACAAGCTCTGATTTGTTGGTATGTAACTGTAGCTGATCAAGTATAGATGGTTCAGGGATCATGTTACAGATTTGTGGTACGAGGCCGATTAGTACCTCCAGGTGTTTTCCCTCCTCAAACATTATATTTTCCATCACCTGCTTGAACGGTGGTGTGATAACAATGTTAGGCAATCATGACTAATTCAAGATCCATTAAATGTCTAAAGGAAAAAAACTAACCAAATACCTTTTTTTTTTTTTTTTTTTTTTTGCGATGCAACTAACCAAATACTTTATGGCAAACACCATAATTTTAATATGAGTGCTGATGCTTTTAAGTATTTTAACCTACTAAGATCCAGAGATAAGTTCCACTATACCATATGCTTCAAATTTCAAACCAGTAAGGCAGTAATTATAATGGTAACAATAGTGAACATGCTAAAATTATTTCTCTTATATAGAGAGACTCACCATTGGGAAGGCAGATGACAGGTGATCGCCTGTATCTTGATGGCAGAATTTATCTTTGGCATGCTCACAGATATTCTGGAGCAGACTTGCCGCAACATATCTGTACTCATCTTCACACAGCATGTTCTTAAGATCCTTGATAAGTTCATATCCTGGTTCCTCCAAGATAACCAAGCAATTTTCAGGGCTCTCTATTGTAAGGTTTGCAAGTGCTTCCCCTGCTGCCATTCGCAGGGACTGATCGTAGTATGCAGTGGTTGATCCATCCTTCCCAATAAATGCATCCATGAGTTTGCTTATAGTCACCTTACAGCTCCCAATCTCTTTCCTTGCATCCTGATCCAAGGCCAGCTTGGTTAAGATATCAATCACCAGTTTCATTATCTCAGGGCTACTGCGGCTGTCCTCTAAGACACTTTCGAGGTTGTTCAGTAAAAAGAAGTTGCTGCACAGCTCTTGCCGAAGTTCCACACCAATCTTCTCCTCAGTGCTTGCAAGCCTCATCACAAAATTCAGTGATGCACATATCACCGCACGCTGCTGCTCATCGTTGCTACTTTCACTGTCGGTTGTGTAGCTTATGAGGCCTATAATCTTGGAAATGAGGTATGTGGCTCTGGCAATTTCTGCACAATTGTCAGGATCATGAGCAAGCTTCTCCAGAATTGCCATGCCAAGTATAGGGAGAGAATCCTGATGAGTCAAAGGCAGCTCTGCCAGAACAGACCACTTGTCTTTCATCTGCTGCCAACAGCGGCGTACCCAATAGCAGTCTCTTTGTTGGCTACCTCCACTACAAGAAGCTATTTGTGCTGAAGCTTCTTGCTGATCTGCTGGTAGGTCATTGCTGGCATCAAGGAGTGAAGACACCATCTTCAGTGTGCCCGAGATCTCAGCAACTGTAAGTCTATCAGCAATGTTGGTGATGACCCTAGCGGCAGTAAGCCTGATACCACGGTGTCTGACATCTTCCCAGCCAAGCATGGAAATCAATGTGGTCAATGCCTTGTGAGACCTGATGATTTTGGTCCTCAGCTGTTGACTGGAATTGGTTTCCTTGTTTTCATGCAGGAGGTTGCCAAGAATAAGAACAGCAGCTAGCTGTATCCTATCATTTGTCTTGGAACTTAGGGACTCCTTGACGAAGCGGGCGAGGCTCAGCGTCCTCCTTGTGGAAAACAAGCCAATTTCCATGCATGTCATGTAGGCAGACTCGTAGTAGAGATCGATGGCTTTTGCTCCCCGCTGACCTCTGAGTTTTAACTGACGGACAAGCATCCTACGTGGGAAGAAGGAGAAGAGCCCGAGAATGCTTGCCATGATGTAGAAAGAACCTTGGCATATTGCCAGCACATAGAAGACTTCAATCGCCGGAATCATGTTTGGGCTAGCACTGTCCTCATTTGGCAGCTGGTGATAATCAGAATGCAGCCTTTGGATTCGCACAGATGAGAGCAAGACCTGAATGACTGCGGCTGGGATAAGGAAGTTCTCAATCAGTAGCACAGCTACCAATAGGATGAATGATAAGCCAGCAGCAAGGTATGCGGATAGACGGGCCCCCAAAAGATCACTCATAACAAGAATTGGGATTTCTACCGTCAGATAGCAAAGGAACAATATGTGAAGGATGACATCGATCCAACACCCAACTGACAGACTATTAGGAGTAGCTGCATTTTTTGGTGGAGATTGTAGGCTGCCAAGTGCTAGTACCACTGTTGTGAATGATATGATGTAGCTATTGGGGTCTATTATATGACCGCCAATTGTAAGTGCAGGTGGCCATGTGACCACAACCGAACCAAAAGCCAAGCTTAATGCTGAAATTACTTTTGCAACAGATAGCAGATAGCATCCCCAAGGAGTCTTTGTCAGGTTGGCAACTAATGGGGGCCTAGAAATAAGCAGCAGCGCTGCCACCACCATGGTTAGTATCTCTGCTGATAAGGAGGCAAGACTAAATGCCGGCGCGTCATAAAAATTGTAACGATGTTGATCTGCCTTTCCTTTACTAAATGGAACGAACTGGGATGGATCCAGGAGATGTTTCGTTGGCCGAAAAAACCAGAGAGAATAAATAATCAGGAAGGCAACTAGGACAGCCCACAGCAGCAGTCGTCGACGCCGCCTGGACTGGCTCGTCAGCTGAGAAGCACCTCGTAGCCTCATCTTGCTCATCAGAATTAGTAACGCCGCCTGGAGAGTGCCCATGCACATAGGTGCAACAAGGGGCAGCCAGGTAACAAGGTCTATCAGCAAGCCCATAAACAGCACCACCTCGTTCCCTTCCTGCGGACGCCCTAACATGCGAGCGAAAGGCACATTAATCCATTTGAGTGCCTTTGTCGCCCCGAACAGCGACAGGTTGTCCAGTTTGTAGTCACGGCTGAAAATCCTGATAAGTCCTGAGCAAAAAGATTCAGACAAAAGCACAAAGACACATGAAAATTAAACTTGTGGGAAACTTCCATCTTTGCAGGAACAACTTGGGAATTTTCAAGACTACGAATGATTTTGTGCTCTCACACATTTGTCAAATAGCCTAAAAAACTACTTATGGGTTTCCTATAAAATTTATTGGTTTCTTCAGTACTGGACGGCGATGGTGAAGACTGAAGACAGAGCAACAATAGACCGTGGAAACTTTACACTGTCCTCTAGTGCTTGTATAATCAGGCTATGCAAGTTTCCTTTTGGTCTAATCTCTTAGTGTTAACTGAAAAAAAAAGCTGGCAAGATTTGTGTGGCCAACTTTGGCCCAACACAGAATCACGAGGCAAAAAAGACAGACATGTGCTGATGTAGGTGGCATCAAGTAATCGTCAACCAAGATGGAATACAAGAACACCGATGGGCAGCAACACGTACCTGAAGGCTTCTATGAAGATAATGACCATGGCAGACCAGAAATCCAGTGGCTCCAGATCGGAGCAGAAGCCGCCAAGCAGGACGCCGGTCGCCCAGAGGAAGGCCAGCGCGCCGAAAGCGTTTCCCGCCCACTCACCGAAGGCAACAACACGCACAAAACTGTTGAGCGTCTTCTCCATCTGATGCAGCTCGCCACCTGCTGCAGCGTCCGCGTCCGCGAACGCAGAAATTCGGACAGAAACCTCGCCGGCGCCGCCGGCGCCTGCTGGTGTCGCCATTGTTCCTGCTGCCCCGGAAAAATGGTGCCAAACAATCAGAGATTCAGAGTATATATATATGTATGTATGTATAAAACGCAAAGCAGCACCGTACTGAGCCACGGATCACGTAACCTCCGCAGCAAGTTAGAACCTGTGCTTTACGGTTTTGCTCTACATAAGCAGAATGAAGCAGCGGACAAGGCTCCGTGATTCTGCTACTTTATTTGTTTCTTTTCTTAAGACTCACGTTCTCAAGGAAGAACACAGATTACTGGCACGGTAGTGAGAACTCACAATGTGCTCCCTGAGTGTATTCTAGTAATGCCAAAATACAATGTGAAAATTCATATAGAAATATCTTGTGCTTACTATACCAAATCCAACAGCACGAGAGCTGGAAACATCAAGCCTTTATTCTTAAAATTGATCTAGCTAAGACCTTTGATATACTTGAATGACATTTTATTACTAAGGCTCTTTGTAGGTTTGGTCTTAATGACAATTTTATTAGCCTTATTTATCCTTGTATTCCTGAGTTTACAGTGCTAGTCAATGACGAACCTTCTCAGCACATCACCTCTCAAAGGGGATGTCCTGCTATACATTCACTCTTAATTTTGTGTGGGAAGACAACTATACAAGAAGCTCAACAAATCAAATCTATCCTCTATGACTTCTGCAACGACTCAGGTCAAACTCCCAACCTGCAAGACTCCTCTATTTATTTTAGTAAGGATGTGCGTACTAATATTAAAAATAGTATTAAGGCTATCTTCCCTGTTCAAAATTTTCAGCCTAGTACTATGCATCTAGGACATCCTATGATTTTTAGGCACAAAGACAAAAATTGGGCTTATAACTTCATCTATAATAAGTTCTTTACTAAGTTTGACACCATCAAGGCCAACAAACTTAACCATGCAGATAGGCTTCAATACATTAACTTTGTCCTTACATCTATCCCTATTTATTACATGTCAACTGTGCTTTTTCCAAAACCTTCATTTAAAAAATAAACAACATTATTAGAAGATTCTGGTGGGCCGGACTGTAGGAGCAACATGATACTAATCCCATTGCCTACAGATCTTAGGATGATATTTGTAGGTCCAAAGAACAAGGTGGCCTTGGTATAAGGGACATGGAGACCATCATTAAAAGCTTGATCATCCACTCTACCTGGAATGTTGCAACTACTAAAAACCCTTTCTTGTCTTCAGTTTTAAATATTACCCTAATGACTCTTTCTGGACAGCACCTGACAATCATTCAAAGTCTATTTATTGGGCAGGTCAGGCATCATCTCCAATCTAATGCTATCTATCAGATTCATGCAGGCAACTCTTCCATATGGTCCTCTCCCTGGTCTCCTATATGGAATGATATTTATGATCACTTGTTTCTTCCTGTTACCAACACCCCTCTTCCTTCCACAGTTGTAGATCTTTTGGCACCCAGGTACTCACACTTGGAACCACCACCTTCTCACTACCACTTTCATTCAGCAAGTTGTTCAAGCCATTGAATCCACCCATATAGTCAACTCTAACCAACAAGATATCCTAAGATGGACTCCTGCTTTCAATGACATCTGCACCACCAAAGCAATTTACTCCCACCTAGCCTCCGAACAAAATCACAACCTCCCTACTTAAGGTTCCGTAAGTATTTCACATGAAGCAAACCTCATTTTGCAAAAAGGTTTGGAAAAGCAAGATCATTCCCTCACTCCTAAAAACCTTTGCATGGAGGCTCATTAGGAGGGCCCCTGCCTATAGGTGAGAGAGCAGGTAGATATTCTATGCATATTGACAAATTTTGCTCTTCTTGTGGTGCAATCGAGGATGATAACCATCTGTTTTTTCAATGTGAGCTTCCTACTCAGGTTTGGGCTGCCTCTTTACCCCCTCTTTCTGCCCATCTGATTACTTTTTCAGATGATGGGGTCCAAAATTATTTACCTCTTTTAATTTCTTCTAGTCCTTCTAAACATACTCTTTGCACTACTTTATTTATCCTTTGGTATATATGGAAAAGCGCGCAATGATAATCTCTTCCAAAGAATGAGTTGGACCTCTTTTGAGGTACACAAAGCGGCTCAAGCACACATGCAGACTCATTTAACTGCCCTAGTTGAATAGGTACAACCATGCATTTCACGTTCTCCCACTGATCCGGTTGTCCCAAATCAGTTCCCAAGAGCTCCCATACCAGGTGCTACCACTACTTCCTCTCCGGGACTCTCCACTTCACTCTTCGTATCCCCCAAGGTATGGCATCTACGATTCGCGGTGCCAACTCCATCCACCGGATTCAGACGGATGCTTCTATGACCCAGCAATACATGGTGGTTTTGCAACCAAGGGAGGCAAACTCTACACCTCAAGGGTATGCAAATGATGCAACAGGTATAACCCCTTCACTTGCAGGCACGGTGGACAAGTTCTTAATACGAGTTCTCATCCTTGGTTCATGGTACCCGGTGTTACACCGATGCCTCAACTTCGCCGGATACGCCCGCTGCTGTTCTCTCGACGGGCAAGGCATATTTATCGTCAACACAGAGACAACACCGCTGATAAGCATGTTCATAAAGGCAGCCATGCAGGTCACTTCACCTGCGCCTGATGGCGGAGACAATAGCTCGGCTTTGGCCACTACTATCTCCAACCACTTGGAGCTCTCCAATGTCAATTTCTTATTAGACAACCTTCACCGGTTCATTTCCTGAATGGCGATGATCTCTCCAATCCCCAGATTGGAAACTCAAACCATACACACAAATCATCGATTGGAAACTCAAACCATACACACAAATCATCGGCTTTCGTTGGTAACAACTTCGCCTCCTCTGCTCGCGGGATCAAAAAAGATCACACAACTAGATGGCGTACTCTTTAGCTAGACAAGCACTTCATACTTTGCATTCAAATGATTTACATTTCCTAGGTGTTTGTGCAAATCCTACACATGTTCATGGGTGTTCGGTTTTGAGCGCACTCCGTTTGTAACCGATGATCGTAATGATTCTAACAGCTTCTTGCTATTAATCAATGAATGTGGTTTGTTGTTAAAAAAAAAGCACAAGACCAAACTACTAAAAGTTGTTATTTTTACTCGATCGGTGCTTCCCAAAATAATAGAAAATGTCGAGAACTCAACTAATCTCAAGTTCGCTACTTTTATTCCTCGCAAAAAAAAAAAAAAATGTTTGACTGGTTTGATAGAAAATAGCATCAACATTGTCATATCTAAATAGGTTCAGTATGATATGTATGGGGTGATTAGTCTAACGATGCTTATTTGGTATCATAAGTATTACTATTTTTTTAATATTTAGTTAGACTTGAAATTGGTTAACTTCTCAAAATACAAAATGTGTGCACTTATCTATATGTAGAAAAGAACAACCTTGATGTGTGCACTTATCTATTTGTTGAAAAGAACAACCTTGATTCCTCGCATGCTCACCCTTCATTCATGGTTTGCTTGATACACTTGACTACTTGAGCTCCACCTTCCTCAAGTATTCTTGTCCCGTGGTAACAAGCTCTCTAGTCTCGACCCTTCACCTTCAATATAACATCGACAATAGACCCTCACACAATAACGAAATGATCATGATCATCTGGCGTTCTTTTTGGAGAATGGGTCAATGTCACATGTTTCCAAATTGATCAAACAATAAGCGAGTTAATGATTAGTTATCGCTTGCTCCAATCCAAAACTAAGGAGTAAAAAAAAAGTATATATACGGGTTCATCTAAAACTAAAAGTCTAGGGATTCTCAAGCTTCATCGCCACAAAAAGGTCGGTTGTCCTCTAAGGATTCAAGAATGAAGTAATATTATGGATAATATATACAAAGCCGCAAAGGAGTTCATGAGTATGAGATAAGATTAAGAAATCACAATCCACGAGTTCTAGGACACAATACACATGCATACATATAACCAAATAGCCACAATATGCACGCACATTAACAACACAATGAATATTCAGTCTTGATGATTAATCAAGCATGGTCCTCTGGTTAAGTGCAATAGTTGGAGCTGCAGAATGAATTAACCCTTTTGTCGTGGCCACCAAAGCGGTGAGAGATGGGCCACTCTCCAAAACAACACCTATGTTGCCATAGAAGACTTTGTGCTTCTCCACTTTTGACGGGGTCATTTCTACCTTGGAAAGTGCTTCCATCATCCCCCCCTTCTCTCAATATAGTTGCATAGTGAGGACAAATTTTCACAATAGATATCATCATCTCAATTATGACCCTTCTCATTCTTGGGTATTTAGGATTTGGTCTTCTGTTGGAGTTGAGTGTGCTAACCAGCTTCTGAACAAGCTTAGGTTGGTCAGTTTCTAACTGTAACTGATCATGTATACATGTCTCTAGGATCATGTCACCGATTTGTGATACAAGGCCAATTAGGACCTCCAGGTGTTTGCCCTCCGCGGATATTATATTTTCCATGACCTGCATGAACAATGGCGTGATAAACATTTCAGGTAAGGACGACTACTTCAAGATGAATTAATTAAGTAAATGGCCAAAAATATGAAACCAAATATATGACAATTCACTACAAATTATATTTGGATGTCCATGTCCTTTTAACCCACTAAACTCATTGATAAATTCTAGTATATCATATAGTTGAATTTCAAGCCGGTAACTTCATTGATAAAAACAATGACCAACACGCCAAAAATTGTTAACAATTGTCTTAGTAGCAATAGAGAGAGACTCACCTTTGAGAAGGCAATTGATAGGTGGTTGCTTGCACCTTGATAGCGCACTTTTATCTTTGGCATGCGCACAAATATTCTGCAGTAGACTTGCGGCAACATATATGTACTCATCTTCAAACAGCATGTTCTTGAGATCCTTGATAATTTCATATCCTGTTTCTTCCAAGATAACCAAGCAATTTGCAGGGCTCTCTGTTGTAAGGTTTGCAAGGGCTTCCCCTGCGGCCATTCGCAGGGGACTGATCGTAGTATGCAGTGGTTGATCCATCCTTCCCAATAAATGCATGCATGAGTTTGCTAATAGTCACCTTGCAGCTCCCAATCTCTTTCCTTGCATCCTCATCCAAGGCTAGCTTGGTTAAGATATCAATCACCAGTTTCATTAGCTCAGGACTACTGCGGCAGTCCTCCAAGACACTTTCGAGGTTGTTCAGTAAGAATGAGTTGTTGCACAGCTCTTGCCGAAGTGCTGCCCCAATGCTCTCCCCAGTGCTTGCAAGCCTCCTCACAAAATTCAGTGATGTACATATCACCGCATGCTGATGCTCATCATTGCTAATTTCACTGTCAGTTGTGTAGTTTATGAGCCCTATAGCCTTGGAAATGAGGTATGGAGATTTGGCAATTTCTACACAATTGTCAGGATCATGAGCAAGCTTCTCCAAAATTACCATGCCCAGTATGGGGAGTGAGTCCTGATGAGTCAAGGGCAGCTCTTCCAGAATAGACCACTTGTCTTTCATCCGCTGCCAACATCAGTGTACCCAGTAGCAGACTCCTTGATTATCTTGTGCATGCCCACCTGCATTTCCTCCATTACTAGAAGCTATTTGCACTGATGTTTCTTGATATGCTAGTTCATTACCGGCATCAAGGAGTGAAGCCAGCAATTTTAGCATGCCTGGGATCTCAGCAATCCTAAGTCTATCGGCGACGTTGGCGATGACCCTAGTGGCAGTAAGCCTAGCATCATGGTGTCTGACATCTTGCCATCCGAGCATGCAAATCAATGTGGACAATGTCTCCTTGGACCTGATGATTGTTGTCCCCAGCTCTTGGCTGGAATCAGTTTCCCTGCATTCATGGAGCAGGTTGCCAAGAATAAGCACACCTGCTAGCCGTGTCTCCTCACTTGAGCTGGAGCTTAGGGACTCCATGGCGAAGTTGGCGAGGCTCACTATCTTCCTTGCAGCAAACAAGCCAGTTTCCATGCATGTGGAGTAGGCGGACTCGTAGTAGAGATCGATAGCTTTTGCTCCTCGCTGACCTCTGAGGTTTGACTGACGGACAAACATTCTGCGCGGGAAGAAGGAAAAGGGCCCGAGGATGCTTGCTGTGATGTAGAAACAACCTTGGCATATTGCCAGCGCGTAGAAGAATTCAATCGCCGGCTCCAAGTTTGTGCTAGTACTTTTTTTTAAAAAAGAGTTTTTATAAACTCGGCTTTTAAGAAAGCCACAGCGTATTACAGACTTTATGCTGGGGTTTCCAGCTTACAGAGGAGCATAACAGAAACTACAAGGTTAACAGCCAAAAGATTATTACAACTCGATAACATCTGATGACACCATAACATTTGGCGAAAACCTACGTAGCCATTCCCAGATCACCTCCTTCGCCTCCACCATGCGTCTTCTGTCTTTTTCTTTAAGTAGAATCATCCACTTCTGCATCAGGGATAAAGCACAATAAATGACGTCAACTGGAGCATTTGGGAACTTCTTTTCAATAGCCACTTTGTTCCTAGTTATCCAAATAGCCCAGAAAAGCATGCGAATACAAAGATCAGCAAGTGAGCTGGCATCGGCCCCTTGCCATTAAGCCAGCAACTTGAGAACTCCATCAAAGAGTTTGGAGTCTCCTGTATGTGCCAAATCTCTCTGAACATACTCCAAATGAACTTTGCAAGATGGCACTGAAACAAAACATGATTAACAGTTTCTATCCCATCACCCAAACAACAATTTTCAGACCCTTTCCATCCTCTTTTAGTTAACGAGTTCGCCACTTGTAGTTTATTATTGAAGACTTGCCAAAGGAAAAACTTGATTTTGGCAGGTAATTTGCTCTTCCAAATGTGTTTAGCCACCTTACTCGCTACACCTCTATCTGTAATAAATCTGTATAAAGATTTTGTAGTAAACTTCCCAGATTTATCTAAAGCCCACTGTACCTCATCCTTGTCCCCATTCAGACTATATTGATCTAATAATTCTTTCAGAAGTAACCAATTATCAAACTCCCTGTTTGATAAAGCCCTTCTGAAATCCACAACCCACTCACCTTCCTCAAAGCAGTTAGCTACTATTTCATCAGGATCCCTAACCAGTTTGAATAGATCCTCAAAAGCAATTCTAAGAGGCACTGGCAAGATCCAACAGATCCCCCTGCCAAAGTCTCAAGCACAATTTCCCATTTCCCACTTTAAAAGTCACTCCCCATTTGAAAAGATGTTTCACTCTATGTAAGCCTTTCCAAAACTGTGAACTACCCCCTGTTTTAGCTCCAAAGAAATTATTTTTCTTCATGTACTTAGCTTTTAGCAATTTGAACCAAAGAGCATCAGGTTCTAAATGTATTTTCCAAATCCATTTTACCAGTAGGCACTCATTCATAATGCCGGTATTGATAATGCCTAAACCTCCCTGGTCCTTTGGCCTACTCACCATATCAAACTTAGCCATATGATACCTGAATTTTTTGTCAGCTCCTTGCCACAAAAAATTTGCTCTAAACCCATCCATCCTAGCATGTATAGTATTTTGTAAGTCATAAAAGCCCATGCAGTATAGAGGGATGCTACTCAAAAAGTATTGCATAGAAGTTGTTTACCCCCCGAGGTCATGAGTTTACCTATCCAAGGATCAAGTCTTTTTCCCATCTTATTCAAGAGAAAAGCAAATTTTTCCATATTTAAGTGTTTATCACTAACTGGGATTCCTAGATATTTCAGTGGTAACTCCCCTAACACACAGTTTAACTTGTTGGCCATCTCAAATTTCTCTGAATTAGGAACCCCAAACACAAAAACCTCACTTTTGTGATAGTTAATCTTCAAACTCGAAAGCCATTCAAAGCAATAGAGAATCAATTTTAGATTTGTAATGGAAGAGTCAGATCCATCAATCATTATTACTGTGTCATCAGCATATTGTATGTGTGACACACCCCCTGGTAATAAATGATCTAGAATTCCTTTAATATGCCCTTTTTCAACTGCTCTTTCAATCATTACAGATAATGCATCAGCTACTAGATCAAAGAGCAGAGGGGACAGAGGATCCCCTTGTCTTAAACCCCTAAAGGTTTTAAAGAAGGAGCTTCTTTCCCCATTAACATTAACACACACCTGCCCCCCCTGGACAGATTGCATGACCCATTTGATCCACCTGTCAGGGAACCCTCTTCCCACTAATACACTTTCTAGGAATTTCCAGCTAACCCTATCATATGCCTTCTCGAAATCTATTTTTAAAATCAGTCCTTTTTTCTTAGATCTCCTTAATTCATGAAGAGCTTCATGTAGCACTACTACACCCTCCAGAATATTCCTACCCTTCACAAACCCTGTTTGATTTGCTCCAATCACCTTAGCAGCTGTGGGTACCAATCTGTTAGTTAGCAGTTTTGTAAACCACTTAAAATCTACATTTAAAAGGCAAATGGGTCTAAACATTTTGATGTTATTTGCTTCCCTTGTTTTAGGCACCAGAGTAATAACCCCATAATTCAGCCTTTTGATGTCTAGCTCCCCCTGCCAGAAGTCATTGAATAGATCTTTTGCATCCTTTTTTATGTTCTCCCAAAATTTCTTGAAGAAAAGCACACTAAAACCATTAGGTCCAGGAGCAGAATTGGTTTTCATCTCCATGATAGCCTTTTTGATTTCCTCCTCCTTGAACATCTCTACTAAATGTTCTGCATCCTCATCCTTAATTCTGAAAGATACAGGCCAAAAATTTTCACCCAACCTAATTCCAGAGTAGTCACTATGGCCAAACAGGTTTTTATAGAAGTCTACTATGTGTTTAGTTACTCTTGTTTGGCCCTGATATTCTACTCCCCCATCTTGTAAAGAAAAAATTGTGTTCTTCCTCCTTCTACCATTTGCATATTGATGAAAGAAAGCTGTATTTGTATCTCCCTGTACAACCCAATTTTTTGCAGCTCTCTGTTTCCAGTGAATTTCCTCCAGAAGTAGAATCTTATCTAGACTCTTCTCCAGGATAATTCTCTCTTCCCACTCAGTATTGTCTAACAGTCTATTCTCAGCAGCTACATCTATCTCTTGTATCCTATCCACCAGCTTTTGTTTTTCCTTTCTTTGATCACCCAAGAGTTTAAGATTCCACCCTCTAAGATATTGCCTAAGTGCTTGGAGGCACCCTTGCCATCTTTTTAAAGAATAAACTTCTAATCCAAATCTGGTTCTATCAAAATTCCATTTGTCACATACCATTTTGTGGAAGTTAGTCTCTCTGAACCATTGCTCTTGGAAATAAAAGTACTTAGGTCTCCCTAACCCTTGTTCCCCCAAATCTAGAATTATAGGACAATGATCAGATCCTATCCTAGCCTTGCTCCAAGCAAAGCTCTTTTGATAGTGAGCCTCCCAATCAGTGGTAACCAGCAGCCTATCTAGTTTAACAAGAGTAGGAGGATGCTGATTATTGGACCAAGTATATCTAACCCCACTCACATGTATCTCTCTCAGCATTAGAGAACCAATTACCTCATTAAAACCATCAATCAGTTTGGGGTCCCCCTGACCCCTATTTCTATCTTTATCACCCCTGATAAGATTGAAATCACCTCCTAGCAGCACTGGTAATGGTTCATTTGACCACAAAGTTTTTAGTTCTTGCATGAAATCCACAGAAAACTCATGATTCGCAGGCCCATATACATTACTAATCCAGAACCTAAAATTTGAGCTCCTTACTCTCACTAAAATACTAAGGGAATATAGCTCTCTTTTGGAATCCTCTAATTCCAAAAGATCACTATTGTAGCCAATGATTAGACCCCCAGAATGTCCTCTTGATGAAGACCAGATCCATTGGAAATCTTTCCCCCCTTCCATTTCTTTTAATTCTATGGGATCAAAAGATTGTTTTATAGTTTCTTGAATAGCTACCACATCTAAGTTCTCCTGTAAAACATGATTTTTGACATATTTTCGCCTATGAGGAGTGCCCAACCCCCTAACATTCCAAAATAGGATCCTCATTGATAACAATTGTATTAGAATTACCCTCAAACTCGTCTACTGGCAGCTTCCCTACCACCCTTGGTAGATGAGCAATAGCCATTGGATTCCCTCAGTAAGTCATCAATCTTGCCTGGAGCACAAGTCATTCTGCGCGGAGCACCCCTGCCCGCATGAATACTCTGTTCAATCGTTGGCCAAGTCTGACCGCATGCATCTGTATAGTTCAATCTTTGCTCATCCCCTAAATCATTCACCTCCCCTTGAGATCCCTGTCCCATGGAATCCCGAAAACCCGAAGTCAATGAGTTGGAGAACTCACCCTCGCCGCGCCGTGGTGGAGCCGAGACGGCACCGGCCAGGCACCCCCTCCCTCCGAGTTCGCGAAAACGACAAGGAGAGGGGAATGGGATCGCATCTGCCCCGCTCCCTCCCCTGATCCCCCTCGTGTCCGCCGGAGCACAGCCCCTCCCACCTCCGTGACAAACCCTGCCCCGCCCAGCAGCGGTGAGAAAGGAAAGGGCGGCGAGAGCGAGAGATACCTCGGTCAATCGATGTGGCGTTATCCCCTCGAAGCGATTCTCCTACTTTTTCACGATGGGGATGCAGGGGGTTCGCCGGGCGGTGATCGCCGAATCGAGTATCGCACCCTGTCGCCCTGTCGCCCTTTTTCCTCTCCTGCCTCTCCACAACAAGATGAAAGTCTTGAAAATCGTGTAAACTCGTTTGTGCTAGTACTGCCCTTAGGATAATCAGAGTGCAGGTAGTAAAATCGAACAGAGGAGAGGATGACCTGGAGGACAGCTGCTGGGATCTGCAAATTCTCAGTCAGTAGCACAGCTGCTACAGGTACAAAGTATACAATGATAGATATTTGTATACCCCAATAATTACTACCCAGTATTGGAATACTTTCAACCAAATACCAAAGGAATAACAGGTGCAGGGTCGCGTCGATCCAGCAGCCAACAATCAGACTACAGTTTTCTGCTGCTGGTGTCTGTAGGCTGCCAAGTGATAGTACCGTTGTTGCGAATGATATGATGTAGCTGCTGCTGATCCCAAGATTATATGTAGATGGCTGCACAAGCACCATCACTGAACCAAAAGCCAAGCTGATGGCTGAAATTAGCTTGGCCAAAAACAGTAGACTGCGTCCCCAAGGTGTACTTGTTAGTCTGGAAATTATTGGGGGCCTTGAAATAAGCAGCAACGCCGCTGCCACCATGATTAGCATCTCTCCTGACACGAAGAAAAGATCAAATGGGGGCACATTCTGATTCCCGTAGCCTGCCCTTGGTCCATATGGAATATAATATACTCCTATTTGATTATCCATACCCTGACTTAGCCAGAAAGCATACAAAATTATAAGAGCAACCAGGACAGCCCACAACTGCTGTTATAAGGTGCGCAGCGGAAAACGGCCCAGCTCGTTGTATCACAAGCAAAACGGGCCTAGCACCCAGGTCCATCGGAGCAACACATATAAAGGTTTGGGCCTAACTCAACCCAAAAGACTAGCCTAATAGGTGAGGGACTGCCCCATCCTATATGTTGTGCTCCTCCTCCATCAATTACCGATGTGGGACTAAACCCAACAATCTCTCCCGTCACATATCGGACCCAACTCTTCCATCACATGACAACCCATGTGATCTCATAGAAGATTTTTAAAGGCCCCGAGTTTTAATTCTCCAGTCACAAGGACTTTCGTGACCCTTTAGAGACACGGGCTCCCCGTCAACATGTGACTCGGAGATGTTTCACAGGGTTTTCCGGACCTTCGGCTTTTGATACCACTTGTTATAAGTGGCGCAACGGAAAACGGCCCAACTCGTTATATCAAAAGCAAAACGGGCCTAGCACCCAGGTCCAACGGAGCAACACATATAAAGACTTGGACCTAACTCAACCCAAAAGACTGGTCTAATAGGTGAGGACTGCCCCATCCTATATGTTGTGCTCCTCCTCCATCAATTACCGATGTGGGACTAAACCCAACAGCTGCAACAATCGTTGGCACCACTGGGATGCACCTCGTAGCTGCTGCATCTTGCTCATAACAATGAACAACAACACCTGGATAATGCCCATGTATACAGCTCTAACTGGCAACCAGGAAACAAGGTCTATCCACAAACCCATGATTAGCACCACTTCGTTCCCTTCTTGTGGTCGCCCTAATATGCGAGCGAAAGACAGGTTAGTCAAAAGTGCCCTCGTCGTCCCAAACAACCACTGGTTGTCCGATTTGTAGTTGCGGCTAAAAATCCTGCCAAGTGCAAAGCAAAACTTTAGACAAAGTAACAAACACATGCTAAAAGACATCTCATACTCATGATGCAATTCTAGTGTAGTATTGAGTCAAAACATCTTGAGTTTGACCAAATTTATATAGGAAAATATCAATATATATAATGCTAAATAAATATTGTTGTATTTGTCATTAAATATATGTTACAGTATACTTGTTTGATTTCATAATTATTAATATATTTCCTTCAACATTAGTCAAGCTTTTAGATAGTTTGACAGGAAAGAGCTAGAATTGCATCTTTTTCTGAATGGAGGTAGTACAACAAAATTACCCATCCATGCCGGCTGTTAAATCATTCAAACCAATTTTTGAGGTCGCTATATACAAGCCAATTGTGCGTCAGAACCATATATCTCATTCATACTTTTTTTTTTTTTCTCAAATACGATTTGTGCATCATTGCAAGAAGAAGAGAGTAACCGTACAAACCACATGCTAATGACAAGCGCCAATGGAGGACTCACAGCCAAAGGCCTGACCGTTCGGCAAACAATGAATGTTCGATATTAAGGACTACGACTAGAGGTCGAAGTTGGACATCCATGGATTTTAACAAATAAACTAGGAATTCGACTTTTGGTGGGGAAATGAATTCTTAGTTCATTTTTTGAACTAGAGGGTATCCATTGGATATACATGGACATCCAACTGCCTGCTATAATTACAACCATGTAAGGATTGGCGCTACAACCTACGGCGGCGTTCCTTTGCTGCTCGCCGTCATGAGCCCACTTCTGAGAAGAGCTTTTGACTAGACAAGCGTTTTGTCACCACGAAATACCCGTCCATAGCTTCAATCTGGCTGGACATCAACTTCCCACTGACGATATAGCGTTACGTGCCCCTAGGCCTGTTCATCGACGGTTTCTCCAAACCGCAACAAAAACTGGGCAATTCATAAACATTCTTAAAATACTGTTCATCCTTCACAAAAATAGTGTTCATTTGTTTAATCTAACAGTACCTGGTTTACCCTGCGGTTTCTTCAAGGCCTACGTGCCCCTGGGTAGCCGGAGATACTGGTGCCACTGGCGGTGCGATGACTAGCCTCACGTTGAGCAATAGCTCGCCTCGCATGAAGGTCGGATGTGCGATAGTGGCTGGGAGGCGATCCGAGTACTACGCTTCAGCAAGGATGCTGCTTGATAGGCACCGGCTGCTTTGGGGGTTAGCGATCAAAGGCGGCACTCACTCAACCTGCACCTCCTTGGTGAACTGAGCAAGACGATTAGCAGCTTTACCGCTTTGCGTGGCGAGGGCATCATGGCGCCGGTGGTGGGCGGCATCGGCAGCTCCTCCCGCACTGGTGATAACAGAGGCAAATCTCTGTCATTCATCGGGCAATCTCCTATGTCGTCGGCAGATGTGAGGTGACCAGAGTGTGCCCCATGAACCCCGGGGGTGCATACCCATTGTCAATCTTGACATGGGGCTGAACCGCTCGAGGAGACATGAGCTGCGCAAGCTCCTGCACAGACGGCTGAGGTGAGAGGACTACAGCCACCGGAGGCGGCTCCGCAAGCCCCAGGGGTGTGGTCTCAACAAAGCTGCTCGCGATGAGCGTGGCGGCTAGGAGCACCTCCAGCATCGGGTGGAAGGAGATGACCAATGCGGGCGGACCATCCCCTACGCACATCACCTCCACAAGTGGGTCATGCTCGGGGGAAGCTAAGCACATGAGCCCCCACGGGACTCGAAGGCGTATGGCGGCCCCGGTCGGCGACCATTGGGCGTCGATGGCGACACCCGTTGTTGTCATAATGTCGCCCCTCGCCGGACGTTGCCGGCGTCTGCGACGCCTCTCATTCCCCTACACCTTTCTCCGTCGCGTGTAGCCGCACCGGGCATGTCAGCAACCGCACCTAGCGCCACCTTAACCGCGTGTCGGAGCGCATCGCGAAACTATGCCTCAAGAGAGAGAAGGGAGGGCATCTTTTTATCGTGGGAGGGAGAGTCTTGGGAGTTGGGACACGCAAAAATACTAATAACAAAGTGCATGGGGTACATCAAACTATGCCTCGTTTAGATTGCAAATTTTTGCAACTCGAACTTATGTACCTCTTTTGTTTGTATTTGGTAAATATTATCCAATCATGGACTAACTAGGCTCAAAAGATTCATCTTGTCCAAACTGTGCAATTAATTAGTAGTTTTTACCTACATTTACTTCTTCATGCATATGTCTAAAGATTGATGTGATGGAGAAAGAGTGAAAAAACTTGAAACCTTGTGATTTACAACTAAACCGTGTAATTAGTAGCTAGTTTTTTTACCTATATTTACTGCTCCATGCATATGTCCAAAGATTGATGTGATGGAGAAAGAGTGAAACTTTGAAGGGAACTAAACAAGCCCCTAAAGAAAATACTTGTCAAAAAAAAAACTATGAGTTCCGTGTTGGTTGAAATGGTTCATATTTAATCAAGTTTCTAGTGAATATATCATTCAAATTTATGACGCCAAACCAATTTATTACGAAAAATACATTTCAATGGTATTTACGTGATATTATAAACATTAATGTTTTTATTTATAATTGATTAGAAAAAAAACTTTAAAACATAATAACACTGTGTTAGATTCTACGAGACGGTGAGTAGCACGTACCTCTGTGTTTCTATATAAACAAGTTTGCAGGCGTGTGCAAGTAAACGGGCGGCAATTATAAAGAATAAAACTGCTGACAGCAACACGTACCTGAAGGCTTCTATGAAGATAATCAACATGGCGAACCAGAAATCCAGTTGTTGCAGATTGGAGCAGAAGCCGCCAAGCAACACGCCGGTCGCCCAGAGGAAGGCCAGCGCGCCGAAAGCATTTCCCGCCCATTCCCCGAAGGCAATAACCCGGACGAAGCGGTTCAGAGTCCGCTCCCTCTGCTGTAGCTCGCCACCTGATGCAGCGTGCGCAGCCGCACCGGGAATTCGGATTGAAACCTCGTCGGCGCCACGGACGCTTGGCGTTGTCGCCATTGATCGTGTTGCCTTGCCCCAAAAAATGGTTGCCCGACAACTATATAGAGTAGATAAAAAAGACCAAAGCAGGACCGATCGAGCCTCGGAGGTACATACCTAACCTCCTCAGCAAGTCCAGCATCTGTGCTTTACTGCCTAGAGAAAGGCTAATGGCATATGCCGCTGCGGGCTGCAACGATGGGTGATGGTGGTGGCTCCGTTGCTATTTCGGGCCGGTGACGGTCGGCCCGTTGCTATTTAACGCACCGCAGGGAGCAACTGCCAATAGCTGAGGTGGCACAGCCTCCCCACCCACTCGAGCTCACGTTTCATTTTTTTCTCGAACACGTAAAAGGTTTTGCGCCTTTTGTATTAAGACAAATAAAAAATTAAGTTACAACGACGCGTCATGAACGACGTACTAGGGGAATATAATTATGCAAATAGCTCGGTCCTCCCAGCGTAAAAAAAAAATCAAACACGACTACTCACTAGATAAACAACCTAGTCGCCAACGTCGATCGACGCGGGCGACTTGCGCGCACCGCCCGCCTGTCCGCCTCGGTCCTACACTTGGCGAGTCCGGGAAGATATGACGCGACGCCGCTTAACGAGGGAGTGCAGTTGTCGCCATAGACTCGTCGTAGTAGGCCTGTCGCTCCGCCAGAGGCCACCGTCCGGCCCATCAATGAACCCCATCCGGGCGCATCACCAAGCATCTCCCCCGCCGCCAACCGGCATATCTTGCGAACGGGCCGGCGCTGAACCTCTTGCTGCGGTCGCGGCGGCGTGAGGCCTGCGGCGGTGACACCTGCACCGGTTGAGGCAACAAAGGCGGCGACGCTTGCACCGGACCCCGTCTCTAAACCGCTTTATTCTCTCGCCAAGGGAAGGCGGAGAGGCGATTGCGCCCGTGCGGTAGGTGTGGCTCGCGGCGCGGCCTCGGCGTTGGCTCGCGTCGAGTTGACCACCCGAGGCGGCGATGTACCTGGCTCCTTCCTCGGCGGGCCAAAGCCCGGCGGGTACTCGCCGTCCCACGCGCAGCCGCCGTTGACGTCCGCGGTATCGCTCGAACACCAACCGCATTGGCGTGACCGACAAACCCAACCGAGTGGTCAACGAGGGTGAGGCGGGTGCCGGCCGGCGGTGCCGTTCCCAGGTAGTGTGGGCAGCCACCACCAAGTTGTGGCCTCCACCTTCGCTAGAGCGTCGGCGGAACAACCGGTTGTTCCGAGTGAAGCCTCGAGGAACATCGGGTCATCTCCGGTGACCGCGATCAGCCGGCGCGTCGGCCAGGCGTCCAGCAACGATGGCTCTACCTCGGGCGGTGGACGTGTTTGTCAGCGCGACCGTGCTAGTTGTCGGACAAAGCCCACGGCCAAACACCCGTGCCCCCCTCGGCGCGTCGGCGACGTTGCTTCCGTTCTACGCCACCTGCCCCCGGCGTGTGACACGGCGCGACGAGACATCGTCATCGGCGCAACAATGTGGGCCCTCGGCACATCGGACTCAAGGCAAACCTCCGGGCTGGCACTGTTGTCGATCGTCACAGCCTTGCTCGCACCCGCCGCTAGCTGATTGCGGCGTCACCCGATGCCGTCACCCGGCCTCTACCGGTCCCTACCGTAGCACTCGGCGTGACGCCAACGATAACCGACAACGAGCCACCGGTAGCCTGGTGTGATGGCTCGCCCTTCGCGCCGAGGATCGTCACAGCGGCCCTAGGCAATGTGCAGGCGAGGTGGTGGAGGCCGCGACAACGTAAACAACGTCGTGGAAGCCGGCAAGTCGCCACACGGTGAGCATAGGACAGGCAATTGAGGCACCTGTCACGGAGCGCCTCCGGGATCTTCCGGGGGAGCTGGTCGTCGCCGCAGCCCAGGCTCCATCGACGTCGCCCCGGGCGCGAGTCTTGGCGGGAAGAATGTCGTGCCACCCATCGGCGTCCAAGGCGTTGTCGTCGGCTGTCGACTTCATTCTCTCTCCTACTTTCTCTTTCTTCCACATCGGATCCAGCCAACTCTCAGCCTCTTATTACGATACTTCTGTTGGTATTACACGAGTGGCACAGAGCCTGCAGGTTTGGCCTGCGCAGTTCGCATTGGATAACAATGCCCACGGGAGAAAATAAAGCATTGGACAAGGTCTTTAAGACTGTCAGATCCTCTTGATGCTTGTGCACCGGGTAAACTCATGTTCAACTGGATGGAGTCTGCTTATATTGACAAAATGGCTGAAGTGCTAGAACAATCGTAAGGCCAACTATCTTTTTTCTCAATCACACAAAAACTTTGTACGTTTTTATATTAAGAGAAAAATGTTTTGGTGCCACAGGGATGACAATAGATTTTCAATAAGCTCAGGGAATCCTCAACTCAGTGACACGACTTATCCTATTACTCACTGGAGAAGATAACTGAGTTGGGCCTACCCAACCAAGGACTTGGAGGAGATCAAGCCCCCGAGGCTTGACGGCGGCGGTGCTTCCGTGCACTGACCTCACGCTGCTCTAAGAACAACTCCCTAAGGGGCTCCATGTTATCTAGATCTTGATCGAAGACAAAGTCATACTTCATCTCAGATGGTGGCTCGTCCTCTAGCGGAGTTGCCTGACCAAGCCTTTGGGGGTGGTGTAACAGTAAACATTTAATCCTTAGCACTTGACAATAATCAAAAATCATGCATGGAATTCCTCACCCAATTTTGGCTAAGATTTAATAGAAAATACAATAAATTAAGTTTAGCTAACACCATCAACTGCACATAAAGTTAGCTCGCATTTCTAGAAAAAGTTTAGTAAGGAAATCATACTTTTTTGAGCTACGGTTATGCCCTATTTGGTACGGCTCCACTTCACCAATGAAGCCATTTTTAGGGCTTCATCTCCATGAACAACTCTATTGGTGGAGCTAGAGTCGTCTTAGTAAATTGTTTGGCAAAAGAGCTGCAAATATTGAGTTCCTTAAAATATGCTCTCACATAACGCCATGTTGGATGAGGTAAAGCCGGGAGAAGTGAAAGGTCCTAATATGCATAGACGGGATGAAGAGCCTATAAAAATTCTACAAGACACTAGGAAAACTTGATTAGCAAAACAAATGGTGTAATGCAATTTTGTCTAGCTCTATAAGGGTTGCAAGCCACCTATCCACAATTATAGTTGCTATGATCACTATATCACACAATAGCTATGTTAGTAAATTACCAACTAGATGAGCAAGGTATATCTCACTAAATTACGCTACTCAACTACATAGCTACACAATTGTTAACTAGGTAAGCAACTAGGCAACACAAGCACAACATATATCAATTGCATAGCAAGGAGGGTATTGAGCATGTTATATCGACGTGAAGAGGCAATGATCCAATCACCGAAGACAATGAGCAATCAAGAAAGAGATCAGGCCAATCACCAAGAGACAATTGATTTGTTCACCCTGAATTCACTTGTGCACCGACAAGCTAGTCTCCGGTTGTGTCTACCAACACCTCTATGGTTCTTCTGGTGAGGTGCTCAAGCCACACACCCCCACAAGGCACCGCAAGACACCACTAGCAAGTATGGTAACTCAATGACACGAGCATTTCACTAAAATAGCAATTCATCGCTCCGATGGGAAGCTCTCAAGAACCCCTTACAATTCACCGAGAGGTGGCCAAGAACAATCATCTTCTCTTGCCAACGCCTACAACAATCCCCAAGTCGGCTAGAAGCGTACTCTCCAAGAGTGACAAGAAATCCACCGGCCACAACAATTTTATAAGTGCCACTAGATGCAATCAAGCAAGCAAGAAATGCACAAGCAAGCAACAGAGTGAATGGGAGGGAGTTTATCAGCTCTAGAGGGATGTCAAATGATTCAAGGTGTCAAGAGAGTCACAAATGAGCCAACCAAAACATATATATAGGCAGCCCATGGCTGCCATAACCGTTGGCTCAAAATTGCCACCTCGGGCGCTTGCGCCACAGTGCTGCACTCACTCGACACCCCTACGTGCCCGTGCTGAGATCCTCGTTGCATGTCGAAGATTTCAAACCACGGCCGTTGATCTCCAACGGTCGATTCAAACTTGTGCTCGGGTTAAAGTCACATTAGACACACTAGTGCCTTGCACCGTGCACGTCCGATGCGCCCAACGGTCAAATGCCCCATAGTTAGCAACATAGTGCCCTCGCCACGTAATCCGATCGTTCAACATGACTTAGCCTGGCCAGCAGGCCGGGGGCTGATGACATCGATGCCTACACCAAATGTGTACGGTGTGAGGCACTTCTCAGCCTCACTGTCAAGGCTCTAGTCAGTTGCACCAGACGCATCGGCATGTGGGTGCAACGTCCGGTGCACCACCACCAACAACACTTTTCAACACATCTCACTGCACCCTTGCTTCCAATTAGCCAACCACAACAAGTGTACTTCATGTGCACGCGTGTGTTAGCATTTTTCAAGAAATTTTGTAAGGGTTAGAAATTAGCACACTAGATCCTAAACGCATCATCATGATTTCTCCCGTTAAGTTTGGTTATTGATCCTAAATCACTGACATCCTCTATGGTGTTTTTTGAGTACAAAACAAAATGGTCCTATTGCTTATACCTTTGCCTTGAGCCCATATTGTTTTTCTCTTCCTTCTTTTTCAAGCACGAGCACTTGATCATCTTTTGGATCATCTACATGCATCCACTTAAGAATAGGGATTAGTCATAGGGTTTTATCAATTAGCCAAAACAAAACTAAGGACTTTCAAGAAGCTATTATTTTTGGCTCCTTCTCACCCTAAGGCTAAATGAGAGTACTTTTTTAGGAGCTTCATCGGGAGAGTCGTTTAATTTTACCTTGTATGACAGAAAACGATTCCAAATAGCCCCTGAGGCCTCTGGAGAAGGCGTGCCAAATGGAGCCTTAGTTACTTATTATGGAATTCTAAACACATTCATTTTAATAAACAAAATAGGGACTATTAGGTGATGCCCGTTGTAGGTCCCATGGTCAACATTCAACACCGGTCGTTGACTTGGTCAACTAGGTAAGTTTGGGGTCCTTCATGGCAAGTGTTCATTTAAGCTTGTTTGAACCATTATCTGCGCTAACACATTGAACTATGGACACATAAGTATAGTTTAAGTTCTAAACAATGAATTAAACAAAACCCTCAGTTCCATCTATTTTTTGAATGTGCTCATATAGGTAGGGTTTCCATCTATTTGCAGTTAAACAACGCTGGGCGGGCTGACTGGCTAGATCGGCCCACCGCCGACCGATGAACCGCTTTAAGCTGAATGCGTTAAACTACTTGGGTTGGGTTGGTCTGGTCTGGACCTAACATAACTGACGACCAAGGCATGCAGTCCAGGCTCAAGAAGGAGCCCCACATTCGGATGATGATGATGATGATCGTGTAGTAATTTGTTCAGTTTTGTCAAACAAATATTAGAGCAAGAATGTGATTCAACACGTTCCTTTATCATTTCAATTCAGTTGATAATTCAATTCAAATACCACATTCTCACCATTTGAGATCCCAAACTCGGAAACGCCAAACAAGGCAAGCAGAACCATAACCTACCTCCACATCAAGTTCCAACGGGACTGTTGTCAAAACAACAACAACAACAACCAATAGGCCTCTACAAGTCTAATTTCCTACAACTACAACTACTGTGACAGGTACGTAGCCTAAAACTTTAACATCAAATGTGGCCCTAAAATATTTTAGCTTTTAGTGTTACGGTTTAGCACATGGCAATGGATCCACTAACTATAGTTTAGCTATACAATAAAGATGATTAGCAACTAAAAAAACACCGTGCATAGCTAAAGGAGTGACGATCAAAGTTTGATTAGACTGGAAAAGAGTGGCTGGGTTCTACGGAAAGCTCAGCTGGACGTGACGTGTGACGTGTGTTTGGCTAAACGGGGTGACCTTGGCTAAAACTACTGGCAGGCTTGGGTACTTACAGACTGATGAGGCTAAAATTACCGGCGCCGGCTTCTGCTTGGGCGTGACGTGAGCGTGAGGAGGCGACGCATTGCCGGCGGCGTCCTGCGTTCTGCAGTCGAGCCATCTGCACCGTCCACTCCATCTAACGCTCCTCATCTCACAGGCTATCCAGCAGGCGCTCGACGGCCCAAATAGGCCCATAACACCGTGGACTCCTGTCCGCCGCCGCCGTCCGCCGCCGTCTCTCCCGCGAGCACAAGCGTCGCCTCCGTCTCTTCTTGCGCCCTGGTCTCTTCGTTCCAGACGCTGCGCCGCCGCCTCGGTGGCGTTCTCCGGCTTGCCCGCTTTTCACGCAAGATCGTGCTTGCACTGCATGTTCTGTGAGTTGTGTCATTTCAGTAACTGAATAGGAAGCATAGGTTTTAGCAATTTGTGCAGGTAGGCAGCAAAACTGCTAGCAAATTGTGATTGTATGGAACCAGAAAAGCATAGAAAATTGTATAGATTGACATCTGGAAATCTGGGATATTATGACTGAACAAAGAGCAAATCTGTATAGATTGCCTTTGGCAATGTTTTGACTAAATAAAGAGAAGGCATTGCTGAATTTTTAAAACTTCAGAGACTACACAAATATCCAACCCTGATGATTAAACAAGCATGGTCGTCTAGTTAAGTGCAATAGTTGGAGCTGTAGAATGAATTAACCCTTTTGCCGTGACCACCAAAGCAGTGAGAGATGGACCACTCTCCAAAACAACTCCTATGTTGCCATAGAAGACCTTGTGCTTCTCCACTTTTGACGGGGTCATTTCTATCTTGGACAGTGCTTCCATCATCCCCTCTTCTCTCAGCATAGTTGCAAAGTGAGGCCAAAGTTTCACAATAGATATCACCATCTCAACTATGACCCTTCTCATTCTTGGGTATTCAGGATTTGGTTTTCTGTTGGAGTTGAGTGTGCCAACCAGCTTATGAACAAGCTCAGATTGGTCAGTTTGTAACTGTAGCTGATCATGTATTGATGTTGCAGGGATCATGTCACCGATTTGTGATACGAGGCCCATTAGCACCTCCAGGTGTTTGCCCTCAGCGGTGATTATATTTTCCATCACCTGCATGGACAGTGGTGTGATAAAAATTTCAGGTAATGACGACTATTTCAAGATGAATTAAGTAAATGGCAAAAAAAAAAAAAAAAACGTATGAAACCAAATATATGACAAATCACTATAAATTATATTTGGGTGTTCATGTCTTTTTTGAACCCACTAAACTCTTGATAAATTCTACTTTCTGTCAAGCCAGTAACTCCATTGATAACGACAAACCAAAGTTGTTAACAATTTCTCTTAGTAGCAATAGAGAGAGACTCACCTTTGGGAAGGCAGATGACAGGTGGTTGCTTGCATCTTGATAGCGCAGTTTATCTTTGGTGTGCTCACAAATGTTCTGCAGTAGACTTGCCGCAACATATCTGTACTCATCTTCACACAACATGTTGTTGAGATCCTTGACAAGTTCATATCCTGGTTCCTCCAAGATAAACAAGCAATTTGCAGGGCTGTCTACTGTAAGGTTTGCAAGTGCTTCGCCTGCTGCCATTCGCAGGGACTGATCATAGTAAGCACTGGTTGGTCCATCCTTCTCAATAAATACATGCATGAGTTTCCAAACAATCATCTTGCAGCACCCAATCTCTTTCCTTGCGTCCTCATCCAAGCACAGCTTGGTTAAGATATTAAACACCAGTTTTATCATCATCTCAGGGCTGCTGCGGCTGTCCTCTAAGTCACATTCGAGGTTGTTCAGTAAAAGGAGTTGTTGCACAGCTCTTGCCGAAGTGTTGCCCCAATGTTCTCTCCGGTGCTTGTAAGCCTGCTGACAAAATTCAGGGATGCACATATCACCACACACTGCTGCTCATTGTTGTTGCTTACGACGTTTTTATCTCTGTAACTTATGAGCCCAATAATTTTGGAAAGGAGGTATGACGCATTGGCAATTTCTGCACAATTGTTGATATCATGAGCTAGCTTCTCCAGAATTACCATGCCTAGTATGGGGAGTGACTCCTGATCAACAAAGGGCAGCTTCTCCACAATGAACCACTTGTCTTTCATCCTCTGCCAAAACTGACATACCCCAATGCACCCTCCACTATTGTCTTGTGCATGCCCTAGTTCTTCAACTGCTGGTTGGCTACCTGCTGCATTTCCTCCAGTACCAGAAGTTGTTTGCCCTGAAGTTTCTTCATCATCAAGGAGCGAACACACCACCGTCAGCGTGCCCGGAACATGAGCAACTCTAACGTTTTCAGCAAGGTTGGCAACAATCCTTGCTGCAATTAGCCGGATATCTCTGTGTCTTTCATCTGCCCAGCCAAGCATGGCAATCAAAGAGGAAAGTGTTTTATTGGATCTGATGATTTTTGACCTCATCGTCTCATCTCTGGAATCAGTTCCCGAGCTTTCATGCAGGAGGTTGCCAAGAAGGAGAACACCAGCTAGCTGTGTTTGGCTTGAATTGGAGCTTAGGGACTCTTCAGCGAAGCTAGCGAGGCTCACCGTTTTTCTTGCAGCAAACAAGCCACTTTCCATGCATGTGGAGTAGGCGGACTCGTAGTACAGATCGATGGCTTTGGCTCCCTGCTGACCTCTGAGTTTTGACTGACCGACAAGCATTCTGCGTGGGAAGAAGGAGAAGAGCCCGAGGATGCATGCTGTGATGTAGAAACAACCTTGGCATATTGCCAGCACGTAGAAGACTTTAATCGCCGGCACCAAGTTTGATTCTGGCTTGGGATAATCAGACTGCAGGTTGTGAAATCGTGAAGACGAGAGCATCACCTGAAGGACAGCAGCCGGGATCTGCAAATTCCCAATCAGTAGCACAGCTACTACAGATATAATGGATCCAACGAGAGATAGTTGTGGACCCCAAACATTATCGGGCACCATTGGAACACCTACAACCAAATACCAAAGGAACAACATGCGCAGGGTCACGTCGATCCAGCAGCCAACAACCAGACTAGAGTTTTCTGCTGCCGGAGTCTGTAGGCTGCCAAGTGATAGTACCATTGTTGCGAATGATATGATGAAACTACTAGGATCCACTACTTCACCATGAATTTCAAATGCAGGCGGCCACATAAGCAGCACCGAACCAAAAACCAGGCTGATGGCTGAAATCAGTTTGGCCAAAGAGAGTAGACTGCGTCCCCAAGAAGTACTTGTTAGGTTGGCAATTATTGGAGGCCTAGAAATAAGCAGCAACGCTGCCACCACCATTGTTAGCATCTCTGCTGACACGGAAGCAAGAAAAGACGCGTGTGGTTGATATTTATTGTAAACCCTTGATTTAATTGGAATAATGTGATTTGGGGCATTCTCCATAGCCCACTTATATACAACCTGGAGAGCATAGAGAATTATAAAAGCAATCAGGACAGCCCACAGCAGCAATAATCGTCGGCACCGCTTGGATCGGCTAGTCTGCTGAGAAGCACCTCGTAGCTGCATCTTGCTCATAACGATTAATAAACCCACCTGTAGAATGCCCATGAACCTAAATGCAACAACCGGCAACCAGGTAACAAGGTCTATCCACATACCGATGACCAGCACCACCTCATTTCCTTCCTGCGGCCGCCCCAGAATGCGAGCGAAAGACACATTGATCCATCCGAGTGCCCTCGTCGTCCCGAACAATGACCGGTTGTCCAATTTGTAGTTGCGGCTAAAAATCCTGACGTGTGCAAAGCGAAATTTATTAGCAAAAGTCACGAAAATCTCTATCTATGTTATAATTTATAGAAGTAGTCTTATTAGTTATTGCAACTTAATTTTGTCCCACGTGTTAGAGCATCTCTAAGAGCCTTTTTAAAATTCACCCTCTAATGTAGTGGCGGGCGTGGTGGCCTGGTGGCGGCCGGCACGGGGAGGCTGAGATGGCCGCTCACTAGAGCTCGTCCACCAAACTCTATCGGAGGCTGAGATGGCTGCTCACTAGAGCTCGTCCAATTTGTTGTTGCGGCTAAAAATCCTGACTTGTGTGGCAAAGCGAAATTTATTAGCAGAAGTCACGAAAATCTCTATCTACTAATATATATTATAATTTATAGAGACAGTCTTATTAGTTGTTGCAACTTTTCCCCTCATGTTAGTCTTTTTAAAGTTCACTCTCTAAATCATCATTTAAGAGAGTCATTTGCATAAAAAATCACTTTCTATATCTTTTCATTCTCCAAACATATATCACTGGAGATTAATAAAGAATATAGACGACAACACGTACCTGAAAGCTTCTATGAAGATAATCACCATGGCGAACCAGAAATCCGTTGGTTTCAGATCGGGCAGAAGCCGCCGAGCAAGACGGCGGTCGCCCAGAGGAAGGCCAGCCCGCCGAAAGCATTTCCCGCCCACTCGCCGAAGGCAACAACCCGTACAAATCTGTTGAACGTCCGCTCCCTCTGCTGCAGCTCGCCACCTGCTGCAGCGTCCGCACCCTCGGCAAGAATTTGGACAGAAACTTCGCTGGAGCCGCCAGCACCGGCTGGTGTCGCCATTGTTCGTGTTCACTGGTCTCCCAAAAAAATGGGTATGTATGGTGGTTGAGAGAAAACGCGGAAACTTTCGGGACTTCATCAGGCAATTGTAGAATCTCTTGCAAGTTGCAGGTAGCAACATGTCACATTTTGTCTTAGCATCTTGCGGAAGGAAACGAAGGGCAGCGAAAGCCTCTGCTCACTGTGCACCAAAAAGTGGCGACGTTAACCTCACGTGCTCTGTTGAGTCTGCGCTCTAAGCGATATAAAGTTTGATCAATTATAATGAGAATGGGAATCTCATCATCAATGGGTGCTCCAATTTGTGATGAATGTTTCTATCTATGGCCGGCAGCACCGCAGGAGTTTGATGCGATCTCCATTAAGCACTGTGACGTGAAGCAAATAGTGGCGCACTAAAAAGACCGCGAAGCAATTAGTGTGGTGCACGAAATAGCTAGGGTAGCTTTGTTTTGTATTTGGGTCGATGAACCCCTAGTTTTATTCTAGAAACAATGGTGAATATTGTAATCTTGTTTGATAAGGGCAAGTACATAGGCGTTGTCTCATAACTGGTCGCATGTGGTGCCATATAAGTTAAGACACTTAATAGACCTGCTTCTATGAATATTGACCGGTAAACTCTTGAGGTGTTCAGGCACAACTTCGCTAGTAGACTTCTGGGCTTCAATAAGGGTAATTCCCTGAAGTTTTCTCTAAAGAAGGTAATTTTTGTTCACCAGTTTTGAATTGCTGAGATTGTTTCTTCTCTGCAGGCTTTCCATACTTGCAGCATAAGCTAGCTCGTGGATTCAGTGTCAATATCCAGTAAACAAGCCAAAACTTCATCCAAACCAGGTAACGTGAATAAGGTTTTCTACAATTTTATCTAAGCTGTTATGTCAAAATACTAAGCTTGTTTCTTCCTTGCAGATACATCACAGAGGCCTGCTGTTGTGGGCTCTTCAGTAACTAACTCACCAGATTTCATTGATTAAATTGGGGCAAGCTTCCACCTTCTTTGGTCCGTTAAGTTAATTGTTGGAATGTTAGATTTGTTAGTCTGGGAAAACAATGCAGATGTCTGTTTAAAATTCTTTACTTGTTGTTCGCGGTGACGTTCTGTTTTGTTTTATTTGATTTCCATTTTCAGATTCCACTGTAAGCTTGCACTGTCCTATCCTAATTTCTAGACCAAAAGCTCGATCCACAGCCTTTCTTGTATGCTTATGAGAATTCAGATTTTTTTTTTTTTTCATATACTTGATTTGCTTATGAGCACTCAAGTTCTGCAGCCAACGACCTTCTCCTTGCTGGCTGTAATCTTGCATGCTGATGGCAAAGTCGAGCTATGGGACCTGTCAAGCAACTTCTTCCTCTCAGAGAAGGATTTTTTTTTTTTGGTAAAACCGTGCTGAAGCTTGTGTTCCAAAGCTACAGGAGCTTTCATCATATCTACCATAACTGGTGATTTGACCAAGGAGCAGCTTTCTAACTTTCAGTTCTTTAGAGATGGAGTTTCAAAAAAAAAAAAAGTTCTTTGGAGATGGCAGAGATTTGGTAATGAGCGAGGTTCTCGATGCAGATCAAGATCAGGCACATTGTCAATATGAATAGTATACTGTAGGTGTAGGTTTTATAAATCAGCAGTGGATTTATTTACATAAAAAAGAAGGCAAGAACTTGCAGACTTTGTAGATCACACAAGGAGATGCATACTTCTATAGACTGATTGAATCTTGATGCACATTTTAGAGAATAAATTGTAGGCTTCTTCTAATTCTATTGCATGTAAATTGGGTTGTAGCAAAAGCAGATCCAAATTTCTGCATATTTTTCTTAGAGTTGAAGATCCTTGGGTTGACTAGCCTTTGGGCTAAAACTACCGGCAGGCTTGGTTACTCACGGACTGAGGCTGTTAGCTGGTTCCGGCCATCTGGCCCATCGGACGCTCCACGTCCCACGCGCTAGACGGCCCAAATAGGCCCATAACACCGTGGAGTAAGCACTTGGTCGACTCCTGTCCGCCGCCGCCGTCTCTGCCCCGAGCAAAGTGTCGCCTCCATCCCATCTTCCTCCCTCGGCGCCCTGGTCTCCTCGTTCCAGACGCTGCGCCGCCCAAGTAGCCGCCTCGAGGGCGTTCTCCGCCTTTCCCGCCGGCCACGCAAGAGGCTGGTTTCCCGTGCGCCAGCTGTGTGGTGCTCGAGCCCTGCTGCCGTATACGGCCACCGTGGTGGAGGTCCCGGCTGCCATCGGCAAGTTCCATGCTGCGTCATTTTCAAGTGGTTGTGCTTAGCCTGGGTGCATCGAGGCCATCAAGCTTGTATTCTGGGAGCAAGGACGCTGCTGCACAAGCATTGTGTTCTGCAAATTGTGCTTGCACTGCATATTTTGTAGATTGTCTGTCATTGCAGTAACTGAATAAGAAGCACAAGTTTTGGCAATTTGTGCAGGTAGGCGGCAAAACTGCTAGCAAAGTATGATTGTATGGAACCAGAAAAGCAGAGCAGATTGTATAGATTGACATCTGGAAGTCTGGGATGTTATGACTTCAATAAAAAGAGCAAATCTGTATAGATTGCCTAGAGAGGGCATTGCTGAATTTTTTAAACTTCAGAGACTACACAAATATCCAACCCTGATGGTTAAACAAGCATTGTCGTTTGGTTATGTTCAATAGTTGGAGCTGCAGAATGAATTGACCCTTTTTGCGGTGGCCACCAAAGCAGTGAGAGATGGGCCGCTCTCAATACAACACCTATGTTGCTATAGAAGACCTTGTGCTTCTCCACTTTTGATGGGGTCATTTCTACCATGGACAGTGCTTCCATCATCCCCCATTCTCTCAATATAGTGGCATAGCGAGGACAGAGTTTCACAATAGATATCACCATCTCAACTATGGCCCTTCTCATTCTCGGGTATTCAGGATTTGGTTTTCTGTTGGAGTTAAGTGTGCCAACCAGCTTCTGAGCAAGCAGTTCTGATCGGTTGGTTCTTAAGTGTAGCTGATGATGGATAAATGATTCTGGGAGCATGTCACAGATTTGTGATACAAGGCCTATCAGGACCTCCATGTGTTTTCCCTCCGCAGACATTATATTTTCCATCACCTGCAGGAATGGTGGCGCAACAAAAATTCAGGTAATGATGACTATTTCAAGTTCATTTAATTAAAATGACCAAAAATACGAAATGAAATAAATCCCAAACCACCATAATTTATGTTTGAATGCTCTTGTTTTTTAACCCACTAAGATCCAGTGATAAGTTCTACTGTACCATATTATACTTCAATTTTCAAGCTACTAATTTCATTGACAATAACAGTAATGAACACGCTGAAATTGTTAACAATTTCTCTTAGTAGCAATGGAGAGACTCACCATTGGGAAGGCAGATGACAGGTGGTTGCTTGTATCTTGATGGCGCAGTTTATCTTTGGCATGTGCACAAATATTCTGCAGTAGACTTGCCGCAACATATTTGCACTCATCTTTACACATCATGTTCTTGAGATCCTTGATAATTTCATATCCTGTTTGTTCCAAGATAACCAAGCAATTTGCAGGGCTCTCTGTTGTAATGTTTACAAGTGCTTCCCCTGCAGCCGTTCGCAGGGACTGATCACTGTCGTCGTAAGCATTGGTTGGTCCATCCTTCCCAATAAATGCATGCATGAGTTTCAAAATAGTCACCTTGCAGCTCCCAATTTCTTTCCTTGCGTCCTCATCGAAGGACAGCTTGGTTAGTATATCAATCACGAGTTTCATTAGTTCAGGGCTGCTGCGGCTGTCCTCTAAGACACACTCGAGGTTGTTCAGTAAAAAGGAGTTGTTGCACAGCCCTTGCCGAAGTGCTGCCCCAATGCTCTCCCCAGTGCTTGCAAGCCTCCTCACAAAATTCAGTGATGCACATATCACCGCGTGCTGCTGCTCATCGCTGCTAATTTCACTGTCATCAGTTGTGTAGTTTATGAGCCCTATAGTCTTGGAAATGAGGTATGGCGATTTGGCAATTTCTACACAATTGTCAGGATCATGAGCAAGTTTCTCCAGAATTACTATGGCCAGTACGGGGATGGAGTCATGATGAGTCAAGGGCAGCTCCTCCAAAATAGACCACTTGTCTTTCATCCTCTTCCAACATCGGTGTACCCAGTAGCAGCCTCCTTGTTTATCTTGTGCATGCCCACCATCTAATTGTTCATCAGTAATTTGACTACCTGCATTTCCTCCATTACTAGAAACTATTTGCACTGAAGCTTCTTGATATGCTAGTTGGTCATTACCAGCATCAAGAAGCGAAGACAGCAACTTCAACATGCCTGGGATCTCAGCAATTGTAAGTCTGTCAGCAAGGTGGGCGATGACCCTAGCAGCATTAAGCCTGGAATCTTTTTCCCATCCGAGCATGCAAATCAACGTGGACAATGTCTCCTTGGACTTGATGATTTTTGTTCTCAGCTCTTCACTGAAATCGGTTTCCTTGGATTCATCCAGGAGATTGCCAAGAATAAGCACACCAGCTAGCCGCGTCTCACTTGAGCTGGAGCTTATTAGGGACTCCTTGGCAAAGCTGGCGAGGTTCACCATCTTCGTTGCAGCAAACAAGCCTGCTTCCATGCATGTGGAGTAGGCGGACTCATAGTACAGATCAATGGCTTTGGCTCCCTGCTGACCTCTGAGTTTTGACTGACGGACAAGCATTCTACGTGGGAAGAAGGAGAAGAGCCCGAGGATGCTTGCTGTGATGTAGAAACAACCTTGGCATATTGCCAGCACGTAGAAGACTTTAATCGCTGGCACCAAGTTTGATGCTGGGTTGGGATAACCAGACTGCAGGTTGTGAAATCGTAAAGTCGAGAGCATCACCTGAAGGCCAGCCGCCGGGATCTGTAGATTCTCAATCAGTAGTACAGCTAACACAGATACAATGGATGGAATGATGAGAAATATTTGTGTACCCCAAACATTACTCAGCACTGGCATACCTACAACCAAATACCAAAGGAACAACATGTGCAGGGTCACGTCGATCCAGCGGCCAATAACCAGACTACAGTTTTCTGCTGCCGGAGTCTGTAGGCTGCCAAATGATAGTACCATTGTTGCGAATGATATGATGAAACTACTAGGATCCACTACTTCACCTTGAATTTCAAATGCAGGCGGCCACATAAGCAGCACCGTACCAAAAACCAGGCCGATGGCTAAAATCAGTTTGGCCAAAGAGAGTAGACTGCGTCCCCAAGAAGTACTTGTTAGGTTGGCAATTATTGAGGCCTAGAAATAAGCAGCAACGCTGCCACCACCATTGTTAGCATCTCTGCTGACACGGAAGCAAGTTCAAATGCGGGTGGATAATAGGTATTGTAATCCTTTGGTTCATTTATAAGGGGATTTGTGGGATTCTCCATAGCCCCAATAACCCAGTGAGCCTTCAACCGACCTAACTGGAGAGTATAGAGAATTATAAAACCAATCTGGACAGCCCACAGCAGCAATAATCGTCGGCACCGCTGGGATGGGCTAGTCTGCTGAGAAGCACCTCGTAGCTGCATCTTGCTCATAACGATTAGTAACCCCACCTGTAGAATGCCCATGAACATATCTCCAACAACCGGCAACCAGGTAACAAGGTCTATCCACATACCCATGACCACCACCACTTCATTACCTTCCCTGTGGCCGCCCTAACATGCGAGCGAAAGACATATTATTCCATCTGAGTGCCCTTTGTCGTGCCGAACAACGACCGGTTGTCCAATTTGTAGTTGCGGCTAAAAATCCTGATGTGTGCATAACAAAGATTTATGTTATTAGTAGAGACACGAAAATCTCTCTACTTATATAATTTTTAGAAGTAATCTTATTGGTTGTTGCAACTTTTTTCCCATGTGTTCTATTGAAACTTGAAACTATATGTTTCTTATCTGTTTCCTTTTTTGAAATTAAAAAGTTTTTAGATTCTAAACCATACTATTTGTTACTAAGTCATACGCCCAACATGGGTTGTATTCCGCGGCGGAAGTAATGGGTCGGCATGGGCTCAAGAGGGGAGCGCCATCACCGCCACCGTGCCACGAGGGCCGCGCGGCCTGCCCTAGGGTGCAATGGGGGAGGTGCCCACAGTCACCGCCTGCCGCCATCAACGCCTCGAGTTTCCATATGGAGTCCTTGGTCAGTTTAAGAAATAAGTCGTTAAGTCATAAAGATTGAGTTGTTGCGAATCCGATTCGATAAGGATCTCCAAGTTCGCTTAGGAGTCAAGTCTTGAGAGAACTATAAATACAATGAGATTGTAATAAATTAAACTCAAGTAATAGAAAGAGTGAAGGTTCCTTATTTCCTTCCCTCTCTTTCTCGTCGTGCCCAACCCTACCGCATCGTTGTCGCCCCCCGCCCTCCGCGCCACCGCCGCAGCCCCCCGGCTCCCTAGCCACTACAACCACCACCGCCGACGAGCCTCCCTCCAGTCGCCCCTAACACCGGTCGTAGCGAGCTCCATAAACTATTCCATGACTTTGCCAAGAAGTTCACCACCAAGTTCGGTGGCATCACCACCAAGCTCTCCAACGTCAACAACCGCCTCGCTGACCTCGATAATGATCGATCCATGGACACGATCCTGGGGAAAGAACTCAAGCAAGAAAAGGGCAAACAAATATCAAACGTGAGATGGCGACCAAGAGATCGCTACCAAGCTAGCTATCAAGTACTTGCAGGAACAAGCTGACTCGGTCAAATCCCAAGCGCCGCTAGAGATCGTCGCCACCGGAGGCCAATCTATTCTCCAAGGACGACTAGTCTGCAGGACATCCAACTTGGAGATCCTCCAGTAGGTAACAGTCTATACCGCAGGACCATCGGACCTCGCACTTGGCAAGGAGGAGTCCATGGTTCTCCGAATGCACTAGTGAGGAGCGTCTGACGAGAATCGTAGACGACCACAGCTTTTGCGAGGTAACTGTCTTTGTCTGCGACGACCACGACCACCACTACATCATTGGCGAGGACGTCGACGCCAACACCTCCTCCCATTCAGCGTATCACCGCTGACAAGCGGAAGGAACACTAGGATGTCAACCTTGGCGACCACTAAACTGAGCCGCTTGCTCAAAAGTTGTTGTTCAGCGTTAACAACAACAATGACAAGGGTAGCAACAGCCCGCGGATGATATGATAGGCCTGACCCACTCTAGACTTCAGGGAGCCCCTCCCATGTACCTTGTAGGTATGATGAATGCAACTAGTGTCCACATATTAGTGAACTCGGGCGCTACGCATAACATCATCAACGTCGCCCGCCTCATCGGCCTATGGGAGCAACCCATTGACTCCTCGCCATCCTCATTAGCAATGGGAACGAGGTCTTGTGTCAAGCCATGTCGTTCACAGCACCACTACGTATTGGTGGAGATGCCTTCAACATCGATGCCTAGCTCCTTGACCTCAGCAACGACATCGATGACATCCTCGGCATGCCATGGCTTGTCGGCCTTGGCCACATCACATGAGACTTCAACGACATGGAGATGTAGTATGTATGGGATGGGCGACTACACACGCTCTGCGCCATTACCCGTTCACTAGGCACGACAACGGTGCACGCTCTTCCATAGCCGCCACAGATGGTCTTCGCATCAAGCGACAACCAGCGCCACCTCAACATTGCGACGTGATGAACCAAGCAAAGAGAGCTCGACTACCAACAGCGTTGGAGTACACCGACGACATCATCTTCATGCAAATGAGACGAGATACCGGGGAGCAGCAAACCTACGAGCCATCGCCGTCATAGAAGGTCGTCCCGCCCGAGCTTGGTCCGTCGAGCATGGACCCATCTTCTTTGATGGGCTCTCCTAGTTATACGTATAGTCATCGCTACTTTCTAACCTTTTGCAGGTTCTTCATCAGAATGGACAGGCCAACATGGAGTTGTTGGCACTCAGGGCGCATGGACTGCTAACTCACAAGCAACACGACGAGCTGCCCACGTTCATCCTGCAGGGTCGCACCTGGTCATGCGATCGCCGTGTATTGCTAGGGCAATGGTGACTTTCGTCGACGCGAAGGGATGCTTGTTTCCCGCATCGACAGCATCGCCATTGACCTCCTCCCCAACTCCAACATGCACCACCTCTCGTCATAGGAGCCTAATCGTGGAATGTTCCTCTTTGGACCTATGCTAGACATGATGACATCGTCGCCTACACGCTCTTCGGCGACGATCTGGCATCGCATTGCAACCTACATAGCCCCTAACATGGGCAACCACATCCGTGGCTTCGCAGCACCACCACAGGTGATGTCTCATTACAAGATAGCAGCAGCAACACCTCGACCTCTTCTTGATGCAGCACGAGGTGATGCACGAAGAGGCCCGGCGGCGGACGAGTACCTCTACCACATCCATGGCAACCTACAATATTGCTTTGAGTCTCAACCCCTACGGACGCGCCACGACATCATCATCGCCAACCCCCTCGACGACCAACTGACCAAGTAACTTGAGGCCATCCCACCAGACGCCTATTTCAACACGAGGACGCTCCAAGTAGAGAAGGAAGTAACATGTCGGCATGGGCCTAGGAAGGGAGCGCCACCGCGCCACAAGGGCCACGAGGCCTGCCATAGGGTGCAGGGGGGGAGGCACCCACGGTCGCCGTCTGCCGCCATCATCGCCATGAGTTGCCATGAGTCCTTATTCATTTTAGGAAATAAGTCATTAAGTTAGAAATATTGAGTTGTTAAAGGAGAATCCGATTTGATAAGGATCTTGCTAACGAGACAAATCTTGAGGGGAGTATAAATACAAGTGGATTGTAAACAAGTAAACTCAATTAATAGAAAGTGTGAAAGCTCCTTGTACCCTTCCTCTCTCTCTCTCACTCTCTACCTCTACCCAAGCTGCACGCCAATGCCGCCCGCGGCTGCCTAGCCACCGCAACCACCACGCCGGCCGAGCCCTCGCGGGTTGCCGCTCACATGCTACAATAAATAAATTAGTTGTTTCAAGCTAGTGTGGCACATAAGACGTTGAATTTGCTATATCAAAAAATAATGTGTAGCCCATCCATTTTTCCTTGACTTATTAGGATGTCTTTTTTATTGCTTACTGTGAGAATTCTGTTAGATCCTCTAATAGTAACAGTAGCAACAGTAAGATTGGACTGCAAGTAAATGGGCGGCAAAAAAAGAAATAAACTGATGAATAATTAGTAAACAGCAACACATACGTACCTGAAGGCTTCTATGAAGATAATCACCATGGCAAACCAGAAATCTGTTGGTTCCAAATCGGAGCTGAAGCCACCAAGCAAGACCCCGTCGCCCAGAGGAAGGCCATAGCACCGAAAGCGTTTCCCGCCCACTCCCCAAAGGCAACAACCCGGACGAAGCGGTTCAGCGTCCCCTCCCTCTGGTGTAGCTCGCCAGCTGCCGCATCAGGAATTTGGAGAGACCTCGCCGGCGCCTGCTCGTGTGGCCATTGTGTTCAGCATCTGCTCCCTCTGGTGCAACTCGCCAGCTGCCACAGCAGGAATTTCGAGAGAAACCTCGCCGGCGCCTGCTCGTGTGGCCATTGTTCTTCAGTGTTCTTGCTCGACAACCACCCAACTATGTATGGTGGTGGACTGGTGGTAGTACAGTGGACTTTTTTCTTCAGAAAGAGAAAAAAAAAACAGAGAGGACTTGTTCTCGAGGAAGTCACTGTTCTTTCGTCAACACACGCCGTCTGCTTGTATTTCAAAAACAAAAGGAGCTGTTACTATCCAGTCCGAGGTGCTCTGCGTTGAATTTTGATCAGGTCGTGGAATCGTTTGCAGGAAAAAGAGTGGGCTTCCGACTAAATTATCTGGGATTGCCGTTGACCCTCGGCCAGCTGAAGGTTGTTCATGTCCAAAGGGTGTTAGATAATTCAGGATCGCGCCTTGCATGTGATTTCTGTATGTGTTCGTCCGTTGCGGCCGGTAGCATCTCGCCGTCGGGTCGGCGGCTTTTGTAAACAAACTCTATTATTCCCTTAATGCAAAACGTGTCAAGCACGCTTTGAGGAAAAAAAAATCAAGATAGCACCTTGCAGATCAGCAGGGCAGGATTTTAAATATAGCGGGCAGGAAGGAGCTAGTCAAATTAGTCCTAAGCTCAATTCCAACCTACCTATTAACTGCACTCTATGTTACACGGATACTTCGAGGGGGGTGACGTATCCGTATCCGATACTCGTCGGATACTCGGATACGGATACTTCGGATACACTATTTTAGTGGGTTTTCTTTTAAGAAAGTGTGTATCCGCGTATCCGATACGTATCGTATCGGATACCCCTACCTGTACTCGTGTAACATAGTTCTGCACTTAAGGCTCCAAAGCAGCTCATGGATGATCTGGATAGTGCAAGACGCCGTTTCTTATGGGCAGATGATAGCGAGCTGACAGGGGGCAAGTGTAAAGTGCCAGCTAGCACCCCATATGTCCTCCATTGTCGCAACAACGCAAAGTGCATTCATCAAAAAGCGAAGCATCCACGACAACTACATGGCAGTGCGCAATGCAATAAGGCGCTACAACAGGTCCAAACAGTCAGCGTTGTTCCTCAAGCTGGACATCACAAAGGCGTTCGACTCAGTAAGATGGGAGTACCTGCTCACCCTACTGTGTAAGCTCGGCTTCCCCAGCAGATGGCGTGATTGGGTCGCCGCACTGCTTTCCACCTCCACAACGAGAGTGCTCTTAAACGGCGTACCGGGCCCACCGATCAAGCATGGTAGAGGATTGCGTCAGGGGGACCCACTATCACCGTTGCTATTCGTTATAGCAATGGACCCCCTACAGAAGCTACTCGATCGTGCAACTGAGAAAGGCCATTTATCAAAGTTGAGGGGAAAAACGACGCAACTTAGAGTATCCATGTATGCTGATGACACAGCAATATTCATCAAGCCTACAAGATCTGATGTACTAGCTCTGACCCGTCTTCTTGCGCTCTTTGGGGATGCTTCAGGCCTCCAAACAAACTTTCAGAAATCCACAATCATTCCCATTCGATGCGATGGAATTAACCTGAACGACGTTCTGGCAGGATCGCCGGCAAATGTTTCAAGCTTCCCAACCAAATATCTTGGCCTGCCACTTTCAGACAGGAGGCTGAAAAAAGTAGACTTCCAACCCTTGGTGGATAAAGCTATCGGCAAGATCACCCTGTGGAATGGAAGACAGATCAACCAAGCTGGCCGGCTGGCCTTGGTCAAAGCGGTACTGACGGCACAAGCAGTGTACTTCCTCACAGCCCTTCGGGCACCCAAAGGGGTGCTCAACGACATTGAAGGGCAGAGCAGGAAGTTCTTATGGGCGGGCGCAGAGGCACTCACCGGGGGAAAATGCAAAGTTAATTGGCCGCGCTCAGCTAGACCGAAAAACTCAGGAGGGCTGGGCATCCTCCATCTGAGAAAATTCGCGAGAGCACTTAGGCTAAGATGGCTCTGGCGGCAGTGGGCAGTAGGTGATGATAACACCTGTGGCAATGATACACCTTGCAACAGAACAGACAAGCTACTATTTGCAGCGTCCACTTCTTTGACGGTAGGGGACGGAAACAAAGCGAGGTTCTGGACAAGTGCGTGGCTACAGGGGCAGCGGCCTTGTGATGTAGCACCACACCTCTTCGCCATCTCAAAAAGGAAAAACCGTGACGATAAAGCAAAAGCCCTTGCGGACAATACATGGGTCAAAGACATAAACCTCAAAGACCGAAGCTTCTCGGTTATACACTTCGAGGAGTACATGCTACTTTGGCGAGAAGCAGGACGCATAGGGCTTACAGAAGGGGTGCCTGACAGGGTGGTTTGGAAATTTGGGGCGAAAGGAGAGTACTCAACCTCCACGGCATACCACGCGCAGTTCATCGGGGCGACCTACAACAATTTTGAAACAATCATCTGGAAGCCTTGGGCGCCACCAAAATGCAAATTCTTCAGCTGGCTTGCTATACAAAAATAGAATTTGGACCAGCGGACGCACTACAGGCCCGCAATTGGCCCAACCAAGGTACATGCACCCTATGCAGAAGTCATGCGGAGACAGGCGTGCATCTATTCAGGGACTGTAGATTCGTCAGGAGGATATGGGGGGAAATCGCTACCTGGGTGCAAAATGCGAACTTGCATCCCAATGCATGGCCACATAGCGATTCCCTCCACAGTTGGTGGACAGGCCTGTCCAGCACGCAGGCCAGGAGTAGAAAAGGACTCCGAACCCTAGTCATTCTTGTATGCTGGGAGGTATGGAAGGAGCGGAACGCAAGAGTTTTTGATCGAGCAGAGTCTCCAAACTTTCTAGTTCTCCAGAGAATCAAAGATGAGGCGAGTTTGTGGATGGCGGCGGGGGCAAAATGCCTTTCGACCCTCCTTGCGCCCTCTTAGTTTCGCTTTGTACAGATTTCTGTATAGCTTTGTAACTTTTTCTTTTGTGTAACGCCGTCTGGCGAACTTCTCCTTTTTAATATAGCGGGCAGCTCTTCTGCCGGTTCGTTTCAAAAAAAAAAAAAAAAGTGTAAAGTGCCATGGAGACTGGTGGCGAGGCCAACTGATCTCGTGGGCTCAGGTGTTTTGGATTTGGAGCGCTTCAGCAGAGCAGCCCAGACCCTGGACTGGAATGGAACATTACAGAGCTGCCGGTCGACTCGGAGACATTGCTCTCTTCAACGCAGCCACAACAGTAACTGTTCACAACGGTAAAAAAGCGTCATTTTGGCTCTCCAGCTGGTTACATGGTCAGGCACCATCGAAGCTATGCCCGCTACTATTCAGGCACAGCCGACACAAGAACAGGTCGGTTTGAGATGCAATTGTGGGAGGCTGCTGGATTGGAGACATTGCTCACAACCTATCGAACGCCTTGCTAGACGAATTTTTTCATACTCTGAAGAGAGATCGAGGCAGGCAGCCCGCAGTCCTGCTAAACTTGGAAGACGATGTAGAAAACACCATAACATGGAGAGATATTGAGGCCATAGCACCGAAAGTGTTTCCCGCCCACTCCCCAAAGGCAACAACCCAGACGTAGCCGTTCAGTTTCCGCCCGGGTGGTAATGGATCGGGCTCTTTTTTTTTTCACGATCAAACTTGGACCTTTCTAATATGTCAGGTACCGTATGCCGTGGGCCAGGAACCTTCTGCCAGGTGGACCCGCCCACGCCGGATGGTGGATTGTGAAGAGGGCTTTGTCTACTTAAGACAACACGCACGGAGGCTGGAGGGATCATCAATCAAAAATCACAATTACCTTTATCCCCTTTACTTGTATTACTGTTCATCTTCTCTCCCATGTCTCTCCTTCTCTCCCCTTGTACTCGGTTCTAGAGGAATTGCAGTGAGATTTGGTAGCCCTGGTTGTGGGTCGCTGACAGTGGTATCGGCTCCGTCGATCCTCGCCATGGATCGAGTACTCGAGCTCGCTTTTTGCCCGGATCCTCCGCAGGTTCGATGAGATCGAGGCCCGGTGGGATGCTCGGGAGCGGCCGCGCGCCGCCGCCATCGAGTCCCGCATCGCCACCCCGAAGTGGACCCCACGGCGCAGCCCGATGAGGCCGTCGTGGTGGCCGACAACCGGGAGGGCTGTTCGGAGGAGCGCGCGTCGACCTCGGCGTCGTCGGGCCCAAGCGGATCGATGGCGTGGTGGATCGCGACAACCGGGTGGTCTGTTCGAGCAGCTGGACCGCACCCGGAAGAGCGCGACATCATCCTCACCGCCGACGTCGTCTTCACGGGCCCCCGCCCTCCGACCAGATCTACGTGTCGGGCTCGAGGCCGAGGACTTCTTCCCCGTCCCCTGCCGAGTACGAGTTCCCCGCCAAGCCCCTCAAGCCCGAGGAGATTCCGCTCCGGATCCGGCGCGAGGCGCCGGAGGTGGACGAAGGTCCTCCCGTCCTCAACCGGCGAGGTGCTCAAGTCCGCCATGTCCGCTCCGGTTCCACCGCGGCAAGCTGTTCTCAGCATCGGCCTCGATTCAGCCGTCCCGCGTCGTACTCCTCTGCCGCCACGACTTCGCCCGCGCGCATGGCTGGTTCCTTGGCCGCGCGACGACCGGGCGTCTCCCCACCACGTCCACGCTGGCCTCGCCGACCACGGCGTCCTCCGCGACGCCGCCACTTCCGCCGAGGATGGGGGCTTCCTCGACTCGCCGACCACGGCGAGCTCCACCACGCCCGCCTCGACGTCGTCGCCGACCATGGCGAGTTCCTCTGCGTCCGCCTTGGCCGCCTCTATCCGAGGTCACGCAGCGGGCCACCGTCATCCGCATCGGAAGGAGTCCCCGCCGTCGCCCTCGACTCCCATCCATCCTCGCGCAATTCGTCTCCGCCACCGGGCAGGCCCGTGCTGCGGCGTGCGCGGAGGGCGGTGTTGGGACGCGTGCGGCGGGCGCTTAGAGCGAGTTGCGAGAAGAGCACGCCGGCTTATCCACATGGGCCAGCGTCGCGGGATCGGCTACCGCGTCGCGATGCCGAGCGCCACCGAGCTCCTCTACATCGGGCACCTCGCGCCGCCACCACGCCTCCGCCGCCAAGGCCGCGCCCACGCCATCAGCCCGCAACGCCCGGCCGCAGCCACCGATGTCAAAGCACCACTACACCAACCTCAAGGGCGCGCCGGACGCTACGCCGCCCCGCCCGTCGCCACGACTCCATCTGCGCCCGCGCGCCGCCGGCTGGGAAGGAAGTCCACGCCGCCCAGCTCAGCCGCGCCCGTGTTCGTCGAGCTCGTCACCACCGGCGCCAAGCGCCCAGCGAGTTCGTCGTTGGCGACATCTCCGCTCTCCGCGGCTACCTCGGCTTCACCATGCCACAGCGCCGAATCACCTACCACAATTGGATGCGGCATCGGCTTCACCATTCTCTACCCCACGAGATGTGTCCTCGATGGTACGGGCTGCTGATTTGAGCAACTCGGTGCTCTCTTCGCTCCCGCATCACGATGTTCGATGAAATGTGGAGCTACCGCTTAGGGTACTGCTGGTGCTACACTTACATGGCAATTCTCTCGGGTGGTTGGGTTGCTTGTGCTTTGGGGTTCCTCAATCTCATGGGTAGCCAGGTCTCGCATATGCACTATGATGTTGCCAATACAGAGTTTACACTCTTGATGTCAGTAAGGCCACCACCAAATCATATCATTAGTCAGTTTGTGAAGCCTGTACCAGCAGAGTGCAATCTAGATTTACATCAACTGATTCAGCAGCCAACATTGTGTTGCAACTCATCGTTGTTCTCTTTATGCCGTTGTCGTCACTCGATGAGGTTCATTGCTCAGCTTATGTGCAGAATTTTTGTCAAGAGCTCATATATCCGGGAAGTTTTACAAGAGAACATGTGACTTGTCATTCCGGTACTAAGCCGAGGCATAGGATTCAAGTTCGAGAATGGTGTCTCGCTATCGGTGCATGCTTACACGTGGGAGACCATAGGTATCTTTGGCAACATCATCATTGTCGGTTCTAATGCCAAGGGAGAGGTGCTTGGTCATTGGGACAGATTATGTGATTCCCGATGATGTACCGCTTTGCATAAAAATAGTGGTCAAGGAGAAGTTGTGGACCATCTACGGAGGGGGCGGATGGGTTTATCTCGAGGAGCAGGCAAAAGCAAGCTCTTAAGTTTCGTGATGCAGCAATCATGGCCTCCGCTTGCTGTTGTTCCAATCGTGGCCAAGACACAGGTCTTCCTTTGGTTGTTGTGCAATGTTACGACTATTTGGTGCTTCTCCGTGGCTTTGGCTTCGAATTCAGTTTGGCTGGATGGCATGTTGGGGACAGTATTGTTGGGTTCCTGCGGAGATCATCACGGTCCATTGTTTCTTATCAAGTGGAAGTTTCATTTGCTATTCGCATGGCTGCGGTGTTCTCGTTAACAAGTCTATCCTTCATATGCTCTAAGTTTGCAATTGTTACTTCCTTCACATCATTGGGGTGGCAAGTGTTTGATCGGGAAGATGCCGGAGTTTTGCAAGAACTCAAAGGTGGATTCACACCAAGTCTAAGCTGAAGATTGAGGACAAATTCAGGCGGAGTAAGGATTACTTACAGCAAGCTAGTGCACCTCGCTTATCTCGCTTGACGCCTTCCGAAGCTTCTATTGGCATTGGAATGGCCATCCTTCATTTGCTATGGTGCTGATGGGTTCAAATCATGGCTCTATCTCAAGTCCCACAAGTCCAAATGCAAGCGGCGTGGTGGCAAGGCCCCCGCACACAACCGAGGTGAAGATCACCGCAAAGGTGAAGATCATTGCAGCGGCTTGTGGGAAAGCCGCCATTTAAGGAGGGAGGAATGTCGGGCTACCGTATGCCGGGTGGGCCAGGAACTCAAGGTGGCAACGGGGCCCCGATCCCCGATCCCGATGGGGATTTCATCCATTAGGGGATGAAAACGGGTGTTTTTGATCCCCACGGGGACTTAACAGGCCAAGACTCATCCCCGTCGGGGAAGCGGGAGGAACGTTCCTCGCCTCCCCGTCCCCGTCACCCGTTGGGGCCCCGCTGTGCATAGAGGAAAGTGGCAGCCGTGGGCCTATACATGCATGCTTTTTGACTTTGAGAGAGAGTGATGTTGCCGCCGCCGAAATTGCTGCTAGGCGTAGTCCGCCGCTGCTTGCAAGCCGCGCGCTGCGCTATCGCCGCGGGCCGGGCATGCTTGCCCACGCGCCGCATGTGCTTGCTTGCTCTTGCTTTGCCATGTTGGCCCATCCGCCAGCTTTCTTTGCCGCCGCCGCCGACGCCGCTTCTTCTTTGCGCTTTGCAAGAACTGGCCCATGTTGCTTTGGCGGTCGCCGCTTGGCGGCCCAAGACAAGTGCAAGTCGGGTGCGTGAGACCGGCGGGGGCCCCGAGACCTCTATCGGGGGCGGGGGCGGAGAAAAAATGCCCCGAGACGGGGGACGGGGCGGGGAGCGGGGTGAATTTGGACGACCGGGGGGACGGGGGCGGGCTGTTGATCCCCGGCGGGGATGTCCCCGTTGCCATTTTGACCAGGAACCTTCTGCCAGGTGGACCCGCCCACGCCGGATGGTGGATTGTGAAGAGGGCTTTGTCTACTTAAGACAACACGCACGGAGGCTGGAGGGATCATCAATCAAAAATCACAATTACCTTTATCCCTTTACTTGTATTATCTGTTCATCTTCTCTCCCAACTCTCTCCTTCTCTCCCCTTGTACCCGGTTCTAGAGGAATTGCAGTGAGATTTGGTAGCCCTAGTTGTGGGTTGCTGACATAATATTAGTTCAAAATCCAATTCTTAAATTTATTAGGCTAAATTACAACCCAAATGTGTATGGTGGTGGTAGTTACAGTAACTCTTAATAAAGGGGAAAAGATTTTTTTCTTCAGAAATGGGAAAAACACGGAGAGGACTTGTTCTTAAGAAAGTCACTGTTCGTTAGTCAAAAGTCATCTGGCAACGCACGTCGACGGCTGCTTGCATTCAAAAAACAAAAATAGCTGTTACTATCTTTATGACAAGCTAGTGAGTAAAAGTGATGCGGAGATCTCCCAACAGCCAACAGTTTTTGCCCGAAAGCAACATATATGTCCCCTTCGGTGGAGAAAGTTTTGGCGGTCGGGGAACGGCGACCGTAAGGTTGTGGTTCACACTGGAAATATGTTTTGATTAACCATAACTGCATTCTAATCTAGTGTCATGTGGCCTTTACCTTCGTCAAGGTATCACATAAGCGTGTTCAGCTTGTCTTGGCTTGGCTTCTTTCAGCTTATTCTCTCTCACGAGAATACTATTCAATCAGCCAAAATCAGCCATCCTGTTGTAATCAAGAACACTAGAACATGGTAACATTGTTATTTTAATAAACACATACCAGATACAATAAGCTATGCCAACTTAGATTCCAGCAGGAGAGCGGAGTTGGTGGATGCTTCCGTCAACTGGCTGCTTAGACCGTCTCCAACAAATAAAACGCAAAACATGAGAGGCATATGATGAATTGGGTCCGTACGGTAAAATGGTGCATGCCCTAAAACGGCGGTTCACCAACAACCGACGCAAACACAACCTCCATTGCAAAGCTTGCGGGGCCGGTGCGGGCGCAAACACAACTGGTTTAGGGTTTAGGGCATGGACGGAAGGATCCCACAGGCCACAACTCAGCTCCTCATCAACGTTGCAACATATTGGCCGCAAATCCGGCCGCGTCTTTAGCCCCGGCATGGGCCGCGTCTCCAACGGATTAGCCACATCTCTAGCCCGGCGCGCGGGCGCTCGCCCCTCCGGCGGTGCGCCTCCACGGCCTCGGCTCGCCCGGCGTCGCCCGCGAGGGGCGGGGCGAGGCTTCTTCTCCAACCCCGATGCACGACACCTCCTCGCCCGCACCTGCTCCGGTCTCCCCCAAGGCGGGCACCTCCAACCGCCACCACCACCACCACCACCAAGCCCGCACACTTCAGGGGCACACGCCGAGGATTTGCCGTCGTGATGACACCGGGCGACCGTGCGGCGAGCTCTAGCCCCAACCTTTCTCCGCCGCGAGCTCGTCCTCCAGCTCCACCAGGCACGGCCTTTGCCCCTACCGCCGTCATCCTAGAAGAGGAGAGAGAGGAGCGTGGAGGGAGGAAAAAGGACATGCCTAGGTTTTGCGTCTACGGAGAGAGAATAGGCATATTTGCGTAGTGGTTGAGGAGGTATGCAAAATGCATGCTTCGATTGCGTCCTCCGTTGGAGGATGACTATGTCAACTACAAACACTCTACACCACTCATTTTGTATTTTGCCTATGTTGTTGGAGATAGTCTTACAGTTTCCTAGACTCTTTTCTAGCTTCTGCGAAGAAGCCGAGTTACTGTATGACTAAGAGTAGTCTGTGTATGACATGGAGTTCATTGGGCATGATCTAATAGAGTACTTCCTAAAAGCATCAAACTTCCATAGTGCATCTTACTACTACACTGAATTGCAAAAACCATAGTGACATCATATTACCACAATGAATTGGGAAAAACACTACTAGAAGAAAGCAACAGGCATGTGCTAGGGCAATGCAGATAATAGAAGTTCATTGTGAAAAACTCATTTTTACGGCGTCATCTACCCATCAAACATTAATAGAACAAAGGGAGCACTTCATATAGATTCAATAAACCAGCAGAGAAATTTTCACACTGGACTTATTCGTGGCCGCCTGAGAGTCCCATCTGCATCTTCGCCCCAAACATTTCATATAGATTCAATAAACCGGTAGAAATTTTCACACCGGATCGATTCGCGGGTCGCTGAGAGTCCCATCTGCATCTTCGCCCCAAACATGTTCAAGGTCGTGCAGTCGGAGGAGATTGGGCGCACAATGAGGGAGGCGCTATCCGAAAACCACTGGATCCACGACGTCACCGGAGCATGTATCGTTCTGTGTGCGCTAGCCTCTGGCGACTTGCTGGATGTTGTACAGCTCCGCCCGACTGTTTTGTCTGGCGTTGGATGTCCAATGGCTAGTATACTGTGCGCTCGGTGTACAGAACGTTCTTCGACGGGTGGACTTCCATGGTAGGTGCAAAGGAGCTGTGGCGCGCAGCTACCCCCACCACCGAAGGTACATGCGTCATGGCCTTTAGCAGAGCACTGCCTACGCCTTATGTGATCAATATGATGAATCCACGGACCACCTCCTTTGTTCGTGTGTTTACGCCTGAGAAAAGTTTGGTCGCGCCTTCTGGCGGCCATGGCTTCCTTTGTGACGCCTCCGTGATTGACTCCTGCCTTTGCGACTGGTGGCTGATTGCTCGGGCTACTTTACGGATGCCTTCAAGAGAAGCTTTGACTCTTTGATGCTTCTAGTGACGTGGTGGCTTTGGAAGAAACCCGAACCAACCAACACCCCCCACCCCCAACCTAGTGTTTGGTGTCCATATTGGAGGAAGTCGACTCTTGGATCGAGGCAGGCTTGGATGCCTTGCCCTCCTCACTGGATCGATAGCATAGGTGACCTAGCGCATGTCTTTGTAGCAAAATTGTTTTCTTCGTAGTACGTCTTGTTGAAGTCGTCACTTGCTAGCGATTTGTGTTATGTGTGATTTTCCAAGTGGTGGATGACCGCTCACCACTCCACCACCGGGAACGTGTAAAACTCTATTCTTCCACTTTATTAATGTTAAGGCATGCTTTCATGGCAAAAATACACTAAAAATATATTTCGATTAACCATAACTGCAATCTAATCTAGTGCCATGTGGCCTTTACCTTCAAAGTACATACAAATTTGACACATTCATCCTGTTGGAATCAAGAACACTAGAACATGGTAATATTGTTATTTCAATAAACACATACCACATGTGGAAGAAAGAGAAGGCAGGAGAGAGAGGAGTTGGTCGACGCTTTCCCAAACTCTTTTCTAGCTTGCACAGAAGCTGAGTTATTGTTTGACTTCATAAGAGTTGTTTATGTATGACATGGAGTTTATTGGGCTTGATCTAAAGGCATCTACAATGGTAATAGCTAGTGTTGGCTCGTGATGCCTGCTACGACTACTGTGAAGGTGAGACAAAAACAAAGGTTATTTTATATTATTGGACCGATATGCTCATCTCACATGTTCTTAGGCACGTGAAATAGTCTAATTATTTACATGTAGCTAGTGACTACTCTCTCTCTTCTACATTTTTTCTTGCCACGTCACGGTCACATCTAGATAGCCAAATAAATACCAACTTGCTGATGCCTAATAGAGTACTTACTAAAAGGATCAAGCTTCCATAGTGACAACTTATTACCACAATGAATTGGAAAAAAAAAACAGTGACATCATATTACCACAATGAATTGGGAAAAAAACACTACTAGAAGAAAGCAACAGTCATGTGCTAGGTCAATGCAGATAATAGAAGTCAATGTGTTTTATGCACTACTAAATGACTAAAGCTAGAGTGAACTAGGACAGTGAACACACAGATAATTTTACTTGGTAATGAACCTGATGCCCAAGCGAGCGTCACACTAACAAGACATGATTTGTCCAGAGAGTTCTTCAACCAAACGAGATCTTACCGAATATCATCATTGGCAGTAAAAGTCAGACAGAACGGTAAAAGTCAGACAGAGCAGGTGACGGATACTACATACAATCAGTCAGTGTAACAAAATAATAGCATGTCACAATAAGATGGTCAGTGAAATAATTTGTGAACCACAGCTAGCGAGCTGGTTGAAAGCGGCCTATAGTCATAACCAGAGGCAGGGCCTGGCATGGGGAAGAATTCGCCAAACAGCTGGAGTGCGCGCGCGGCGTGGTCCAGCGCTGTGCATCAGCTGTTCGACGAATTGCTTCTCCACGGCAGGCCAGCCTCCGGGGGCATCAATCATCGGTCGCAGGCGGCGGGAGCGGAATCTGCATCTGGATGGGCGGGGCGGGACATGTGCACGAGACACTCAAAAGCTAACTAACTACCGTCAGTACAGCTCTGTACAGCTGACGCCGGCGGCGGCGGCTGAGAGAAATGGGGATGGTGGTTTAGTTTTTAGGGTTAGGAGCTGTGCGTTGCGCCGGCCTCTATAAATAGAGGAGCTGCAGTTGAACAATGCTGGGCTGGCTGGATCGGCCCACTGCCACTATCGATGAACCAACCGTTTGGGCTGGAAGCGTTAAACTCCTTGGGCTGGTCCAAACATAACTGACGACCAAGGCATGCAGTCCTGGCCCAAGAAGTTGTTCAGTTTGTATTATCGAAAACAAATATTAGAGCAAGGAATATGATTCAAAACGTTCCTTTAACATTCGATTCACTTGTGGTACTTGAATTCGAATACCACATTCTCACCATTTCAAATCCTAAACACAGAAGGTGTAAGAGGTGTGCCGGAGGGGCTCGTCGGCTGGTGGGTAGGGGCGGCGGTAGAGGCGGTGCACAGCAGGAGGTGCAGGGGCAGGGTGGTGGCCAGGGTTTGGGGGGCGAGGAGCGGAAGCTTGAGAGCCGGAGATCTTTAGGTAAAAATCTTGCGACTATTCCTTGAATTGCAATGATTACAAGATGCTGATATTTATAGTCAAGCTAACTTTTGATTTGTTGTTACCATGCCTTTTGATTTGTTGTCGTCAAACTCTTTCGGTCTTTCTGTATAATGAAAAGACTCGTTTGCGGGCATGATCGAAAAAAAAACTTTGTCCCCCAAAAGATATATATCTATACCTACTAATAAAGAGAGAAAATTTCTGCCGTTTTTTTTCACCCTCATTTTCTTTCGCCTCTTGCTTCTCCGAGTCCCGATCAGATATGATCGCGATCTCACGTGAGTCCCGGGCCGGTACGTCAGATATGTTCTCGCGACCTGACGTTAATTGTTTTGGCTCAACCACACCGATACGATACATGGCTGCGATGCCTCCATGGTCCTGTCCGTGCGAGAACTAGCCTGTAATTGTGGGCAGCTGAACTGCTGACCTCAGATAGGTTGATCAATGATCCACGGTGTGTGTTTCATTCGTTTCCCGCTTCCTTTTTTTCGGTTGTTTTTTGTCAGCTCATGGCTACGCGGTGATGCAAAGGATTAATATTGTCTTCTAGGACTCATGATAAGACTTTGCTTGACACTTTCTTAAGCTCTGTACGTGTCTAGATAATGCACTGCGCGATACCTTCTCCTGTAGGATACCATGTCAATACGATGTGTCACCTTCACAGTGTCATTCGCCTCTTCCCTTCTGCGTCTCGATCAGTCTGCCAAAATTTCTATATTGTTCCTTGTCCAAATCCAATCCAAATAGGACTCAAATCCATCATAAAGTATATAATTACACAGAGCAAAAAGCAAGAGAATTAAAAATAGAGTCTAGACTTTCCTTATCCAAATCCAATCCAAATAGAACTCAAATCCATGGTAAAGTCTATAATTACATGGCCTTAGAGAGCAAAAGCAAGACAACTGAAAATAGCTTCTCCAACAAGGAACAGCAGGCGTGTCCGTCCCAGGCTCCCAGCCCCACGACGAGCACCGGCCGTCGAGCACGCCCTGTTGCCCCTGCGTCCCCTGCCGGACCTGCACTTGGATCTGAAAAAATATTCTCTTCACCTTTTATTGAATATATATTCAATTCCATCGTGGAGTACAACATTTTAAAAAAGAGTAAAATGCACCCTGGGTACCTAAACTATTCTGTGGGTACCAGATAGGTATTCCAACTTAAAAACGTAACAACCAAGTACTCAAACTATTATGTGGGCTAGAGATAGGTACTCCAACTTAAAACATAATATTTAGGTACTCAAACTATTTTGTGGGTACCAGGATAGGTACTCCAACTCGAAAACGTAATAGCTAGGTACTCAATTCATTTTTTTTTCTTTTCTTTTACTTTTATTTAACTAAATCATAAGTAAGTTGTTATTTACTTTGCCGCTAAATTGCACACACATGCAGGTTCTATTAAATTTTATAGTATTCATAGGAGATATTCATAGTACAAAATTATTGTAAATATTCATTTTCAATATTATATTCCTCCTATATTAGTGTAATCGAGCCAATTTGTGAAGTGAAATTGTTTGAATTGTATATCTTCTCAACCTAATTATCATTTTGAGTCAATCTAAATATATATTTACGAGGATTTTGTACTATGAATTTAATAGAACCTGCATGTGTGCAGGTTAGCGGCAAAAGTAAATAACAACTTAGTTATGCTTTAGTTAAATATAAGTAAAAGAAAAGAATGGAAAAAAGGAATGGGAAAAAGAATTGAGTACCCGACTATTATGTTTATAAGTTGGAGTACCTATCCGTATTCACAGAATAGTTTAGGTACCTAATTGTTATGTTTTTTAGTTGAGTACCTATCTGGTATCTATAGAATAGTTTAGGTACCTAACTGTTATATTTTTTAGTTGAGTACCTATCTGTATTCACATAATAGTTTAGGTACCCGGGATGCATTTTACTCTTTTAAAAAATGATGTTGGAGAGTCTTCAAAGAATTAATTTAGTTCAAAACAAACCGTAGTAACGCACGACGTGGGCAAATTTTCTAGTAACTATAAAGTTGTGTGCCGGTTAAGGTGCTTCACATTTGACTAAGTTTTGATAAGTTGTGTTCACATTTATAGCTTATAAAATCCTTTATTGTAAAAATATATTTCGTAACTAAATTAATAATATTTATTTAACAGTATAAATGTTTATATTTTTATCTATATATAATTGAACAAACTTTTTCGACATGTAATAATTGAACAAACTTTATATCGCTACTAGTCGGTGTGTACCCATGCATAGAGCGGAGACTCAACAGGGCACGCGAGGTCAACGGCGACACGCGCCGCGCCGCTGTTGGCGCACAATGAGCACGGGCTTCCGCTGCCCTTCGTTTCCTTCCGCAAGATGTGACACATGTTGCTACCTGCAGCTTGCAAGATGATAAGAGAACACTTGCCTGTCCTGAAAGTTTCCGCGTTTTTACCTCAAACACCATACATATTCGGCTAGTCGGGCGCCCATTTTTTGGGCGACCATTGAACACGAACAATGGCGACACCAGCCGGTGCCGGCGGCGCCAGCGAGGTCTCTGTCCAAATTCCTGACGACGCTGCGGACGCTGCAACAGGTGGCGAGATGCAGCAGAGAGAGCGGACGCTCAACAGTTATGTACGGGTTGTTGCCTTCGGCGAGTGGGCAGGAAATGCTTTCGGCGGACTGGCCTTCCTCTGGGCGACCGCCGTCTTGCTTGGCGGCTTCTGCTCCAATCTGCAAGCGACGGATTTCTGGTTCGCCATGGTGATTATCTTCATAGAAGCCTTCAGGTAGGTGTTCTGTAACATCAGTATTTTATTCTTTATTTGCCATCTATTTAGAGCCTGATTAGATTTTCTTCTCTAAACTCTATAACTAAAGCTCCAAACTAGTGATTTAACTTTAATTTTTAGTTCAGTTCACGTTACAGTTTGAGAGCTTAAAAGTGAGCTAAAGTATTATAAAGCTTAGCTTCAAAGTTCAGAGGATCCAAAGTTCCAAACGTGTTCCCCCACTTGTGGTATCAGTGAGGCATGTCGCTTTTGTGATGTCACAGGACGTGTAAAACATTATCTATATCTCCTCTTAACGAAGTACGAGCTAAGCTCGCTTTCAAAAAAAATCCAAAGTTCCAAACAACCCCTCCTTGCTTGCACTCCTATCATAGTCTTACTATTACAGACGAACTACGAGAGAGATTGACGAACAAAAGTTTGGAGGAGAAATTTTTTCTCCTTTTAATATAGCTAGCAATATCCCCATGCGTGGAAACCAGAGAAAACAATCTAAAATTTGTAGATTTTTATAGAATAACTTTATATATTTTATTAATACTTTATCTCACTAAACGTATAATTCTTTGAGATAACAAATTCAACATTTTAGGTTCCACATTACGTGTAATTAAAAGTGTGGTCTAGAATCTAAAATATTTTAAATTTACCAAACATTAGGTGCCACATTAATACTTTATCTTCACTAAAGTGTTGAAGCCGCCGATCTTCGCTGCCAACCTGACCTCGGATTCGTCTCCGCCGCCGCCCGGATGAACAGTCGAGTCTGGGGGGGGAGACGAATGGTTTGGGCCGATAGACGGCCCCCAAACGGAGTGCGATGGGATGATGACGCCAGGGGGTGATTTGCTTAATTGCCACGTGCGTCGGCTCCTAGTTGGACCCCGGTGACACCATAACAGTGTTTAGGCACATAAACACTCGTTTTGCAAGTTTGGGAACCGGCTCGACACAGCACAGCATAAGTTTGAGGACCGCCAGTGCACTTTACTTCAATTTTAATATAGAGCAACTTCAACGCACTATCTATATCTTTCCTAATTACTACACGTGAAAAATGTTGTTTTCGCTAATTATTACCAAAAAGAGAGTTTGATGAGAGAAACAACTCCAACAACTACTTTTTTTGGTTGTCCAAATATAACCACCTCCTATTCCATATTTTTTCGTTAGCTAAAGATTAAAAAACAAGAATGACTCCCTAAAGTGCAGAAAATATATAAAAAAACGGTAGAGTGAAAAGATATAGAAAATGATTTATGCAAATGACTCTCTAAATGATGATTTAGATAGTGAACTTTAAAAGGACTATTGGAGATGCTCTACACGTGGGAATTGAAAAAAAGTTGCAACAAGTAATAAGACTACTTGATGTCACAAATAAGACTCTTGGAGTTGGAGATGCTCTGAGCCTTCGACTCTCCAAGATTGTTGTAATAATTTACACTTTGGATGAAGGGAGTAATAAATTTCGCTTTGCACACGTCAGGATTTTTAGCCGCAACTACAAATTGGACAACCGGTCCTTGTTCGGGACGACGGGGGCACTCAAATGGATCAACGGGTCTTTCGGTCGCATTTTGGGGCGGCCGCAGGAAGGTAATGAGGTGGTGCTGGTCATGGGTATGTGGATAGACCTTGTTACCTGGTTGCCGGTTGTTGGACCTATGTTCATGGGCATTCTACAGGTGGGTTTACTGATTGTTATGAGCAAGATGCAGCTACGAGGTGCTTCTCAGCAGACTAGCCGCCGGTCCCAACGATTATTGCAGCTGTGGGCTGTCCTGATTGCTTTTTTAATTTTGTATGCTCTAAGGGTAAGTCGGGCTACGGATAAGCTCACATATCCCACAGTTAATATTCTATATCATGAAGCAGCTGGGGCAGGTGATCACCACATGCATGACACATTTTGGACTGCCTGCGTATCAGCAGGGATGTTATCAATGGTGGTGGCAGCGTTGCTGCTTATTTCTAGGCCCTCAATAATTGGGAACCTAATAAGTACTCCTTGGGGACGCAGTCTACTATTTTTGGCCAAACTGATTTCAGCCGTCAGCCTGGCTTTTACTCCTTCAGTGGCGATTGTGCGGCCGCCTCAGTTTGGTCGTTATCATGGCTCTAGTAGTTTCATCATATCATTCGCAACATTGGTACTATCTCTTGGTAGCCTACAGACTCCGACAACAGAAAATAATTCTATTTTGGTTATTGGCCGCTGGATCGACGTGACCCTGCATATGTTGTTCCTTTGGTATTTGGCTGTAGGTATGCCAGTGCTGTTCAATAATGTTCTGAGTGTAGAAATATCTCTCGTTGCATCCGTTGTATCTGTCGTAGCGGTGCTACTGATTGAGAATCTGCAGATCCCGGCCGCTGTCCTTCAGGTCATGCTCTCGTCTTCGCGATTTCACAAACTGCACTTTGATTATGGCCGGTTGTCGTCGTCGCATGAGAAGGACAGTATTATCAACCCAAACATGGTGTCAGCGATTAAAGTCTTCTACGTGCTGGCAATATGCCAAGGTTGTTTCTACATCACAGCAAGCATCATCGGGCTCTTCTCCTTCTTCCCGCGTAGAATGCTTGTCCGTCAGTCAAAACTCAGAGGTCAGCAGGGAGCCAAAGCCATTGATCTGTACTACGAGTCTGCCTACTCCACATGCATGGAAGCTGGCTTGTTTGCTGCAAGGAAGATGGTGAACCTCGCCAGCTTTGCCGAAGAGTCCATAATATGCTCCAGGTCAAGTGAGACGCGGCTAGCTGGTGTGCTTATTCTTGGCAATCTCCTGGATGAATCCAAGGAAACCGATTTCAGTGAAGAGCTGAGAACAAAAGTCATCAAGTCCAAAGAGACATTGCCCAAGATGATTTGCATGCTCGGAAGGAAAGATACCTGCAGGCTTAATGCTGCTAGGGTCATCGCCCACCTTGCTGACAGACTTACAATTGCTGAGATCCCAGGCATGTTGAAATTGCTGTCTCCGCTCCTTGATGCTGGTAATGACCAATCAGTGCAAATAGCTTCTAGTAATGGAGGAAATGCAGTTAGTCAAACTACTGATGAACAACTAGTGAGTGGGCATGCGCAAGATAAACAAGGAGACTGCTACTGGGTACACCGATGTTGGCAGCGGATGAAAGACAAGTGGTCTATTTTGGAGGAGCTGCCCTTGACTCATCATGACTCCATCCCCGTACTGGGCATGGTAATTCTGGAGAAGCTTGCTCATGATCCTGACAATTGTGTAGAAATTGTCAAATCGCCATACCTCATTTCCAAGACTATAGGGCTCATAGACTACACAACTGACAATGAAATTAGCAACGATGAGCAGCAACGCACGGTGATATGTGCATCACTGAATTTTGTGAGGAGGCTTGCAAGCACTGGGGAGAAAATTGGGGCAGCACTTCGGCAAGAGCTGTGCAGCAACTCCTTTTTACTGAACAACCTCGAGTGTGTCTTGGAGGACAGCCGCAGTGGCCCTGAACTAATGAAACTGGTGATTGATATATTAACCAAGCTGGCCTTGGATGAGGACACAAGGAAAGAAATTGGGAGCTGCAAAGTGACTATTTTGAAACTTGTGCATGCATTTATTGGGAAGGATGGACCAACAAATGGTAACTACGACAGTGATCAGTCCCTGCAAATGGCTGCAGGGGAAGCACTTGCAAACATTACAACAGAGAGCCCTGCAAATTGCTTGTTTATCTTGGAACAAACAGGATATGAAATTATCAAGGATCTCAAGAACATGTTGTGCGAAGATGAGTACAGATATGTTGCGGCAAGTCTACTGCAGAACATTTGTGAGCACACCAAAGACAAAGTGAGCTATCAAGATGCAAGCAACCACCTGTCATCTGCCTTCCCAATGGTGAGTCTCTCTATTGCTACTAAGAGAAAATGTTAAGAATTTCAGCGTGTTCATTATTGTTATTATCATTGAAGTTGCTAGCTTGAAAATTGAAGTATATGGTACAGTAGAACTTATCACCGGAGCTTAGTGGTTTAAAAAACATGAGCGTTCATACATAAATTATGGTGGATTGTGATTTATTTCATTCCGTATTTTTGGGCCATTTTAATTAAATGATCTTGAAATAGTCATCATTACCTGAATTCTTTGTGGCGTCACCATTCCTGCAGGTGATGGAAAATATAATGTCTGCGGAGGAAAACACATGGAGGTCCTGATCGGACTCGTATCGCAAATCTTTGACATGATCCCAGAATCATTTATCCATGATCAGCTGCAGTTACAAACCAACCGATCAGAGCTGCTTGTTCAGAAGCTGGTTGGCACACTCAACTCCAACAGAAAACCAAATCCTGAATACCCGAGAATGAGAAGGGTCATAGTTGAGATGGTGATATCTATTGTGAAATTTTGTCCTCGCTATGCCACTATATTGAGAGAAGGGGGGATGATGGAAGCACTGTCAAGGTAGAAATGACTCCGTCAAAAGTGGAGAAGCACAAGGTCTTTTATGGCAACATAGGTGTTGTTTTGGAGAGTGGCCCATCTCTCACAGCTCTAGTGGCTATTGGAAAAGGATTAATTCATTCTTCAACTCCAACTATTGCACTTACCCAGATGACCATGCTTGTTTAATCATCAGGGTTGGATATTTATGTAATCTCTGAAGTTTTAAAAATTCAGCAATGCCTTCTCTATATTTAGTCAAAACACTACAAAAGGCAATCTATACAGATATGCTCTTTATTTAGTCATAACATTCCAGATTTCCAGATGTCAATCTATACAATCACAATTTGGTACCAGTTTTGCTGCCTACGTGCACAAATTGCTAAACCATGTGCTTCCTATTCAGTTATCAGTTAACTGCAATAACGACACAACTCACAGAAGTGCTTGCGCAGCAGCAGCGTCCATGCTCCCAGTCCAAGCTTGATGGCCTCGATGCACCCAGGGTAAGCACGATCTCCTGAAAGTGACGCAGCCTGGAACTTGCCGACGGCAGCCTGGAACTCCACCATGGTGTCCGCATACTGCAGCAGGGCTCGAACACCACACAGCCGGCGCACGGGAAACCAGCCTCTTGCGTGGCCAGCGGGCAAGGCGGAGAACGCCCCCGAGGTGGCTAGCTGGGCTGCACAGCGTCTGCAATGAGGAGACCAGGGCGCTGAGGGAGGAAGAAGAGATGGAGGCGACGCTTGTGCTCGCGGGAGAGACGTCGACGGAGGGGAAGAAACGAGCGGCGGCGGCGGACAGGACTCCACGGTGACCCAAATAGGCCCATAACACCTAAATAGGCCCAGGTTAGTCGTCTCGGTATCTTCGTACGTGTCTCCACTGAGACAAAAAAAAAATGAATGAACTCCTTTTTTTTTAATAATGGAATTAACATTCCGGCCTCTGCGGTAACGCACACAGCCTAAAAAGCCTCTGCGTGACTTTGAAGGGTATTTTCTTGCTTGTGTGACTTTGTGTCGAGGTTGGAAGTTGAAAATTCTCTCCGTAACATGCTCTGAGAAGCTCATTGATTCTTTGAGATGGAGAGATCACAGACCTGATTCAGTAGCTGGGGCTATGTCTCAAGTCTAGTATTTTTCCATAGCCTAAAAAATAATACTTCCTCCATCCCAATTTGTAAGTGATTTGACTTTTTTGTCTCCAAGTTTGACCACTCGTCTTATTCAAAAATTTGTGTAAATTTTTATTTCTTTTTTGTGGGTTGCTTTATTAATAAAAATTCTTTAAATTTGACTATGTTTTCATAAATTTTTTTTAATAATACAGTGGTCAAACTTGAAGTCAAAAAAGTCAAACGACTTATAATTTGGAATGGAGGCAAGTACTATTTTGGTTTATTTAGCAACTACTATTCTGGTATTGAAATGAATAAAATAAACTTTAATTGAATAGTGATATTGAGCCCAAGGGACAAAATAAAATAAAATTATGAGTGAATGATATGAATAAAATAGAAATACGGCTTCCACATGAGAAAAGGATGAAGTTGAGTAGGAAAAAAAAAATTAATGACTAAAATTGCACCTTAGTAGTTCAGGGATGAAATTGAACCTATGGGATATAAAGTTTTAGGTCTTGTTTGGTTCTCATGAGACTAGGGACTGGGGACTAATTTTTAATGTCATTTAGTTCCTAAATTACCAAACATAAGGACTAGGGACTAATTTTTAGTCTCAATTAGTCTCTATTTCAATAGACCTTTGGAAGAGTCTAGGAACTAATTTGTAGTCCCATAAACCAAACAGACCCTTAAAATCAAAAGAATATTTTCATAACTTTATTCTGAGCTTAAAGGAAAAAAAAAGAGGAATATAAATAATTATTTTAAAAGTCCAGAGATAAAACTGCCTTGTGGCCCTGTGCTTGTTGACTCGAGGACTGCCGCCGGATGAGGTCGAGCCGTGTAGGTCCAACTTCCAAGCCATTTCGGTGGAGCGCGTTCCCTTGACGTTACCTCCAAGACCATATACTAGTGTCTAACAGCAGACACTACTACCGCAACTACTGGAACAAGTCAAGAAAGACTTATAAATAAATAGTAGTAACATTTGCTACAGACAGAAACATGGTGCACCACAAGAATACCAACTTTCCTAGTTCAACATGTTGTACTGTCTAATAATCTAAAAAAAAAACATGTAAAATAATAAACATGTATTGATCCACTGGCGATCATAAGGATGACACATATCCATTGTTTTTTAATCTCCAGAGGATCGAAACGTACACTCGAAACAATTTTAATTGTTTCTACTGAAGAAAGCAAAGAGAAGGGGAAAAGGGCAATTTTAAGCGCTTCCAAAGAAAGATGTGTTGCTTGTCTAATGTATCCAATAATCTCCAATGCATCAATGTGTATATTTATAAGCATATGCGCTCATCCACACATACACTTCTACCTCTTCATGCACACTCAAATGTACTGTAGATTATTAGGGTAGAAATTAAGACTAATGAAATCACTATAAACACTTCGTTGAGCATCCATAAACCCTACCTATATGAATGTCTCTAAAATACTAGGTTGACTGATTGAGGTTGATGACGTAAACTAGGTCGGCATATGCAAACTACCAAAAAAAGAGCTTGATCAACTAGTTATGTTTAGTTCACGAGGCCAATCTAGATGGACAATTTCACTTTTTTTTCCCCAAGTGTCACAATAGCTAATATGATTTGATTCATAGTTGCTATCTTGTACATGGATAGTTTGTTTGTTTTTTTTTTGGCCTTAATAGGTTCTAATCACATTTAATTATGCCATAATAAGTTTTGGAAGCAGTGTATTGATTTCATTAGCTGAAACTTTCATCTCACTTTCCTTTAACTTCCCATGTCACTGAAGTTGCTTTGCTTACTTGCAAGTGTAATATACTAATAAATCTGAATGCGACTACATTCAAGATGGGTGAAATAATCCAATCACCTTTAGAATAAATAGAAAGTTGTTCTCATCATTGCAATAGCGATAACAATAATTATCTTTAACAAACATGGGCTTCAACGACATGAACATTTTATTTTATAAACATACACTGTCCATAACATAAACAAACATGCACACTATGTATATTAACAAAATATTTCACCTCCTAATATCATATGCACAAATATGGGTTTAGTAGCCTAAACATTCCCCAATCTCCTCTTTTGACTTTAGAGGCCACAACACACTCTTTGCCAAAGGAAGGAAGGCTTATCTTGAAGCGGCGCGTCCACAATCTCCGGTGTACGCGTAGCGAAAATGGGGGCAGAATCCCCTGCCGTCCTAGGTCCCCGCACGCACAAGGCAGGGGCAGAGCGACGAGCGACGCCTCGTGACTCCGCCGCCCGCCCGCCTCCATCCTCTCCACACATCACCACCCCGCACGAACCCCAAAGCACGCCGCGGCGGCCGCACACAGCCCAGGGCGGTCCGAGGGTTTTAGAAGGAAGCCAGCCACCACCACCACCATCGATCGATCGGTACGGCCGCCGCAGCCGCACGCACCCATTCCCGTCCGTCGTCCATCGTCTTCTCCACCGAGTCGAGTCGCCAAAAGAAAAAGGGAAAAGCGTGCGTGGGGGGTTGTCCTCTCCTGCGAGGTGGAAGCAAGGAAGAGGAGCAAGAGAAGAGGAGGAGCGAAAAGAAAAGCTTCCCCCGAGTGAACAAGTGTTTTTTTGGTGGATAAGGCCGACGACGCGCTTGTTGGAGGCTCCGGCCAGCTCCGGAGAAAGCGGGAGGCTTTGTCGCGGGCCGAGCTCCGGGTGGAGGACGACGACTGCTGCTGGTGGACTTGCTCGGTCTCCTAGGGTTTCGGGCTGCCGGCCGGCCGGCTCGGAGGCCGCAAGGTCCTTCCTTCTTTCCCTTCTCTCTCCCTGCTCCGTCAGCCCTCCCCTGTTGTCTGTTGAACTGTGTTGCGGCGGGATGTTTTTTTGGGGGAATATTTTCGGCTGTGGCGGGAGCCTTGGTTGCTCAGTGGTGACAACTCGCCTTTGGCTTTGAGCGAGGGGAAGGGAATGCGTGCGTTGTTGTGATTCTGGAGGTGGGGGTGAGGGGATTCCTCGCAGGAATGTTTCTGGGCTTCCTGAATTCGGTCGCTCTTCCTGTGTTTCATTCATCTGGTCTTGTGCTTGGGGAACCAGTCCATCGGCTAGCTCGTGGTTCAACTCGTATGAAAAAAAAAATTTTTTCTTCTCTCCACTAGATTGTGTGGAGGGAATGGGAGGTGTCGGATTGCTGAGGTTGGCGGGGTACGAGGTTGCCGTTCAATTCGATGGATATATATGCTGAGGTAGGCAGGGTACGAGGTTGGAGTTCAATTCGATGGATATATATGCTGAGGTAGGCAGGGTATGAGGTTGGTGTTCAATTCGATGGATATCTGCATGATTACACCCCCCAAAGGTCTTGTCGTTTGGTGCCTCATCTCAAATGTAACCGCAGTTGGGGCGCTAGGTGCTATGCCAAATGGCTGGCTCACTTTGGCAACTTGTCCATTTGTCATTTGCATACACCAATTGAGATTCTACTGCTATGTTTCTATCTTTCATTTTTTTTTTCTGAGGCCCTGAGCCATTCAAGTTTGCCACCTATGGTATTTACTTAGGAGACCCAAGTAGCATTACCCTCTGTGTATGTTTCTATCTTTCATTTTTTTCTGAGGCCCTGCGCCATTCAAGTTTGCCTACTATGGTATTTACTTAGGAGACCCAAGTAGCATTACCCTCTGTATGTTTCTTTTCTGTGTGCTTATCTCTTTATCTGATATATATGAACTGTGTCAAATGAATCTATAATGCATTTGCTTGACAAACTTATGTGTTACTTGTTGCACTAAAAAAAATTTAGGGTGCAATAATCAGCTTAGAAAGCAATAGAGGGTGTTTTACTAGCATATTTAGTCAATTGATAACCAGTAACTAACCAATTTCTCATTATTACGATGAACATTCATTTTGCCTCATTACAAACAATACAATCCACAGTACTAAACAAGCATGTCAAACGGACAGAAATGGCGTAATTCTTTTCACTTCTCATTATTATAGATTGTGTTTATCTTTAGCAAGGCGTTTGCTATCTCAAAGGTCCATTCCTTCCTTAAAAAAACACCTGAACCCTCTTTATTTTTCAAAGGAAAGGTTAAACGCACCCCCCAGTTTCCGTGTACACAAATGACGCTTTATGATCCTGTCCAAGTGTCCATCACACCCCTGCCGCACATCCGTAACACGTCACTACAGTCATATCCAGCCTAATGCCTGCGCAGGCATTTTGAGAGGCTTTTATAAACGACCGACCAGTCCCCCTGGTCTATCGTCGTCTCTCCTTCAAGTAGAAAAAAAAAAGAAAGGGTAAAGTGTCGGCGGCGGAGGAGGAAAGGAAAACTCCTGGCAGTGAGATGGTGGATAAGGCCAAGGTGGTTGGTGCCCCTGGAGAAACTGGGGTATGCCTTTTGCGGGGAGAGCTTCGGGCGGATGACTACCGATGGTGGTGCTGATGCTTTGTTGCCTAGGGTTTCGGGCCAGCCGACTGACTTGGAGGCGGCAAGGTTACACCTTCCCCTCTCCTTGTTTCGTTATCTCCCCTGTTGACTGGTGTGGAGGTGTGATGCTTAGCGCTGGCATGCTAGCGTTTGCTTGATTTTTGGGGAGAATTTCGGGCTGTGGTTGGAGCTTGACAACTTGAGCGTTGGCAAATTGCCGTCGTGCGAGAGGATTCATGCGCTGTTGCGATTCTATGGATTCCTATTGGTGGAATTGCAGGAATGAGTTCCAGCTGTTGATTGGGTTTGTCGCGTGTTCCAGAATTTAGCTACTCTTCTGATTTTCATCTGCTTTTGGACTGCATTGGGTTGTTTGTGAAAAAAAGTTTCCTTTCTCATGGGGAAAGTCAATGGCTAGATCATGTAATCTTTCGTTGGAATTTATTTTTCCCCCATTAGATCGTGTGAGAAACTGGAAGGTATCAGATTGCTGAGGTAGGCAGTGGCATCGGTTTTGTGCAGTTCGATGGATATAAGCATGATTACGCCCCCAAAGGCATTATCTTTTGGTGCCTTATCTGAGTCATTGTCACAACTGTAGTTGTGGCGCTAGATGCTAGCAAAACGTCTGACCAAATCACTGGCTCACTTTGCAACTTGCCATTTATGTCGATTGAGATTCACTTCTATGTTTCTGTATTTAAATTGAGGCCCCATGCTGTCAAAGTTCTACATATATGGTATTATCTGGCCAAAGCAGCATACCCTTGTATATTTTTCTGTTAGCTTGTCTCTTTATCTAATACATGGACCACTAGAAATGAAATTTCGAATGCATTTGCTTTACACTGATTCTTGTTACTTGTTACATTGGCAAACATTTAGGCTTCAATATTCTAGTTGAGGAAGTAACAAGAATGTGCTTCTTATATGTCTTATCAATTGATGAGCACTTACAAACCAAATTTCTTTCTCTGCAGTCTAATGGCTACTGAGAGTGCTGTCCGATTAATTGGTGGGACGGGAGCTAGGGACTGGAGTAAGGGATTTGGTGCATTTGACTCTTCAGTGGGTGCCCTTGCAGGGGAAGACTTGGGATTTGTGGATAATGCCACTGGGGTTTATGGGGGCTGGAGCAAATCTGTTCCAAATCGCAGTGGAAGTGCACCGCCCTAGCATGGAAGGATCACTTGCGGCTCTTGGTCATCTCATTGGCCAGCAGAGTGGGAGCTTTGAAGCTAGTTTGGCAACCTTGGATAGCATAACTGACAGTTCCAAGTCTGAGGAGCAACTACGTGCTGATCCAGCATATTTTGAGTATTATGGCTCCAAGGTGAATCTGAATCCAAGGCTCCCTCCACCACTTATTTCAAGGGAGAGCCGCCGATTAATGAACCGTGTTGGCAAGGCTAAAGAGTGGAGGGTGGTCTCCCAAGATAACAGTAACAAAGCCTCGATATCGTTCCTCGTTCAACATTGTCAACTCACAAAGAAGAACCTGAGGATGATAAATCTCAAGATTGGATTCAAGTTCTGTGGAGGATGCCCAGATTATCTCCAGTACATCCAACTTTCAGAGCCAGGATTTTATGCTGGTGAGTGCTTGACACGGATTAATTACTCCTTTTTTTTGTCAGAGCTGTTGCGTCCTATCTTCATAGTTATATGCACCATGTTTTATTATTTGGTCACTTGCATGATTCAATGTGTAATTATATGTGCCAGGTAAAATTAAAAATTGTGGTTCTTCTGAAACATGCTAGTCAGTAGTTAATTGGTACGTTGATACCTTGTATAAAAATATCGGTATGGTGGCATGGATAGTATTTGTCCAAATATGATTTGCTTTAGGGCACATGAATGAACAGGGATACTATGGTCTTTTACTTGCTTGAACTTGAAATAAGATATTAACTTTTCAACATAGTTGTGCAATGGTTACCTTGTTATGAGGCCACTGAATTTGTTGTATCAAAAGTAGTAATAAACATTATTGTTCTTATATGGCACAGGCCAATATTTCAGCCCTGCTTTAGCTGATACTTAGTGATATTTGTATAGGTAAAAAGTTTGTAGTAAGGTTCCTTCTAATAGGTAAAAGGTAAGGTTTCTTTTGAACATTAAAGGAATTGCTCCATTCTTACTCAATTTCTTAACACGTGACAGACCAAATTTCAGCACTACAAATCTATCTAGATCACTACACTTTGCAATTGTCTATTATTTTAAAGAAACGTGGAAAATAATTGGCTAGCTGTACACTTCTATTATAACAACTATTGTAATTAGTAAACCTATGTGAAAAGTGATAAACATTAAAACAAAATTGCTTTCCAAAAGCAATTGCCAGGGATTATTAGCATTTAACAAGTTTTGAAAAGAGATGCAACATTTGTGCTTTGTGTAGTATGTGATAAGTCTTATTATATTTGCTTGTCCATTCTCAATTTTTACTTTACTTTTTTTCCTTTGCACTTACGAATAATGTTTGAATTGATGCTTTGGTTTTCTCTTGACTGTCACAAATGGTCTCATAATCTGTTTGATATTTCCTTAGGAGAGTTTTCAACAGAGTGTTGCTTCTTTGCCTGATAGTTCATCTTCTAATCCTTCAAAAAGCAACAATGGTGATTCTATGCCTGTATATTCTGACATAAATTTGTCAAGGAGTTTGTCTGTTGATGCTGTCAAGCAATCTGACTTGAACCCTTGGACACCAAAAGCCCACTGAAAAGTACTGTTAACAATGACCTTTCATCGCCGCCCCTTTTCCAGTTCAGCACATTCTGGTAGCAAAACTGGTATGAAAAAACTTCTCAGCAAGAAAAGGCGGCTGTAGACACCAAACATGGAAATGTTGTGCTTGGCAGTGGTGCAGCTGCTACTGACCTTGATAATGTGGACTCTAGTATGAAGAATTTGAAGTTAAGTTTGGATGGCCATACATCCTCACCTGTCAAGCAGGGGTGGCAGGACAATGTCTTGCAGCAGTATGGCTCCTTTGTCCCAGCTCAAGGTGATCCTATGCAAATGACTACTCAAGGATCCCATCTTCCCCATGTACCTTTTGTTGATAACTTGTCTCATGCTCAGCTCAAGTTACCTGCTGGTGACATGCATCAATTTTACCGCAGCCTAGTATGACAACACCTTTCTATACACCAAATTCTTTTGGAAACCATTATTATCAGAATCTGCACCCTGCTAATGCTTTTCCAACCTCAGTTGGAACTGGTGGAGTGCAGCTGTAAGTGGATCCATTTTGCCACCTTTATGGCTGGCTATGCACCCCAAGGTCCTCTTGCTACGCCTCTTGACAGTCCTATGACTCCAAGCTTTAGTGGCAGGCCATCTGGATTTCCTCCAGCAGGGGAATCTTACAGGGGAACAGATTTTTATGCAATCATATAAAGTATATGGACAGCTTGGGGCTGGTATGCAGCCATCCATTCCTGATCCAAACTTCATTCATTTCCTTCAGCATCCCTCTTTATTTCAGTATACTGGTGGGAATCAATACAATGCAATGGGTCCGAGATTTCCTGTTGTTGGGAATCCAGCTGAAATTTTTGATCCACAAAAGATGATACCTCAAACTGCATATCCATCTGATCAGAGGTTTCCACTTCCAAGAACTGGCTTTCCTAATTCTCCTACAGCCGGAAGAGGAGGGAATGTTCCAAATTATCAAGGCATCTCCTCCTACATCGGAGTGCCGATGCCTTATCCTTCAAGTCCAGTGTTTCAGGGACAAACGTTGCCTGGAGTATTGCCTCCTGGTAGGAGAAACGACTCTGTTGGATTTCAGTCCCCCTCAAGAAATATCCCTGATAGTCCTGGGATTCAAGGGCAGCGAAAAAGACATAAGTTTGATGAATCAAAGACTTGCTCTTTCTTAGAAGAGTTAAAGTCCAACAGAGCACGCAGGATTGAGCTATCTGACATCACAGGTCGTATAGTTGAATACAGGTTAGTTCTCCAGTGTTGATTGTTGGTTTAGTCCATATCGTGTCTTAATATCCATTCTAACAAAGGTTTGTATGCTAATTTTGGATGTATTCTTGATCTCAGTGCTGACCAACATGGTAGCCGATTTATCCAGCAGAAGTTGGAAAACTGCACTGCTGAAGAGAAGGCATCTGTGTTTGCAGAGGTTCTTCCTCATGCTTCATCATTAATGACTGATGTTTTTGGGAATTATGTGATCCAAAAAGGTATGCCGTTGCAAGGGTGAATCTCATGATCCATAGCATTGTTTGTATACAGCGTACAGTGTCTAGTCATTTCATCTCACATTGTCATGCATTGTAACTTGTAACCAAACACGAGTTTGTAATCACTGCAGTTTTTGAACATGGAACTCGTGAGCAAAGGAGGGATCTTGCCACCAAGCTTGTTGGTCATGTTTTGCCTTTGAGTCTTCAGATGTATGGCTGTCGTGTAATCCAGAAGGTACTCTTTAATCTTTATTTAATATATAATTAAATTATATGTGACTAATAATTTGTAAAAAGAGCAAAGCGCACCTAGGTTCTTTAACTTTCGAGGATTCTCACCAAAGTCCACAAACTCTTGAAGTGAGGCTCTAGGTCCTCTTGAATATTTTAAGTTGTTCACTCCAAGTGAGAAAGCAGGTCCATATTTGGAGGACTCAGATTCTCACTTCGAGTTTATGAACCTAGATGAGGATCCATGGGAAGTTTAAGTCAGGACCCAGGTGCATCTTTTTGTAAAAGTTATGGAAATATAGAATATGTTATGCAAGTCTCACTGCATGTCATTGTTAGAGGTGTTTCTTTTCGTAATCACTATGGCATTCTGAGGGGGAAAGTAGCTATGATATGAAAAAAATGACCTCTCTGCTAATGGTACTGGGGGGACTGGTGATGTAGTGCAAGCAACTTAAAACTTAGTTTCTCATGTGATTCTTGGTATCATCTAGCTTAGTGTGAGCAATTACATCTATCATTATTGATTATTGCTTCAACTAACTTATCTCTCGAAACATGTAGGCTCTTGAAGTTATGGAACTTGACCAGAAAATTGCTCTAGTTCATGAGCTTGATGGACATGTTATGCGATGTGTTCGTGATCAAAATGGAAATCACGTTATACAAAAGTGCATTGAGTGTGTCCCCACAGAACATATTGGTTTTGTAGTATCTGCTTTTCAGGGACAAGTTGCTAGCCTTTCAATGCACCCATATGGCTGCCGTGTAATTCAGGTGAATTTACAGTAATAATCTATTATAATTTGGTGATGGATTGTGGTGCATTCTTCAATGATTATCATTATCATTCTGGGCAGAGAGTTTTGGAGCACTGCGGTGGTAACTCACAAGGCCAGTGCATAATAGATGAGATATTGCAGTCGGCGTGCATCCTTGCGCAAGATCAGTATGGCAACTATGTTACACAGGTAAAATTTGTTTGTAAGTTGATACAGTGGATCCTTGGACACTGTTTCTCCCTCGACCTCAAAATGTTTGATATGTTTTAAAACTTAGTTTGGCACCTTACTGTTCTCTATTTCTCTTGCAGCATGTTCTAGAAAGAGGAAAAGCTCATGAGAGGAGCCAAATTATTACTAAATTAGCTGGGCAGGTTGTTACCATGAGCCAAAATAAATTTGCATCGAATGTGATAGAGAAGTGTTTTCAACATGGTGATATTGTGGAGCGGGATCTTCTGATCAGGCAGATTGTGGAGCAGACAGAGGGCAATGACAATTTGCTGGTATGTTTGATAGTGTAGTAAGTGTTTTCTCCATTATCCCTTCCTTTGCCAAACGGAGTGGGGTTCTGAAACTAAGGCTAGGACACAGGGAACTGATCTCAGTTCGGTACATAGGCAATCAGATAATTCCATGGGTGTCTTTCAGTTCTACTATTCCAGCTTCTGGGAGCTGTGAATCTCATGGATCACCAAAGACTTTCGTCTGTAACCTTATTTCTTTATGTCTTGATGTAACCACCTTTTATATTCCATTAGGCAATGATGAAGGACCAGTATGCTAATTATGTGATTCAGAAGATACTTGAAACATGCAATGAGAATCAGAGGGAACTCCTGCTCAGCCGTGTAAAGGGTCATATGCAGGCATTGAGGAAGTACACATATGGCAAACACATTGTAAGCAGAGTCGAGCAGCTCTGTGGTGACGGTAAGTTTCATTGTCCACTAGCACTTATACACCAAGATTCTGAGACTGTTAGCCACAGCATCATGACCACTGTCTTCAATTTTGTCACCTTCCAGGAACTGCTGAGTCAGATTCTTGAAATGAACTGCCTAATTCTTCATAGGCCGGGGAATGTCTTGCTCTTTTGCTCATTCCATCAGTGAGGAAGAAAAGCAAAACAGATCGTCCAACTCTGGTGCTTCCAAACAGACTAACAAAACTGTCGTCGAAGATTGTATAGGTGTGACTCTTCAGGATAGTCTTGAGGTTCTAGAACAGAAGCGTAGTGGTGTGTATCTATGTTAGGGTGTGCCTATTTACAGAATAATATAGTGGTTGGCTAGTTGTGTGCAAAAGGAGTGCAGTGTTATGGTTTGTATGCGATACATATTAACTGTGCCTGGTAATGTATTTGCTTTCTTGCATCGCAGTGTGGGATAAATGCAATGTTCATGTCTTGTCCGATTGCTTGTGGGTTCTCGTTCAGTTCAACCTGCGTTTTCTACATGGCAATGGAGATCAGCTGCCGTCAATATTTTGTTGTTGTTTTGTGAAAAAACGTAAGGCTCTGCACCTTTACACTAGTTAGGCATGGAGATGGGCTGCGCCATTTTTTGTTTCCAGATGTCGGCTGGGATTGAACTGTCTATTTTGTATTTTCAATAAAAGAACTTTCAAATTCCTGTAGCTTCACGGGTTCAGAAGAAAAATTAACCAGGGGTGGAGAGCTCACCGTGTGCGTGTGGAACTAATGATGAAAACGGAACTGAATACGCGGCCGATCGAATTTGTATTTTCCCTACTTTTCTGTTTTCGCATTTCAAATGTATAAAAGTAGAAAACGGTTGAGACGTTTATCGACCGAGGTCGGTCAACCGTTTTCTATTTTTCTAATTAAATTCTGAATATCCTAAATTTAAAATTTGATTTAAATCAAATTTAGTTGTTGATCATCATTGTCCATGCAACTAGACAAAGGCAAGTGTGGAGCACTGACTCCCATGGCCATATTATATAGGTAGCTCATCCCGTCGCGCCTCCCTTAATTACCAAGGTGGAACCAAACACATCGCACGGCGCTGCATGACTCCATCTAGCTTCATGAGGTGGTGGTGTTGCATTGCATGTGTCTTTGACCAAAAAATAGAGAGCTAAATGGGCCGGGGCCATGTTGCTATACTTTCTAGTCTAGTACTTATGGCATCATAATTTTTTTTTTCTCTTTCTTTTTTTTCTCTTGTGAAAAAACCAAAATGATAAGTTTGCTCTCTTGCATTCGAAATTTGGCAGTGACGCTTGGTAATTGTTATGCATTGTGGGTTGGTACTCATTGAATTTTGTATACCACCTATGTTCGACATAAGTCCGCTTCGAATTGGTTCGATTTGCAAATTCCATAAGTTTGTGTTCATTTCCGTGTCGGTTTTACCGTTTCCGCTTTCATTTTGTATTCAAATGTAAAAGTAGAAAATGGCCGATGATTTTTTTGACTCAGTTCAACTGTTTTCATCCTAAAATTGGAACCCCTATAGCTAATGATAGTCATGGGAAACTCACGGTGAGAAACCAGTCTTAGTGTTAAGTATTGTTATCAAAGATCGATTATCGTGTCAACTTGTATGTTGGTAACTAAAACTTATGGATCGTGTATAAAGCTAAGGCTACCCTCAGCGGTGAGAGACCAACCTTAGTGGTGATTAATTATCATGCTAGCTTTTATGTTGGTAACTATGATTTCATCTTAATAAAACTCCCCAAAGCTCTCTACCTCTCTCTTTTCATAAGTTTTTCCCAGCTAACACAATCAATAGTTAATTAGCTAGCTAATATTTTATCTACCATCCAACTACGATTAGCTATTAGCTTGTAGTTATTAGCTACTCCCTCCATCATAAATTGTAAGTCATTTTGGAGAGTCAAATTATCTTAAGTTTGACTAAAACTTTTGAGATAATTATAAAGATTTTTTGACATCTATAGGTATACCATGAAAATATAATTGTTGAAGAATCTAATGATACTTAGTTGACATCATAAATGTTATTATCTTTTATTGTATAAATTTGATCAAACTTAAAATGCTTTGACTCTCCTAAATTTCTAGAATGATTTACAGTTTGGATCAGAGGAAGTAGCTTTTTTCTTCGGCTAACACAACTCATAATAGTTGTTGGGTGGCTCCAAACAAATTTAGGCCCCTAGTTTAACTTCGGCCAACAATATATGTAACAATACAAATTTCAGTAATGTATTTCCATACCTTTTAATTTTATCTAGTTATCAAGTACATACTGTGTTAAAGTAGATTTTGATAGATTACATTATCTTTGAAGATTTAACACAAAAACTCAAGTACAGAATAACAGAAGCATGCGTTTCACTATTTTTAGACGGCGAAGAAGCCCTCCAGATTGCCACTGCCCTCGACTCCCGCCGGCTCCTCGCCCGGCCGACGCTGCCGGCGGCTCCATCGCCCATTTCGTCGAACACGCGCCCAACCATTCCCTCGATGATGTCCAGCGGCAGCAGTTGCTTCCGGCCGCCACCCAGGGCCTTGTCGTTGGCCTTCAAGAACCCGGCGTACGCGCCGCGCACCGCCTTGGCCGCTGCCACCTTGATCTGTCCCCGGAGGTCGCCGTCCGGTATCTTGTACTCGGCACCGTGCCGCCTCACCCGCTCCTCGAGCTTATCAGCGAACGCCACAGCCTTCTCCCGCGCGTCGTCCGGCGGCCAGGTCTTGGGCGCCCCGGGCTGCTGCCGCTGACGAGGCGGACCAACGGGGTCCACACCGCGTCCTGGTACTCCCACGCCGCCTCCTCGGCCGCCGCCTTGTACCGGCGCCGCATGGTGTCCTCGCCCACCAGCTTCGCCAGCTCCGAGCCCCGGGAGCGCATGTAGATGTACCAGTACGCGTTCATGGCCAGGACGTTCGACGCCACCGTGTCCGAGCACACCCTGCGCGCCGCCTCGACGTGCCGGTGCAGCGCCTCCAGCACGCTCGCCGCCGCCTCGGCGAGCGGGGCGCGATCACCCTTGCCCGCGTCGTCGTCATCGTCTCCGCGCTCCGGATCCGCGCGCAGCGCGGTGTCCATGAGCGCGCGGTAGTCGTCGGACGCGAGGCGCGAGGTAGTTCACGGCGTACCGCACGATCTTGGGCACCTGCCCGGCGTCGGCGCCGCCGGCGCCGTTGACGTAGAGCGTCTCGATGCGGAGGCCGAACTCGAAGAACACGCCGGACGCGGCGCGCGCCAGCGCGCGCTCCACCTCGCGCGTGCGCTCACGGATGGCGAGCAGCGTGGCCGACTCGCTGGAGAAGAGCTCGTCTAGGCGCTCCCGCTCCCGCACCACCGCGTCGAGCATGTCGAGCAGCTTGAACAGCCTCTGTGGCTCGCGTGCCGCGGCGGCCACGCCGTCGGCGAAGCGGAAGAACGCCGCGACGATTCGGGCGGCGATCTTGGCGAAGCACTCGGGCCAGACCGCCGGCGGCAGGGGCTCGAGCACGCGCGCGCAGAGCCGGCGCTCCGCGGCGAGCACGGAGGCGATAGCCACGTGGAAGTGCGGGCTCCAGAGCGCCATGGCCGACTCCAGCGACTCCCACTCCATGGCGTCGATCTCCTCCGGCGTGTACGACTTGAGGTACGCCGGGTTGAGCCGCATCATCGCCTTGGCCGCTCTCCTGTACCTCGTCTGAGTGACGTCACCTCACCGTTATTTCAGTTACTCACAGCAAGGCTAGCTGTAGTAGAGGTTGGAGAAAACGAATCACCTTGACGTAGATGTCGAGGCAGATGTCCAAGCAGTCGTTAACGGCGAGCGTCCTGGCCATCCTTGCGGCGGCCTCCACCTCGTCGTCAGTGCCCAGCTCGTACCCCTCCGTGTCTCCTTCGGCGCCGGCGACATCATCGTCCACGGGCGCCGGATGCTTCAGCCTGAGGAGCAGCGCCTCAAAGAGCTCCTGGAGACCGAGGAGAGCGTCGTCAAGCGGGCCCTCGAAGCGCATCTCCTCGGCTTCCGTCTCGTACACCGCGCGCAGCGCCGCGGCGGCCTCGGTCAGCCTCCGGACGCGGCCTCGGCCGGCGCCCTTGGTCCGGCCCAGGAAGCCGACCGCCTCCTCCACCCTCCGGACGGCCTCTTCGCCGCGCGCCACCACATCCTCGATGGCGTCCCGCAGCTGGTCCACACGGTCGACGAACGCGACCGCGCTGTCGGCGTCGCCCGGGTTCGCGGGTGGCGCGGCCTCCTCGGCGAGCGCGGACACGCGGCGGAACGCCGCGAGGAGGGGCTCGGCCGGCGCGACGGCGCGGTCGATGCGCGCGCTAAGCGCGTGTGCCGCCACGGCTTGGGACTGGAGGTGGTGGGAGGACGACGGCGACGCGCTGGACAGAAGCTCGTCCAGGTGGTCACCGACGGCGTCGATTTCGACCTCAGCCTCGGCCGCGGCTGAAAGCACAGAGACGATGGCAGCTCGCGACGCATGAAGCTCTGCAAGAACAGCGGCGCCCGTGTCGGCGTCGGCATCGGCATCGCCGGTCGCCGGCGTTGACGCGTTGGGGCACATGGCCGGCCGCGCCGGCCGGTGTTTGAGCCTAAACACGCGTGTATGACGATGTCTCTGTCGCGATTGGCGCCTCCTGCCTTGTTTAACCACGGTATGGTGATTAGGACAAGTTTGGTTGGGACGAAGCTTTGGTTAGAGCAAAGACCTTGGAGGAAGGAATTGGAGCTTAGCTTCCACTTAGGACAAATGGCCATCTTTGGAGATTGCACCTCATTGTTGCAGAGTAGTGAGAAAGAAAGCCAACATTTTACATTTGTCCAACTGTGGTTTGATATGAGGGTCTGGATTTTTGCAATAACTTGCTGGCGCGAAAATAATGCATCCAAAGGAAATTTGGACTGATTTACTTGAACGCGAGGACTACAAAGCTGATGAAGGGAACTATAATTGGAACACTGAAGGTGTATCATACACTTACTAATGCTAATATAGTGCTTTATTTGCTCATATTCCACAACAGCACTCATTTTGGACCAGTGATTGTATAATATTGTACTCCCTCTATTCAAAATTACAAGTTGTTGTGACATTTTTGGTACATCCATTTTTGTTATTTATTGTCTAGATACATAGCAAAATAGATGTGCGAGTAAAAGCAACTAGTAATTTAGACCAGAGGGGATATAACATTGATTCATTATGAACCGGATAAACGCTTCACGCATACAAAGCATGCAACATTTAGTGACAAAAGGTTCATCTCAGAAGTAAGAAATAGTCTTTCTTTCATAAGTAGACAATTTCACAACAATGCTTGGGGCCAATGCATACCCAGTCTAGGTTGAGTTTGCTCCGAGTTGCTAGTAGTTAGGTAATCCCACAGGTTAGCAAAGGCCAATTGACTAATGCAGCTAATCATGAGTGCAACCAGCACAAGATGGCCTTCTCTCTAAATGGTTGGCACGTGTGGGATTTTTAAGGAGGAAAAAAAATGTTGAAAATCCCACACAGCACAACAAATTTATTCTGTAACAATGCAGGAGCCTGACTTGGTGGTTCCTGCTAGGCATGGAACCGTGAACCCAAAAGAAGGTCCTTCCACGCCTCATAAAACATCCAGGTGACACCGGACGTTGGCATGACCTTCAGGGAGCTCGCCGCCCATCCTCGGAAAAGCCCCTTGACACCTTCCTCTTGGACTACCTCAACTAATGCTGCAATCATGTGAGGTGGGCACTTCCCTTGTAGGGATCCCACCATAAGCCGCTTTCTTGCCACTTCTAGAGGGAAGCTGATTGTGCTTGCAGTTAGACCTAGAAGGTTTAAACAACTATGAGACAAGGCACCTAACTTGGAATATAACATTTTGTAATTTGTTTCAAGAAATCTAGTGAATTGTATACAACCCTTTACATGTAACTGAATCTGACCTGAAAAGAGCCCCAATAACCAGCAGCTCAGGGCGGCTCAAAGATTTCTTTTTATGTGCACGGCAGTAGGAAGTCTTGATGGTCTCGTACATGAAATAGTAGCATGTGCTATATGGAAGCATGCCAACCAACGTTGGGCAGAGGCCAGCATACAGACCAGCAACGCCATCAGCCCGGTAGATCTTGTTGATGGCAATGGCAATACTAGGATAAGCCTGGCGATTGACAGTCATGCGATCCTGCGACAAGAATAGTAAAAAAGTAATCAATAAATTAAATAAGAGGCCACACAAAGTTCTATGAAGTTTGCTGGTTTGCCATTATTTGGAATAGGCAGCAGAAGTTATAAATATAAACCAAACCCCTAAAAGGAAATAAAGAAAAGGAACATAACATTCCATGAATAGTGTCCACAGATATTCAACATGCAGATTTAGCGAAGTACCTTAAGAACCTCAAGAGGATGGCACACTAAAGTGCTAGCTATTCCAGCTGCTGCACCTCCAATTGCAATCGGCGATAGTAAGTGAAATGGCAGCTCGATTTTCAAATTGCCAAGTTGTATCTTTGGGCATCCATCCTCTTTCCATTTCTCTTGTGCTGATGCCATACTTCTTTTGACACATTCAAATGTCCCGAGCTCAATTGCTTGAGTTGGGATAATCGAGCATATTTATTGTATTACCTGCCCAGAGTCCTTGCCAGCCATTATGTTCAACAATCTCCACAAAACTACCAAAAATATGTTTTGATCCTACCCCTACAACCATTCTTGTCCTGCAATCGATCAAAGCATATCAGATTACATGTAGATACTCTTTTATAATTGAAAGAGCAATTTTCATATTTATCGAATCAATGGCAATAGACAACAAAACAATTGTATCATTTAGCTAAATGGGTTTGGTATAGTAAATTTCTTCATTTACAATAATAAGTAGGTATCACTTCACTGAAAGATATATGCTAGTATCATAATATAATCGGAAGACCATTGAAAATTGTAAACAAACTCATTACAGTGTGGGAGACAAAATTTCTCATGCAACCAAACTAACATATTTTGAAATAGCAAGACACCAGACTTAGAACTATGAATAGAAAAATCTGGAGAGCAAAGTATGACAATTACCTGATAGTTTCTAAGGGAGCAAGAACAGCCTTAGTCATTGCACCAGCCAATGCTCCACTCACGAATTCTGCGACTTCTCTATTCCTCAGAAAATTCTGCATCAGATACAAGTCCCACATCAATGTCTCTTAACTCCATCAGCATTTAGCAAGATTTGAAATACTTATAAGAATCTCAGATCACCGAAAACACTATTTTCAGGAAGTTCCAACTCTGAAATAATCCTAAGCACCTGCAAGTGTTTAACGTGGTAGTAGAATGCAATAGAGAAGCTGGAAAAAAGGAACTCCCGTCCATATGATATACAACAATGTTTATTATTGTAATTATTCCTTTTGGTTTTCAATGAAAGCAGCAAAGGTAATGATATGTGCACTTTGCATATTGACTACAGCATCACCTGTCTAAGGTAACTTGGTGAATGCTGTCAAAAGCTATTATTAACCTGTTATTACTTCATGCATTTTGTCACAGCCTAATCCAAATTGCACTATCTTCTTTCTTTAGGAAGCATCCTCAGTCCATAACTCTGACAAGTGAACAAAGCTGTGAATGGCTACAACAATTACACACTTACACTGCAGCCCAATGGAATGCATTTGCCTAGCTGGTAGCATGAAAGTTCCTAGGCGACAGGAACATCACAAATAGCTGGAAAGGTTGGTTTGTAGTTGTTTAACAATATTGGTTCAACTTGGAAGTTGGAAGTGGATAGGGAAAGGAAAAAAACAAGGGAACTTGACTAAAAGAAAGGTATATTCTACACGAGGTAGATGCGTAAAAACCAATAAAAAATCTTGGGTTCCAAGCAACAAAATTTTGTGTCGTTTTTTGAAAGGATCATCACACAAACGTGACAGAAAGAAAATTGTAAAACCAATCATATTTACTCACCAAGGCACATAAACAGGTATGCCACTACTTGTTTTAGTCAAGTTGAAAAATAGGTAATGATACAAAACGGCAGCATATCGGAAGCTTCGTCCACAGCTTTTTATGACCAAAGCAAAAAGTCAAATAAAGAGGAATTCCAATAGAAGGAAAAATTCTGCTCAATGGATTGGGGATAGGGATAGGTACAGTGCATCGATATAGCTTTCAACTGGTTAGCAGTCAGCACCAGGTCTGCTTCTGAAGAAATATCTACCTAAGATAAGTACAAAAAAAACATCCAGCAGGCATGGGACACCGGGCACATGGCAATGGGACCCATGCACACATCAACATTATCCTACCTCTAGAACCCGTTAACTTCACCTGTTCTATATGGAGAAAAAGAAAATGCTGAGCTGAATTAACTATACTCCAAGGAGTTGCCAGCAAGAATTTGGGATGCCCGCCTAGATCGCAGACAGTACGAAACTTGCCAACAACCACCAACTGTTAAACAGTCAGCTAATCAACTACTATTGAAATAGATAATGAGGCGACTTAGATATATCTATATATATATATAGGAAGATCCGAAGTAAGCTACCAACATCAGACTAACAATATTTTTATCAAATCAATAACAAGTAGTAGTTTGAAACCTCTATATCAAACAGTTACTAGATCGGAGCATGAACATTCAAGCCTGAGGTACCGATGCCGGTTGAATCATCGATCCACAGAATATGCATCAGATAACAACAATGAATGAATAATATAAAAAAGTATTATAACCTTTACAGCAAAGCTGATTTCAAAAAGATTCAATTCGCCCACAAATCCTATCCTCATGCGAGCGAGCAATTCAGCAAACAGGCGCCAACACTTTGAATAAGAAAGCAAAGCTCTGGCGTCTGTGCTGTCTGCCCGAACAATCCAATCCGAAAGGAAGCGTTCCACAATCCACATCGAAACGCTCAGTGAAAAAAACTAAGTAAGCGACCCACCATCACAGTCACAACAACACATCCACCCACCCAGATGAGATTCCATACAGAGCATAACAACAAGCAGAGAACGAAACAGAAACAAGCGAGATCTAGAGACAGACCACAGCAGTGAGTTTACTCACCCTAGCGGCGGCGCCAACGTCGGGCAGCCTGGCGGCGAGGTCCCCGACGACCCGAGCGGCGGCGTCAAGGCCGTCTTCCTTGGGCACGGGCAGCCCCACGACGAGACCCGGCACGGCGGGACCCACACGGACGTCCGCGAAGCCGATGCTCGCCAGCGCCAGCTTCTTACCGCCGCCGCCGCCCCACGCCTCCTCCACGCCCATGGCTGCTCCCTCCGGCCTCCTCGCGGAACGGGGAATGCGCCGAACGGCAGGGGTGGGGGCCCCAAGCGGCAAGCGCAGCAATAGGGGGGTCGAAGGGCGGGCGGTCGGCCGGTCTCCTCCTCGTCCTCGCCGCTTCTCGCGGCTTGGCTTTTGTAGGGAAGGCTTTCCGGAAGCGGAGGGAGGAGGAGGTGAAATTGCGAAAAGGGTGGTGGCTGGAGGAGAAGGGATTCTGTGGAAAAGCGATGCGACTCCAACGGCTTCACGGGGGCTAGCGTACCATACAACGACAGTGCACGTGTAAATTGGTAGTAAAATGTTCGAGGGGAAGGTGGGTGGGGGTATTTATTCGTTTGTTTTTCGTCTCATTTTTGTTTAAATTTGAAATGATTTTGACCTATTCGCGGGTCGTTTCGTGGCGATAAGTCGACTGATGTTGATTTGTTACGAGAGAAAAAACACTGTACGATAGCCATGATGGATGGTATGTTCGCTTTCAACGGCGACACGTAGAGCGTTTTTGCGCGTCGATGATGATCCATTGCTGTTGTTTTGTTCCCTTCTCTTCTTTTTTTTCTCTCACGTGTTTTTTTGGTGCGTGTACGTAAATAAACGGTGGATATTTTTTGTTTGTTTTCCTTTGAAATTACGAGTTTCCGTGCGCTTGAGAAAAGAAAAACGTATTGTCCTTTTGGTCACTTGGATTCGATGGTGGTGGCCTTTCTCTTGAGAGGGAGAGGGACAGCCTCCTTCTCCTACTGCTGCCTGTGGACGTGGACTCATTGGTCATAGAACAGACGGAGCCAGATTGGGTGCCTTTACAGAGTAAAGTTACGTTGTCACTTTGGCTCAATCTCCACCCTCCACCTACCATCTAACGGCTACAGTGACATTCCAAAGTAGTACATGCTTTCCAACGCACGCCAAGTGCTAATAGATGGGATTTCACGGAGCAGAGACGCGGGAACGGCGCCACAATTCCCGCCACGCTGCGCTCCGCACCGCCCGCGCTTCCTCTTCCGTTGCGACGAATCCATCGCCGCCGCGCAGTGCTACTTCCTTGCTGTTTTCGTCCTGCTGCGCCGTCTTTCTTGTTGCCGTGTCGTTCCTCGAGTGTTTGGCCGCGCTTCTCATCGTCCAGTGACCAGCCGCGTCGCCCTTCGTCCGGTGCCTGGCCGCGCCGCCCTCCTCTCCTCCCTGGGGAGGTGGAGGCTGCGCCGGCCAGGAGAACAAGAGGCCTACCCCGACCGTGGAAGAGCTCTCCTGCGTCGCGCCATATCCAGGTACGAGCTTCACAGCCCCTGGAGATGGATGGGATAACAGTAAATTTTATTTTGTTTTAGTGCCAGCGTGCATGAATGCTTATTAATCCACCTCAATTATCTACCAAAATGCAAAATAGAATGCAGCCACATGTTTGAATGTCATCCGATTTGAGAATCCATGAGCAACAAACGATTATTTTGCCGAATTTCATGTCAGGACTATTAGCTGTGTTCTTATTTCTTCATTTTTTGGGTTACTGAACTAGTTCATGTTTGGGTCAGAGAACAAAACACAACTGTAAGTGGTGTACAAGGCCATGGCAGAATTGAACAAGGAAACTCCTCAAGTTGGTTTAAGGTTCAAAAGTGCAGATGAGGCTTGGCAGTTTTGGTTGGCATACGGAGGTCGCACAGGCTTCGATGTGAGGAAAAGATACTCAAATGTCAGCCCCTTTGATGGTAAGGTGACCTCATGTAGATTTGTGTGTTCCAACGAGGGCCTTAGAAGGAAAGGGCAAGCAAATCGTCCGACAAAATGCTTTAGAGCTGAAACAAGGACCGGTTGCAAAGCTCGAATTAGCCTTATATTGGATCGAGTTGCAGGAAATTATGAAGTCAATGATGTTGTGCTTGAACACAATCACCTTCTTCACTTGCCAGAAACTCGGCACTTGATGGCATCACAAAGAAAAATTTCAGAGCTGCAAGCTTTTGAAATAGAGACCGCAGATGATTCTGGAATTAGACCAAAAGCCGCGCATGAGCTGGCTAGTCGTCAAGTTGGTGGACCACTTAACCTTAGCTACACTTGTCGTGATCGCAAAAATTATTTGCAAAGCAAACGACAGAGGGATTTGGCTTTCGGACAAGCTGGAAGTATGTTGAAGTATTTTCATGATAAAATTGTTGAAAATCCATCATTCCAATATGCTTTGCAGTTAGATTGTGAGGAGCATATAACCAACATATTTTGGGCTGATGCTAAGATGATTCTTGACTATGCACACTTTTGGTGATGTGGTCACATTTGACACTACTTTTGGCACCAACAAAGAGTATCGGCCTTTTGGTGTTTTTCTTGGGCGGATCAGTTTAGAGAAACCACGCTTTTGGTCTTTGCACTTCTATTTGATGAAACAGAGGACTCATTTCTATGGCTCTTTTCGGACTTTCTTAGCTGCACATAATGGAAAGCAACCTAGAACTATCTTTACGGATCAAGATGCAGCAATGGGAAAGGCTATCCATAAAGTATTTATTGAATCATATCATGGGTTGTGCACCTTTCACATAATGCAAAATGCTGCCAAACATTTATCTTCAGTGAAGGACAAAGAAGGAGAAGGTGAAGGAGATGGAGAAGGTGAAGGGAAGGCGAAGGTGAAGATGAAGAATCTCATATTCTATCCGATTTTAGTGCTTGTATGTATGGCTATGAGGACAAGGTACAATTTCAGGAAGCATTTGACATTATGAGATCTAAAGTGCATAAACAAACTTGGTTAGATAGTATATACAATGTTAAAGAAAAATGGGCTGAATGCTTTATGAGAGATGTCTTTAGTCTAGGGGTGAGAAGTACACAACTAAGTGAGAGCTTAAACAATGCATTGAAGAATCATTTGAAATCAGATTTTGATATTGTTAAACTTTTGAAGCATTTTGAGAGGAGGAAGTGGAAGACAAAAGAGCTAAGGAATTGGAATCTGAATTTGAGGCAAGGAAGAAAATACCAAGAAGACAAATGCAACACACCTATGTTGTTGCAAGCAAGTGAAGTGTACACTCCAGTTATTTTTGAAGCTTTCCAAAGTGAATATGAAAGATCCATGGCTGCATGTAGTAGATTATTAGATGACAATAAATATGCTATTGCTATTGGGAGATTCCATGGTGATTTGTGTTTTGAGGAAGAGCGGATAGTGATAGGTGATCCTCTGAACCAAACAGCCTCATGTAGTTGTGGAATGTTCAATAGGACTGGAATATTGTGTGCACATGGTCTGAAAGTTCTTGATTTGATGAATATAAAGATATTGCCAACACATTATGTGTTAAAGAGATGGACTAAAGCAGCACGCAATGGGAGTGTACAAGATAAGGAAGGAAGAAATGTGATAGCAAACCCAAAGCTGGAATCTCAACTTCGCTACAAGGAATTGTCTCATAAATTTCACAATTTGGCATATAAAGTAGTCCACTCTCCAGAATGTTGTTTGATGGTAGAAAATGCACTTGATTGCCTTGCTACACAGCTAGAGGATAAACTCAATGTATCTACTTCTACTATGAGCAAGCCATGCAATGACCAAGAAAATGTTGAACCAAATGTCCAGCAAGGAGATGAATTGCTTAGTGCTGCACAGTTGAAGAAAAAGGAGGTCAAATCCAAGAACTCAAGGAGAAAAAAAACTTGGCTCGATAAATTTAACAAGGGGAAGCGCAAGCCAACCAAAAATGGAGCAAAGGTATGTTTATAGTGTGCAGCCCATATTTGCTACTATAATTCATTCCTAAACTAACTAACTAATTTTTTACTGCCAGAAACAAAAAAAGAGTGATGGAGTACAACCCCAAGTAGAAGTAGAGAATGGTTGCAGCAAAGGAACAAGTGTGGAGCCTCAAGAATGCAATTTTATTGACAGTTTGGGAAGTTTTACCCAACTGCTAACAGCCCCAACTTATGATTATGGTATTCTTAAAGACCATGATCTGTTCTAGCATGAACAAGTTGGTTAGATAGTCTTTTGTATATGGCCAACTATAGTCTTTTGTGACCCAACTATAGTCTTTTGTGGCCTAACTGTATAAATGAAATGGCCCAATTATAGTCTTTTGTGGTCTAGCTATGGTCTCCCTTTTGCTGTATGTATTTGTGCTTTGAACCTGAAACTCTCAAGCTGGAAAATGCCTACTGATAATTATAATATAGATGTCCCTTGTATTTATTTGTTTTGCACTCTTGAAAGTACCTGCTGCTGTGTATTTTACTTGTATTTCCAATGTATTGGAAGCTGGGACCTACAAGATTGGTTTTGAAAAAATTTGACATTAGGAGGTGAGCTGCAGCGCCTCTGCTCCTGGATTAGTCTGAAAAGCAAAGTAGAGGCTGTAGCCGTTAGATGGTAGGTGGAGGGTGGAGATTAAGCTGTAAAGGCACCCAATCTGGCTCCAGAACAGACGGACGTGGGAAATAGGCGAGAAGGTGAGGGCTAGGGCACAAAAACTGGGTCACTTTCCCGAGGCGATGACCTTTTGGGCCCACCAATAATAACGCTGCAGGTAGGAACAGGATAGGGATCAGCGCTGAATGCGGCCTGACCCACATGTTCGGCTAAGTTTTTTTTCCGGCTAGTACAGCCCAGACCAAGTGGCCCACGGCGTCGTTGCAACTCGCTATATGGGCTTTAATGGGCCCAGCTCGCTTTGCTACCGGGCCCATCGGCCATGTCTAGCGGAGCCGCATTGCATTGAACCAAGAATGGCCGAGAGGCTCCAAGACCCTGAACAAGACTTTGTCAGTTCTCAACCAAGGATTTTGCTCCAAAAAAAAAAAAAAAAAAAAAAAAAAAAGTTGTCAACCAAGGAGCAAGTAGGCGTTTCGAGCACTGATCATCATCAGAGAACGAAGAATAGATCGAGAGTCTATTCTTTATTACAGAGCTATTACACTTAATAATAGCCAAATTTACCTATACAAAACGATTTCTTTAGCTCTAATCTTTGGAGTATCATCTCAGTTGACAGTGGTGTCAAGTTCCTGAACATCCTCTTTCTTGGTATAAAGGCAAACCACATGTGTCATCTTGCACCTGGTCCTCTCGGCTGGTTCGTTCCTCCTCGACCCGTCGGTCGTCTGGGTGTTGATGGACCCCTGAACCCCGGTCCTCCACGTCTTCCTCCTCCTCGTCCTCGTAGAAATCTGAACGATGGTGCTGTTGGATCCCCAGTCCTCCTTCTCCTCGCCCTCGTACAAATCTGAACGATGAAGGCGGCGGACATACATAAATTCTTGGGACGTAGTACGAGTAGTACTTTGCTTGTTTCTCCTCTTTGACTCCATCCTCTTCGACGTCGTCGTCGTCCGTGGAATCACAGCTCGTGGAAGAAGAATCACTGGACGATGTCGAAGTAGAATCATCGCTCGTGGAAGAATCACTGGCTGTAGAAGACGATGAAGAAGTATCACCGCTCGTGGAATCGCCCGACACGGCCTGCTCGTTCACCTCTCCTGCCTGCCAGAGTCCCTTCTCCGTCACCGTCACCGCCGGCGCCAGCACCACAGCACCAGCGGCGTGCTTCTCGCCGGGCGCCGCTGGCTCCCCTCCCTCCCTCCTTTTCGGCAGAACCTCCACACCCTCGGTGGCCGCGTCCACTTCCGCCTTCCTTTTGGTGCAGCACGCCTTCATCGGGCCCTCAGCGACCGACGACGCCGCCGACGACGACGACAACCCATTGGCCATTGTAAGATCTGATCCACCACTCGCCTCTCTGTGTTCCGATCGCAATGCAACTTGGAAGCTGTGGACGACGGGTCGATGATGAGAAGAGGCGCGCGGCGCGGCGGTGCCCCTTTTTCTGGTCGGACTCGGCCCTCGGGTCGAATCGAAACGAAACGCAGGAAAAGGGTGAAGGTCTCCAAAGTCCGAACTTGAAACATATACGGTGTCAAATTACGAAAATCAATCACTCGGGCAACGAGGTTTTCCGTGGCGGTGACGGACGGTCATGGCGGCGGCGGCGAAGGGAGCTGGAGCAGCCCGAACGGTGGACCCCGCTCATCCTCGCCTCGCCGGCCCGAGAAGACAGACAGATGCACGAATCACAAAGTGATAGGAGCCGTTGATTTCTAACCAAAAACAAGACAGACGACTAGGGTCCCGGTGGCCTAGGGAGGACGCCCTGCAGGATGCTGCTGCGCCGCCGTCCGGGGTGGTGGCGGTGGCCGGCGGCGCTGCGGCGGCTGTCCCGGCTGGCTCCACCGTCGCCTGCGGCTGCCGACCCGGTGGTGGTACGCGTGGACGCCAGCAACGTCGCGCGGTTGGGGGCGCCCAAGCCCGGGCCGAGGCCGCGGCAGCTGCTCTCGCTGCCGCCGTTCCCCGCAGGCCCGGATCCTCTCCCGGGAAGGAAGGCGGCGCCGCGTCGCGTGACGGCGGTGAGCTGGGTGAAGCACTACTTCGCCGACGTGCCGCAGGAGGCCGTGCAGGCGCATTTCAGCAGGAGAATGGTATTTTGTATCTTTATGCCCCTGCCCCTGCCCCTGCCCCTTTTTGGACTGCCATTCCTAACTGTTGCAGCTTTGTCTCAATAGTCACATTTCTTTCCAATTACTGTTGAGTAAGAATAGTTTGATTACTGATGTTATCATAGTTTGATTGCTTGCTTCAGTTACTTGCATCAGAGAGCTAAATTGATATGCCTTTCAGATTGGTAGTATTTTCATAGGATCAGTTGAACACATATAACTTTACCGATTTAGTGCCATAGCAGCTTGCACAACCTGTAGCTGTAGTCATCTTTGGTTCAGCATCTAAGATGAAAACGATTTGCTATTCAGGTTTTTTCTGAGTGCTCTGATCACGAGGTTTCAGATGACAGCATTCGAACTCAGAAGCATCATCTGAAAAAGGTGGCAGTGAAGCTTTTGCTCTATAGTAACTCTTTTTCTATGTTGTTGTTGTTGTGCTTTGTGAATAAAGTAAATATGGTCCTCAGTTTGTTGCAGATTAAACATAATGATGCTATGGAGCCTGGAATGAGAATTCACCTTCCTGTTTCAGTGGCTGAGGGTGAGATAAAGAAGCGTTATGAGACCATTCCGACTGCCACGCTGCATCCTAACAAAGATGAGATTGAGTACCTGAGGAGGCTTGTTATCCACAGGGTAAATTTTTGTACGCTGTGTTGCTAATTTCCATAGTCATATATGACTCCTGCATTAATAGAGAAAATGCTGTTTTCTATGCATAATTGGCCTCTGTATTTCAGAATTCTCCAACTTGGACGTATTTTGAATTCAAATATGAATACATCAATCTGCCTCCATATTTGTTAACTAGAAAAGACTATTCATGATTTGTTAAGCTTGTTTGTTGATAAAAGGTGTCAGTTTGTCTTCATTTTAATGTTTCAGATTTGACTGCTTTCGTTTTACATGATCATCCTTTTTAGTGTTTCAGATTTTACTGCTTTCTTTTTACACGATTCACCTCAATAAGCTAAAGCTTTTCAATCACAGGACTCTGCAATATTGGTGCTTAACAAGCCCCCCAAAGTCCCCATGAAAGGACATTTGCCAGTACATAACAGCATGGATGTGCTTGCAGCAGCAGCACTGTCATATGGAAATGAAGAGGGTCCAAAATTGGTGAGCTCACCAGTTGTTTCTGTTTGACTTTTGATCACCGTGTATAATCTTAGGGTCTCTGAAGTTCTCTTCTCCCTGTGGCTTGTGAGTTCAGGTTCATCGACTGGACAGAGAAAGCAGTGGTTTGATTTTGATGGGCAGAACAAAAGAAAGCTTTACTCGGCTGCACTGGCTTTTCACTAGTGTAAATTTAGCTAAAACATCTTCTCAGGTAATCATCAATTCCTCGATTACTAAGCCTTTGACTTAACATGCCATGTTCCATCTAAACTATTGTGATGAATTTACCTCTTCTGATTGCTGCATACTAACTAATATCTTACATCATTGACATATTCAGACATGGAACAAAGCCTGTGAAGCATATGTGCAGAAGTATTGGGCACTAGTCATTGGTACTCCTAAAGAAAGGGAAGGTGTTATATCTGCTCCTATTTCAAAGGTATTTTCTGATTTATTTGTTAGCTATTACTTGCAACATAAAACAATAAATGAACCCATGTAGGCTAACTTCTTATGTTCCAATCTTTCACTTTAATCAAACTGGATTTTCTGATTCAGGTACTCCTAGATGACGGGAAAGCTGAGAGGGTTATTCTGGCACATCCTTCTGGCGTAGATGGTGCACAAGAGGCGTAACGGAGTATCGGGTGATGGGACCAACCATTAATGGGTGCTCATGGATCGAGCTACGCCCATTGACTGGGCGGAAGCACCAGGTATCCTCATAATGTTTGGATTTTGTTTGTGCTATATTTCTGCAAAATGTGTGGAGATGATCCACACTTTAGTGTATCCTATCATGTCTTTCATCTGTTCCTAGAAACATGGAAAATAGATTCATATATCTTGCTTAGAAATGGACATTTTGAACTGTTAGCATCAACCTGTTCTGTTTGCAGCTCCGAGTCCACTGTGCTGAAGCCCTCGGTACTCCGATTGTCGGAGATTACAAATATGGTTGGTTTGTGCACCAAACGTGGAAGCAAAACCCCCAGGCCGACTTTGAACCGTTTACTGGAGAGCCATACAAGCTGAGACGACCAGAAGGCTTGGAGATTCAGAAGGGCAGTGTTCTTTCAAAAGTCCCTTTGCTACACCTGCATTGCCGGGAGATGGTCATCCCCAACATTGCAAAGTTCCTGAGCAGCACCGGAGAATGGCATGAAAACGGCGCCCCATGGGCCAAGGAGAAGCCCAACCTCCTAAGATTCGTCGCACCGATGCCTCCACACATGAAAATTAGTTGGAATATAATGTCTTCATATCTAGTGTAATCCCTGTATTTTTGCTTCAACGCTTCTCTTCTCTAGCTTCTTATGTTAACCCCAAGTTCCATATTGTGCTGCTTAGATTGTTAAGTTATTTGTTTAGCATCCTGATATTGTAGCCATTATTTTAGGATCAATGCAAAAAAACTATTGATGAGTATAAATCATTTTCTGAGAGTATATAAATCAGTCTTGTTATGTCCGTTGCAAACTCCTAGATATCTAAAGTTGCTGGCAGGCACATTTTAATCACTGAAATTTACAATCTAGCACTACAGTAGTGCTAGTAATACAGTTACTGAACGGGTTAGCATCAGTAGTTCCAGAAAACTTGGTTTCTCCTATGCTGCTTCCTGAGGTAGACGCCGAGCAGCTTGTAGTACGTCCACCGCCTCTTCCCGGCGGTGGCCTCCAGCAACACCTCGGAGCTGGAGTGGAAGCCGCCCTTGCCGAACGCCTCAAACACGATGGCATCCGTGGCCACGACGGGCACGGCGTTGCCGTCAAGCCGGTCGAACGCGAACGTGAGGTTCCGCGCGAGGCGGCGCTCGAGGTAGGCGTCGACGAAGCAGCCGTGCGTGACGAGGTCCGGCGCGACGCCGTCGCGGCGCATGTGTTCGGCGCTGAGGTGGAGGTCCCAGAACATGCACATCTTGGAGAAGGCCGCGGCGCGGATGTTGAAGGTGGTGAGGTCCGGCCGGAACCCGGCGGCCACCATCTCCAGGAACGCGCGCTGCAGGGACTTCATCTTGAAGTTTGCCGCGAAGGAGAGGAGGTAGAGGTTCCAGAGCAGGTTGCCGACGTCGCGGCGTCGGAGGCCGGCGTCGGCCACGAACGCGCCGAGCCTGTAGTACTTCTGCTGGGAGATGTACGCGGACGCGACGGCGCGGATGGCGCCACGGGTGATGAGCAGCCCGGCCTTCTTGTGCCGGCGGTAGGCCGCTTCCATCTGCGGGATGGTTCCGGCGGCCGCGTAGGCCCGGACGAAGGCGTCCCCGGTCGCGGCGTCGACGCGGAGGCCAAGGCGGCCCATTTCCAGCACGGCGTCCTCCATGCGCGCGAGCTCCCCGCGGCGCCGAGGCAGGAGACGGCGAGCGGGTAGAGCGACCGCGCCGCGCCGCGGTCCCGCGCGGAGAGCTCGCGCACGGCGAGGAGGATCTCGTCGAAGCGGCCGAGGCGCGCGTACGCCGGGAGGAGGCGCGGCGCCGCGGCGTGGAGGAACGGCGCGGCGGAGCTGTGCAGGAGCTGCGCCCAGAGGGACCGGGCCTCCGCGAAGTCCCCGGCCTCGGCGCGCGCGACCATGAGGGCCGCCACGTCCCTGGCATCCGGAGCGACGGCTCTTTGACGGGGCATGGCAGCTGGACGCCGAGGCGGAATCTGCGCGCGCGTCAAGAACTGGCGACCGGAGGACGGAGCAAGACGATGACTGGGTGGGAGGCAAGGGGAGGGTCCAGGAGGAAGCGGCCGCCATGGTGGAAGCAGCAGCGAGCTCATCTCATCGTCTCGACGGCGCGGCTGTCTGTCAAACTCAAACCTTGCTGTCCACTGATGTTGAGAACTCGATCTTTAGCACAGTAGCAGATACAGTAAACAAAACGATGCGATGACGATAAAGAAGATGATAGCAATTTTGACTTTTGTGAGATGTATAATAAACAATAATCGAATATAGTTTAAAAGTACGCGTTCTTGGGCACATATGCAGTTCAGAAAATTTCAATCACAAAATGGAATTGCAACTAGTGATGAACCTTTCAGTGTGATACGTACATCCAAAGATGATTGACGCCTGACGGGACAGTGAACAATTCGGATGGCAAACTGGCAGCCATTCGTTCAAGAAAGGCTCTCCTCATGGCATCTCAGATTGCAGAACAAATTCCATCACGCTGGATGGACTCAACGATGACTTTCCAGCTCAAATTGTTAACACATGGACTCGTGAACCAGAACAGCAGTAAACCATATCAGCAAACCACAGATGGCATAAACAGTAAGCATTTCAGTGTCCAATTGGACCAGAACACCAGATCACGAACAAGCCCAGCGACCAAAGCTGATCCCCAGGGAAGCATTACATTAATCAATCGCAAGGTCACATAGAATACATCTCTTACTGTGTTAAAGTGACTACTCAACAGAATTAGACAAGGAAAACGGTCAATGGTACAATAAGAAGATAGTGACACAATCCCGCGGCGAGAAGAGAACAAGAACTCTCACACAAATAGTACATGAACCACAAAATAAAAAAACAGGGCGAGGATGGCCAGGCTTGCACAAAACAAGCTTAACACTACAAACGCCTTCCTCTTCTCTTCAACTCTAGTTGTAGTACATAAGCTGCTGGGCTGACGACTGGTTCGGGTAGCCATCGTACAGGGCCTGGGAACCCGCAGCAGCAAGAAGACCTGCAGAAACTTGACCGGCGAGACCATGCTGGCCAGCAATCTGCCCGGCTGCAGCCGCAGCTTGGCTTATGGCAAGCTGCCTCTGATAAGCAAGAAGTTCTGCTGCTGTGAAACCTTGTGGCACACCTGGCATCGCTACAGCAGGCTGGTATGGAGCAACTGGAGGGGGTAGGGGCTTGGAAGTTGTCCCGGGTGGAGTTGGTTTGTTACCCCATGAGCACTACAAGAGAACAGAGCAGTCAAAACCAGTAGATCAATTACATAAAAGATCACCTAAGCAGGAGGCATTTAATGCTTTGGATCTACCTTAATTGGTTTCCCACGGACTACCAATCCATTGCCCATCTGAATAGCTAATGCTGCTTCCCCATGGGTGCTATATCTCACAAATCCAAATCCTTTTTCCTGTGAAACACGGATTTCCTCAATTGCCCCGATCCCCAAGTTATAGAAGTGGCGGTGAAGCTCATCCCGGTTAACCTGGCCAGATTAGTGAAAAATGAATCATAGGTGCTACAGTTTCTATGGTCTCTAGAGAGCTAGGAAGAAGTAATGAGAAACATTCACTCTAATCTCAGTAGGCACTAGTAACAGTGGAAAAGTCTGGAAACTAGAACAAGTTCAGATGATGAAAGTGGTTATGCAGCAATTTGATTGTACCTCATGTCCAAGGTTGCCAACATATACAGTAGTACAATCAGGATTGTTTTCTGGGTTCTCTTTACTTCCTGCATCCTGGCTTGCATCCGTTGCTGCAGAATATAATCAACCAACAAAATCAGCACTAAGGAAGATCCTAATCCGTACTGGCTCAAATTGTTATCACTAATTATGTGGCATGTTCTTCCATCTCATGCTAATAATTCAATATAAACATGGTAAGATTGACAGCCTTAAGAAAACACTGTTGTTTTTCAGGTCATGAAATCATTCAAAAACATTAACCTGAATTGCTGGAGCTACCATTTGTTAGCACAACTGCATTATGATTGTCAGTTTCTGGTTTCTCTTCTGAATTGTTCTTTGTGGCCCAGTTGCACCTTATTTGTCTGCTTCCAAGCCATTTTCCTACAAATTAGTTTCCAGTTGCAGTAACATAATATCAGTAGACTCCAGGCAGAAAAAAAAGTAGTGAATATTATCATAGGCACTGATAGCGAGCTTACCAGTCATTTCTGTTATAGCAGTTTCAGCTTCCTGCACCAGCAAAGAGAATCATAAAAGTAAGCAAGTGTAATGCTGATGGAAACGCCAGTTCATATTCAAACTTCATGTGCATGGTATATGAAATACAAACTAACAAATTAGGGTTCGAATTTTAACTATGGATGACAAAAGGAGCCACATAAAAGTTTTATCAGGTGCACAACCAATGATGTCTCACAATAAAAAAAAACATGTCTCACAAGAACATTTTACAATTTATACAGTAATGAGAATAGAATTACAAAATTATTTCACAAAAAATGGGGCCCAAATATATCAAGAAAAAATAGAGATTTGAAGCATGAGAAATTAACATCACATTTTGTCTTCATGTACTATGCAAATAATTAAGCTAATTTAGACTATAATATTGCCTTCAATAGAATTCAAGCACTGGGAAATTCACCAGTACCAAACATTTAAATGCAAAAATAATAGGAAAAGAAATGAACTGTGGTGTCAAGGCACGCGAATGGAAATGGTGACAGTTCTGCAAAATCCAAGGAAGCAAAGTCCGAATTGTCCGTGCCTGTTGATTACGGAAGGAGACAAAACCATAACCCCTGGAGCGTCCAGTTTTGTTGTCCCACATGACTCGAGCATCACTGCACATATAAATGATACAAATGAAAATCTAAAAGGATGACAATCAAAAAATGATGATAGAAGCTAAGCGAGAAGTCATAGTGCCCAAACGCTATCATTCTAAATTCAATAGCACCAGAAATAAATAGATTTGAGATAGCATGTTGCAAAATTTGAATGACAAATCAGCATTTGAAAGCATAGGCAAGGTCAAGCTCGTCATAGATGCCATCATGATACAAAGAACTAAGGACTTACGAACAAGAAGGATATGCTGAGAAACAGGCATAAAGAGTTGCATCATTCACTTCAGAACTTAAATCACCAACAAAAATATGGAAATGCCCTGGAAATAATTCAATGGGCACGGTTAACCAAACAAGGATTATAATATGAAAAGAGACAACAAGAATGTATTTTTTAGTAATATCTCACCTGATGTATCCTCCCTCTGCGTACTTGCATATGCCCAGTTCACCTTGATTGCTTGTCCATATCTGTGTAAGCATTGTGACAATAAAGAACACCGAATTCAAATCTCTGGAATTTGTGTTGTTTAGAGTAGCAGCAAACTTACATGTGACGGCCATGAAGGGTCATGATTGCTAGAGCAGCAGATCTTCGATCATAGTAGTCCACAAACCCAAAGGAAGACTGCAGAAAGAGTTAACGCTCATCAGGTAAACGCAATTAAGTTAAAAAAAGTATATATGCTGTGAAATTACCAGCTAGAGAAAAAGATCATGAGACTTCTAGACAGTAGCATAAAGCATAATGGAAAAAATTACCATCAAGTTACAACCGTATACAAATAAGCCACTGGTGGTATTGGAGTAGCTATGTGCTAATATACCAAGAAAAAAAAATGTTGGAATATCAAGAAGTGGTGTTTCACTAGCGTTCATAAAACCCACATAAGCAAATGTGCCTTCAGAAAAGATGGAGGACTATTTAAATGCAATCATTACTGATGCAATATCACATGTGCTCCAAATCTTAAACATTGACTGCACAAGTTCACCTTCTCTTTCCGTATGAGCTTGCATCTTTCCACAAGGCCAGCACTCTGGAAAACTTCAATCAAAAGGTTCTCCGTGGCGTTAGGGTTCACATTTCCAACATACCTATTCAGCAAATCATCATGACTTAAAATCATACTTTGGAGAAAGAAGATAACTACCTAAAACTTCAAGCTAGGTAACATAAGACTGTATTTAGATTATGCAACTGCAATTAGCTACAGATTTTAGCACCAGCATAAATGAGAAACTGTGCATTACCTCAATTTGGTTTTAATTTACCTTTTAAAACTACAGGCTATTTTATTTTTAAGAACAACATAGTTACACAGATAAAAAAAGGAAAAAAAAGCAAAGGTAAGGTATCAATCACATATGATGAAGTGAAAACAGAGAAGAACACCGAAAGCACTCACACACTGCGACAAGTGGAAGGATCAAACCCAGGTGGAAGGTTGCCATTGGAAATAGGTTCCATCTGCAAAATATAAAATATAGAAGAAAATAAAAAAAGAAGATACTTATTGCAAAACAAGCTAATGACAGGCAAATCAAAACAAAAGTACAATTGTGTACTACACTTGTTGCAAAACACGCTAATGACAAGCAAATGAAAACAGAGTACAATTGTGTACTAAAATGTCAAGAGAATATAAACCCAGTTCTTCTAGCCATATTGTATCCCATTGGCCATGGAATCTGTGATTGCATACAATTACTACCAAACATCTCAGCTAGAACAATGTTGCTTTGCATATGCAGCAATGACTTAAGGAACAAAAAGTCAGAGTACAACTAACTATGACGAATGATATAATGCAATTAGTTAACACACTTTATAAAGCTGGAGATAACAATAGTACTGCATTATTCCAATAAAATAAAAATACCAATAAGTGCACTAAAAACCACACCCAAAACAATGGTCTGCGGGGCAACCTAAGCAGAATGCTCGAACTCAATGCACACAACATTCTAGATTCACCAACAGATCAGGTCATCAGTTTGTGTTACCACCCAAGCCACGGCCAATACAAATGATATTATGGGAAAATAGGCTGTAGACCGTAGTGGTACGGTGCAAGCAAAGACAAGCAAGGGGGCACAAAAGAAAGATAACATCCCTTTAGCTAAAAGCATGGAGTGAGAATCAATCCTTGCTATCCTATCCATTAGTAGTAACTGTCTTCCGAGCGAGCAATCACATCCAAACGCACGCCCTCCTTTATTAACAAACTTTCTTCCAATCTCTTGTACGCGACAAGAAACGTATCACAAACAAATAGCACGCAATCAGCAGGGAAAAAAAAAAAACTTGTGTGCAGCAACAGCGCTTGCTTCAATTCCACCAAAAATGAGCTAGAAGAAACCCAATCTATCAGCTGTAACTTGTGCTGCCGCTATCCCACCACCCAAAAAAAAAAAAAGGTGTACACCAAACCAGCGAGACAGCAGCCTAAGAAAAATGCTGAAAGCAAAGAAAACAATCTCCCACGCTGACAAGCAGATCGGCGCGCATTACTGGCGCTCAATGCGCATGCGGACCAGCAGATCGAGAGGCGAGGATCCGGGGGCACGACCTGGGTCATGGCCGCGGCTGCCGCGGCGGCGAGGACGCCGGACTGGTACTGCTGCTGCTGCTGTAGCGCCTGCTGCATCAGGAGCGCCTGCTGCTGCTGCTGCTGCCGGAGCCTCTGCTGCTGTTGCTGCTGCTGGTGGCTGCCCCCGGCGCCGTTCATCTCCTCGATCCTCCGGCGAGGTGAGGCGAGGACCAGATCGGAACCCCGGGGCGGACCGAGCCCGCGCACTCACGGAACGGATCGATCCACGGATCGGCGAACTGGGGAGAGCAGATCGATGGATTCGGGCCCGAATTCCTCGTCGGGGATCGAGCGAGCAGGGGAACGAGCCAACGCAGGAAAGAGGAGGTGATATTTTTTTGTGTTCCCTCGGTGTTTTTTTTCCTCCTCTGTTTTTTTCCTCCCCGTCGTCTCCCTATCGAGAGCGGGAGGGGCAGGACGGGGATTTTGCCACCCGTGACTAGGTGACGTGGAGCTTTCCGTGTGGGTGCTGTGGGTCACTGGCATGTGGGCCCGGGACATTCCTGCCTGCAAGCTGCTCGCTCAAGCTTGAATTTGGATAAGGATTTTGCTAACCGTGTGCCTTTTTTGCCCAAATACCGTGCGTGTTTTGAGATCAAACTTTTTAAAATTCATTCATCCGTTTCCCTTGCGAACACCATTTTTGTTTTTGTTCAAATGAGAGATGTGGGCATAATTCTACCTCGCCTTGTTCGTTTGACTACCAAAGACTATCGGTACCAACCATTCAACGGTATTTTTCTGTCACAAAGATCGTCGGCCCGATCAGCATCTTTTTCTCAAAACAAATCGTAGACCAACGTAAAGACCGGCAAAACGAACAGGGCGTCCAAAATATTTTTATGGCCCCAGCTACAATGATGCCAAACGTTTTAACACTTGCCTAGCTTGGCCATTCAAGGTATCAGCAGCTACCAAACTCCACCAGCTCGCAACATTACGAGGGGCGCATGCATGTCCCGTTCACGCTTGGACATGGGCAGATCACCCACCACACGGCTCCCACACACACCAAAATTTACCTGGAGCAGCGTCCGGGTAAGCGTGGCGCACGTAAGCGTGGCGCACGGGCTTTGATCTGGAGCAGCGTCCGGACACGTCTTGTGGTTGGGCGTCCGGACGCTAGCACTTCCGTTATATAAAAAATGTTGCAATTGTTCGTTTTGTATTTTTTGGTCATGTTTTGTTCTTGTTTTGGTAAGACGTTTGATTCTTGTTCGACATTTGGTTCTTTGTACGGCATACCGCAGTAGTACAATGGTTGAAACTTGCTTCACCTAAATGTCGATCGTATGTATCCGGTGGATTATGTACCGTGACCACAATAGTAGTAAGTAATTCATACTTTCTAGTACGACACTTTTGTTTATATAAAATATGAAAAGGTGAACGACTTATATTTGACTAGAAGATCTCCCAACTGTGGTGCCAAACATTTTGACACTCCCCTCACGCCAAGTCTAAACAATAAAAAAGTTTAGTAACAGCCGGTTGGCCGGCTATAAGTTTCATTACGAATTTCTCTTGGCTCACCCATATAATAGTTAGCTCTTTCTAATTAATGACCCGGAAAAAAAGAAAGAATTGATTCTTAAGTCGATTCATGGCCAGCTTTCATACATAGATCAACGGAGCTAAGCAAGCCATTTATTTATTCGTTGTTTATTAGATGAGTAGACTCACCGCTGGAGAACAGAGAAGAGAATAGAGAAGTCGACTCATACACGGTTACATGGTCATTTGTTTATTGGTTGTTTATTAGGTAAGTCGACTCACACGGAGGTGCTCTTACAACCCACTTCTCCTCTCTCTTTTCTTTCTCTCCTCCACATTAGCATTTAAATTAGAACTTACAACCTTCTATTATACTCCCCTCCATATTGAAATAGAAGACGTTTAGGGACAAATGACACGGTCTCCAAAACACTACCTTGACTTCTTTTTATATAAAAAATATTTATTGGAAAGTTATATATGTATATTTTATGAAAGTAGTTTTCAAGACAAATCTGTTTATATGATTTTCACATTTCTAAACTCAATGACTTAAAAGTTATTCACCATTTATATTCTTAATGTTTGACCCAAACCTTTTCCAAAACGTCTTCTATTTCAATACGGAGGGAGTACTTGTTTTAACCGTGGCGCTAGTGCTAGTGCCTGCCACCGGAGGCCATTCAACGTATCGACAGTTGCCAACATAGCACCAACTCGCAACATTACCAGACAGAGGGTGCTAGTGTCCTGTTCGCTGCTTGGACATGTGCGGATCACCCACCACACACACACACAAACATAGTGAAATCTAACCTATATACTATATAGAATGAATGAATATTTTAGAAGTTATTAAAAACCAAAGTAGCGTGTATCTTCTAAATAGTTCATTAGAATGTACTAGAGAATGTACATTATTGGTAAGGTTTAGGGTTATAATAGTTCGTGGTTGAGAAAAGAAGCCCTCACGTCGCTCACACGTGCTGCTGGCTTGGGTGGTGACAACTCTAGCCACCGTCCTTGTGACCAACTCTAGCCACCACCATGTCCACCACTATCAGAGGGAGCGGCCGGGAGGCCCGGGTGGCTCCCTGGGATGGCAGTGGCGAGGCCTCTCCCTAGGTGGGTCATTAGCTCCGCCATGCGGGGTTGGGGCTCGATGGCCGGTGCAGCACCACATCTTTGGTGCGGCGCATGAGTGTGCACGAGGTGTGGCGCCAGTCGCACACAGAGGTGTGGGTGTGCACAGGCTCAGGAGGAGGCATGAATGTTGGATTCCATAGAAGAACTCTTAAATAAAATAAAATGGATAAAAACAACAAATGGCAATATGTGAAATATTTAAACATGGCCTTTAATTTATACATGACTCAAAGTAACATTATTCATTAATCCCAAGTGAAAATTATGACACTCAATATAGTGAGATGTCATTAACAAACCACAGGCATAGGCTAACAGTGGACCAATCCAAGCGCTGATAGCAAATATAACATATTATATATCTCATAGCTGACTAGATAAAGAAAATGAATAAAAAATATGTTTATCATCAACTCGATAACTTTGAAGATAATAACTCCGAAGTGACAGTCCTCCCGCTTCCGTAAAAAAATCGGGCAGAGACGCTGGGTTCTTCACGAAACACGCTGTCACATAGGAGTAAGGGATAGTCCCTCCGAGGTCCACCCGTCTGTTGTATCTTAACCATCGGATGGTAAATCAGAACAGATCCAACGGAGGAAATCTTATGTGGTAGGAAAGTTTTAGGTAACATGTAATTTTCAATTTCTTCACTCTATAGTATAGATAGATAGATAGATAGATAGATAGATAGATAGATAGATAGATAGGTATAGAATAGATTTATCAGTTGCAAGTGTCGGTTTTCCTCGCCAACAACAACATAGCCTTTAGTCCCAAGCTAGTTGGGGTAGGCTAGAGATGAAACACATATGAAAAAAGACAAAAGAACGTAAAAAGACACAAGACAAAAGGATAAAGATAGGGTAGATAGAAAAGGAAACAAAGTCATGGTTCAGGCACGTTGATAGCTAGCCTCCAAGCGCTCCGGTCCAAAGCTAAATCCTTGGAGATATTCCACTCCTTAAGGTCTCTCTTAACCGCCTCGTCCCAAGTCAGTCTAGGTCGACCTCTACCTCTCTTTACATTATCTACCCGCTCTAGGACTCCACTACGCACCGGCGTCTCGGGAGGCCTCCGTTGAACATGTCCAAACCATCTCAACCGATGTTGAATCAATTTCTCCTCGATAGGAGCCACCCCGACCCTATCCCGAATATCTTCATTCGAACTCTATCCCTTCTAGTATGCCCAAGAAACCAACGCAACATACGCATCTCGATCCACGCTTTTAGCTGGCTTGGACATGTCGCCTTTTGTAGGCCAACATTCAGCACCATATAGCATTGCGGGGCGAATCGCTGTCCTATAGAACTTCCCTTTTTAGCTTCGTGGCACCCTCTTGTCACATAGGATGCGAAAGCTTGACGCCACTTTAGCCAACCCGCTGCGATTCTATGTCTAACATCTTCATCAATGTCGCCATCCTTCGTAGCATAGATCCTAAATACCGAAAAGTATCCTTCTTGGCCACCACTTGTTCATCCAGGTGGCGTCCCCCATCCTCGTGCCTAGTCGGGCTAAAGTCGCACATCATATACTCGGTCTTGGTCCTACTCGGTCCAACCCTTTCGACTCTAGCGTGTGCCTCCACGGCTCCAACTTCCTATTTACCCCTGCTCTACTCTCATCCACTAGCACCACATCATCGGCAAAAGAGCATACACCAAGGGATATCACCCCAGCATATATCCCTTTGTGACCTCATCCATCACCAGAGTAAATAAATAAGGGCTCGATCTTTGACCCTTGATGTAGTCCTATGTTAATTGAAAAGTCAGCGGTATCGCCATCACATGTTCGAACACATGTCGTCGCATCCTTGTACATATCCTTGATGAGGGTAATGTACTTAGTTGGGACTTTGTGTTTTTCTAAGGCCCACCACATGACGTTTCTCGGTACTTTGTCATACACCTTCTCAAGGTCAATAAAGACCATGTGTAAGTCCTTCTTACGCTCCCTAAATCTCTCCATCAACCGTCGTACTAAGAAAATCGCCTCCATGGTCGACCTCAGGGCATGAACCCAAATTGGTTTTGGGTCACACTTGTCGACCTTAAGTAGGCGTGCTCGATAACCCTCTCCCAAAGCTTCGTCGTATGGCTCATCGGCTTAATCCCCCTGTAGTTAGTACAACTTTGAACATCTCCCTTATTCTTGAAGATTGATACTAATATACTTAGCCTCCATTCTTCGGGCATCTTGTTCGACCAAAAAATGAGGTTAAAAAGCTTAGTCGACCATACTACGCTCTCAGCTCCCGCACATCTCCACACCTCAATGGGGATGCCATCGGAGCCCATCGCTTTACCTCCCTTCATCCTCTTCAAAGCTTCCCCGACCTCTGCCTCCTGAATCCTCCTCACAAAGCGTCTACAAGTATGCGTCAAATGAGTCAGTCCAACTCAAAGGTAGGACTATCATTCTCCCCATTGAACAGCTTATCGAAGTACTCTCTCGCCATCATCCTTGATCTCCTCGTCCTTCGGCAGCGGCCGGTCGATCCGTCCCATCCTTGATGCATTTGATTTGGTTTATGTCCCTTGTCTTCCTCTCACGTATCCTAGCGATCCTATAAATGTCCTTCTCCCCTTCCTTCGTGCCTAGCCATTGGTAAAGGTCATTAAAAGCCCGACCCTTTGCTACACTCACGGCTAAACTTTGCGGCCCTCTTCGCTATCCTATAGCCCTCGATGTTGGCTGCACTCTTGTCGAGATGGAGGCGCTGAAAGCACTCCTTCTTCTCCTTAATAGCCCTTTGTACCTCGTCGTTCCACCACTAGGTGTCCTTCGCTTCCTTCTTGCCTCCCCTACTCACACCCAACACTTCGAGACCACCTTCCGTACACATGTTGCCATCTTGACCACATATCGCGTGCGCATCTTCTCCTTCTTCCCAAGGCCCCTCGCCTAGCATCCTCTCCTTAAACGATTGTGCGCTTCCCTCTAAGCTTCCACCACCGTCCCTCGTAATCTTGACACGTTTGTCGGTGAGCACGCACCCAAACGAAAGTCCGCCACTACAAGCTTGTGTTGAGGGGACCGCACACTCCCCGTGTATCACCTTACAATCTAGGCAAGCAGTCCTATCCTCCCTTCTTGCAAGGATAAAGTCGATCCGGCTCGAGTGTTGTGCACTATGGAAGGTCACTAAATGGGATTCCCTCTTTCTAAAGAGGGTATTCGCTAACAACAAGTCATAGGCTAAAGCAAAATTCAAAACATCCTCCCCTCTTCGCTTTCTACTACCGCACCGAAACCCCGTGCACTCGCCAAACCCTACATTTGTTGCACCCACATGGCCATTGAGGTCTCCTCCTATGAAGAGTTTCTCAATCGATAGGCACACAAGATACTAACTATGCTATCCAGGTCCTCCCAAAACTGACTCTTGGCTCTCACTAAGACCTACGAGGGGCATAGGCACCCCATCACATTCAAGACCGAAGTCTCCAATCGACCAATCGGACTAGGATAATCCGATCACCTTGCCAAAAAAATAAAAATTGTAAGGGTCCTTGGTCAATGGGACAGTTGAAATGCAAATTCAGCTGTGAAAAATCTGGGCGTTTGGAGCCTTCCGTTCGATTTTCTCCACCAGAAGGCAGAAGAAGCTGCTGAATATCATTTGCAAACAGGGCCTTAACTTGCCTGGTAGCCCACAGGCCATAATCATAATCATATAAATGATGTTCCACATTTATACCTTCTGACGATGGCACTAAACCTATACAGTATAACATTGCAATAAACTCATGCTGGTTGACTCATAAACGTATTGGAAACATCACAACAGATAGATATGGCCACATGGAAATGCTTCACCAGGCCAAGAATGAAGGTGACTACGTTGAGTGACTTCCATTCCCACATCTGAATGGACAGAACGGCATCCTGATCAACAGTTAGACTCTAAACCATTGTTCTTGTTGTCACATAGTACATACTGGTATGCCATTGCTTCTGCCCTGAAATCCCAAAAACAAGAGGCGATGATCAGGCATTGTTCTTACAGCAAACGAGGAAATCTCCTGAACCATTGTTCTTGTTGTCACATACATACTATGCCATTGCTTCTGCCCTGAAATCCCAAAAAAAAAAAGAGGCGATGATCAGGCATTGTTCTTACAACAAATTTGGAAATCTTCTGAAAATAACTGAGTAAATCTTACCTGCGAATGACAGTGGAAATATTTTGTTGGCCATTGCATTAATCCATTAGCAAGAGTGCAAGACCATCTGGGACAGGTTTAACAGAAGAATAGTCAGTGATGTAGGCATACTGCCCCTGCTACAGATCAGTAGTCAGTAGGCATTGAACCTTTTCGCAGTCAATACAACAGAGTTTCTGAGCGAAAACCGGTGTAACGGAAAGCACAGTTTCAAATACATTTCTGAAGCTAAAACAAGAATCACAGGATCCATATTCTGTTCTGAAAATAATTCAAGTATCAATCTAAAACTGACTTCCTACACTCCAGGTCAACTAATGTCTTGATGAAGATCAGGAGGAAACCAGGTCACTTTGAGTTAGTCTTAGCTGTCAACATCTACCATTCACATTGCACTGGCAGTGAGCTTAGAAAAATCATGTATAGCCATCGTCGTAAAAATTGTTGTGCACCCTAAATACCAATTGCCTAGTGCCTGTATGAGGTGCGGTGTGTACATCGCAAAGAAAAACATTCCTCTTGGGTGACTAGTGATTTGTGATATCTGAATACTCAATAACACTATGAACAAGCATCTCATTTTTTTGGGGGGGTGACAAAAACTGAGGTATATGAAACGGTGAATGCAGTGGTACTGCTTGAATGCTAATATAACCATCTCAGCTCTTAGCAGTTGACAGCAAGTATATGGAACTGTCTTTGTGGAGGCTAACAGAAAAACACCGCATAATGACTATGATCAAATTTTTCTTATATGTTCCAAACATTCCCCAGCTAATTTCCTCAATTCTGACAGAAAATGTCCAGAATCACCAGTAACTGTGGTTTCAATCGGGATACTGTAGCAACAAGGACAAAATTCTCGCCATTACCAACATTTACTTCGAATAGTTCTGAGAAAACTTGGCGAAGAACATCAATCATCCCTTTGTAGAAGGACCTATCTGCAGGAGGTGGAATCACATTCAGAATCAAAACTCCATGACGATGTAGGATTGTGCGCACAGAGAGAAGGACATTTCCATGAGTCACCTCCAATGGTGGCGCGCTGACACCACACATAGCATCAGAGGAGTCAAGATCCACCATAACCGCACTGAACTTCATATCAGGCTCCCCTTGCCGAGCAAAATCCTCTATCATTTGTATAGCATCACCAACATGGACATGGAGAAACTCATCCTCTAACAGCCCAAAATGATTCCTTGCGACATCCAGGACAACACCATCGGCCTCTATGCCGAGTACATCGAACTGAAGCCCTACCCTGAGTGACATGAGGAGTGATCCACCTCCAACACCAGCACAGAGACACCTAGGCCTAACACCTGACTGAACACTCTCCTCAATGGATGGCGCAATCACTGCGAGGCCAGCAACCATGGCTTGGAGGTAAGGCTGGACCAACGATCCACCCACCTCCGGATCCAACAGCTGATCTGAGCCTTCCAGTGCTTCCAGCAACGGCGACGAGGCAGCAGCAGGTGACTGACATAGGCGCACCTGCGTCTGCACAAGGCAGGGCATGCGCTTGAACCGCAGCCTACGGCGCAATTCAGCTGGACCAGGGCTGCTGCAGTCAATGGCCACATCCTCGACAACCATCTCGCCAACAACAGGGCCAGCGACGAACTTGATAGGGGCAAACCGGAGGAGGTCATCCTGGAAGGTGAGCAGCGGGACGTCAGGGACGGCGCCGTCCCGAAACGCGGCCATGGGGCAGAGAGCAAGGAGCAGGGGAGGAGCCGAGCGTGAGCAGGGTCTGGGTCCGGGCGACTGACGCACGAAACCACCCGAGGAGAAGGCGCCGAGAGCTCAGGACCAACGAGTATGAGACGGGAGAAGCGGGCGGTGGAGAGGAGGAGGTGGAGGTGGCCGGCGCGGGTGGAGAAGATCCAGTCGCGGTGCCGGCCGGCCGGGACGAGCATCGCGGCCGTCAGAGGGACGGCAGGGGGGGAAGGGGCGAATCGAGGACGGCAACGCGGACGCACTCCGCCGCATCGCCGCCGCCGTCCTCGTCCCCGTAAGGATTGGAGGCGTGGCCGAGAAATGGATTGGGGAAGGCGAAGGAGACGAAGGGGAAGGCGCGATGCGCCGCAAGCCCTCTAGCTCGGGGCTCACCGCCATCGCTCTCGCCGCCGGCCGTTGCGGAGGCGGGCCGGGGTGGAGTGGGAGGATGATGGCGGCGGCCCAAATTTTCCACCTGATAATTCGGAGATGTCCTCTCCGACCTGTGTATCGTGGGACCCACCGGCCAGTGAGTGTGCTTTCGTAGCACTGCTCGGTGACGATGAGCATCGAGTATACTGCCTTTAGCAATTCAATTAAAATTTAAACAGTTCTAAGTAACTCAATCTTCTCAGCTTCAATCATAGATAATAAAAATCTTTCTTGAAAAAATTAACAATAAGTAGTAAAACTAGATTTGGTAAACACTTTGTAATCAGCCAAATTTGCTATACGGGGATTTCGCGTTTGAGAGGAACTGAACAGATTAAAGGCGATCAAGGTAGGCTCACAAACAATGAATCATATATGTAAATTGAATTCATTTCTCCACTCAGATCTGTGTCTGGCAAATTATGAATGGCTGTACAGCCTCTGGGTTTCAGCTTTCAACTAAGTTACATCAAAAGGATATACAAGGACGATATAATACATCGGCAGGGTAACTGTAATAAATCGATGGTAAGGCTGCCAAAACATAGTAGTACAATAGAAGCGCTACATCTAAGAGACTACAGCAGAGGCAGACCATGAAGTAGTTCTTGCTATCGCGGGACGGATTATACCAATATTGTGGCGCCAGCTTATTGCAAAGTGTTGACAGTGTCTGCTTTCTAGTCACCGGCGACCCTCCACGGGTGACCCCCATCAGAACTGCTGCATGCTTGGTTACCAAGAAAGCCGTCTCCATAGTCACTGGCCAATCTCATTTGCCTTTCTTCCTGTGGCGAAAGAATCCTGATGCACCGCACGCAGTTCACGGTCCCTGAAAATGTATGGACACAAATCTTTAGTGACCAACGTGGCACAAAGAGTCAAATTTGGAAATTGATATGGTTGAGGAATCAATGAAATTTTGATCGAATTTGCAGTTACACAGTCAAAATCCAGAACTACTGATTTTAGAGCTTCTCCACATCTTTTTTTATCAGGAAGTGTGTTTGTTCAAAGTTATACTTATCACTCTACTCACAGAACCATATATCAATATCACAACTAAAGACTGAGACGTCAATCAAAAATGGTTTCAGGTATTGCATTGCCCCACTGTCACCATTGATTTTACTGTTCATGAGCCACTCAATTACAGAAATCCATCATTCTAACCACTTTTTTTTTCCCTTTCATATGCTAGTTATTTGTTATAAACAAATCTAAATAAAAGCTTAAATGACTTACTCCCATGGGTCATCACCAACTAATAGAACATCCTTCTCGTGATCTTCATATACTAGCTTCCAGCCAACTCTATTTTGGTCACTGAGTTGCCCCTCAATACCAAACATACGGGCAATAGCATGCTTCAGTTCATCATATCCAGAATATCTGTTGATGTCAATAGATCTTCCAACAGCACCACGCTTGTGCACCTGCAGATAAGTCCCTTGATCAGTAGCTCAGTACAGTCCTTATGCAAAGAGTGAATGTTACATATGTTGTGAATGACAAATTGGAGCTAAGCCAAATAACACACCTTGGTGTATGTTCGTATCCGTTGATGAGCAGGACCTGGAGCCCGGGAATTTCTGTTTAAGAATGGGATATCATTGATTGATGAATCTATGGAATTGAATGCAATATCAGCAATGCCAAATGAATGTGAAATCATTGAAGATGATAACTCTTGTTGACAATCTTTCGATGAAATGTAGTTAGAGATGCCATTTCCTGGTATCTGATCCATGTACTTCTCGGTTTCAAAGGTATTTCCAAGCAAAGTGTTTTCATTAACAGGCTCCATATGGCCATCAATGTTTGCCCTGAATAGAAAGTTATTTCCTGATCTGTAACCTCAAACTCGCTATCTGGAACAGTTTCTCTCAACGGTTGATGATGATTGAAAGATGAAGGTGGAAAATTTTTGTTGCAGTGATCCGTCAGCCTGAGAAAGGCACACTGAAGTCGCTGAAGAGGACGTGTCCAAATAATCCATCTGAGTGCTGTTCATGTAGTCTTGTCCAGTGGCTGGCCTTTCTTCAGCCATCTTGTGAATCACCATTGTGTGCTGTGTACTCTCAAAAGGTTTCATACCCTGTTCAAGCGTAGAACCCAATACAACAGATGATTGAGGAGCCTTTCTGCAGTAGGTAAACATTGGTTCTTGGAGCTACTTTGGAGTTGATCGTGAAATAATAGGATTATTGTTTGTGGTGTGTGATGTTGAGGAAGAGGGAACATCATCCGTCTTCAGTGACTGCACCCCGCCAGGCAATGCAAAGAACGAGCACCCATGGAGGTGATGAAATTTCTGATTTTACAATAGAAACAGCATTCCCAGGAAACTCTTGGATTGGTTTGTGAGGTTGGGTTCTTTTGCTGTGTCGGGTACTGAATAGTGCTACTGCAATGCGAACCAACCACTTGGGTAGCTACCTGTGAGCACTGCTGAGCAGTTGACTGAGAATTTACTGCTTGCTGCTGTAAATCCAATATCATTTTCTGCTGTTCAGGCTGCTGTGGTTGTAGAGCCTTCAATAGTTGAATTTTCATCTGATCAGATAACTGTGTTACCATGTTTGCATCATTAGGTACCTGAAAAGGCTGTGTCTTTATTTGCTGTTGTTCCTGCTGCACTGACTGCTGAACCTGCTGCTGCTGCAGAAGTTGGATTTGTTGAAGACCACCTTGTATGTTGGTGTGATTTTGAACCAGAGGTTGCTGTGTCTGTAGTTGAGCTTGGACAATGACTTGAGGTTGCTGAGGCTGAGCCTGGAGAATGACTTG